>CM069236.1:0-560633 GCA_035582765.1 Acer negundo | reverse complement strand
ATTGTTGACGACAACGACGACAATGAAGATCCTGGCTGGAGGCGATGATGATCTAAGAGAGACAGAGAGACGATGATCGGTTTTGATATGTTAATTGATGTTAGATTTTTTTAAAATTTTTTTTTTTTAGTTTTTAATAAATGAATAAAATAAACAAATTCTCATTTACAACCAAACACTTTTACTTTATGTTCTTAGGAATCCGACATTATATTCCCATGCACAACCAAACATATGTATACATCTTTCCCATGAATCACATTCCTGGGCATCACATTCCCAGGAATCACATTATTTTAATTACCCCATACCAAAGGGCCCTTTAAGAGTTGGATTAGGATTAGGTACCATTAAGAGAGAAAAAATAATAGACAGTTAAAAATAAATAAATAAAAAGCTTTATCATGTTTTTAACTTTTGGGGGAATTGCACAAACATCCCCGAGGTTTGATAAAATTGTACGGATATGACAATTTTGACTATATACGCACAAACTTCCCATAACATTTGAAAATTATTGTACAAACATCCCCTACAGTTAGATGGATCCGTTAGTCAATGGTCAAACGTGTAAAAAGTTTAAAATACACTATATTTTTGTTTTAAATAAACTAAAAAAATTAAAAGATAAAAAAAAATTAAAAGGTCTTTTAGCAAAACAAGAATGTATCTTAAATCTGAAACTTGGAAAATAAAATCATCTTAAAAAAAATAGTTTACCTCTTGATTTTAAATAAATTTAAAATTTAAAATTTACTTATTATTAAATTGTATAAAAAACCTTTTTTTTTATTATTTGTAAAGACGAATTTTTTTTTCTAGGTTTCAAATTTAAGATACATTCATGTTTTCTAAAATATATATATTTTTATATATTTTATCTTATTTTCAATTTTCTAGTTTATTTAAAATAAAAATAAAGATATTTTAGACTTTTTATACTTTTGACCATTGATTAACGGATCTATTTAACAGTAGAGGACGTTTGTGAAACACTTTTCAAATGTTGAGGGAAGTTTGTGTGTAAATTGCCAAAATTGCCATATCCATATAATTTTATCAAACCACGAGGGATGTTTGTGCAATTCCCCCTTTGATATACAATCTATGCAACCACTAATAGGGATGGCAAAATTCCCCACGGGGACGGGCCCCGTGGGGACCCGCACTTTTGGGGTGAGAATAAGTTTCAATTTGGTGGGGATAGGGTAGGGATGGGATAGATAGTCTAACCCGCAATGGGTATGGGGCGGGGACGGGTTTTATACTTCCCACCCTGCCGCGCCTCGCTTAAAATAATACTTAGTTAAACTACGTAGTTTTAAAGAAAATAAATATATCTAAATAAAAAAAGAAATATATATATATATATATATATATATACATTAACCATAATTTTACATCTTTCCACCGTTATTTAACAAAGTGACAAAATAAAATACTATTAAAAAAAACTCTAGCCTCTAACTTCAACTCTAAGTCTCTAATCCTCAAACAACTCGAAGTTCACCGTTCAAACTTAAATCTCAAACACAAGAGGACATACAGTAAGTTTCTTTCTCTAATAACTTTTAAAATTAAAAGTTTAACAGCAACAAGTTTTTTTTTTTTTTTTTTCAAGTTTATTACTTTAATAATTCTCAACCCTTGAATTAAATTTAATTCGTTTATCAATACTTCAAGTAGGCAAAAATATGTCTACAGATACACTAGAAAGTGAAGACCCAATACTGGTGCCATCAAGAGAAAATTATATAAACATAGAAGAACAACATGGGGTGGAAACAAACCCAATTGAATTTGATGACGATGGCATCAAAAGAAAAAGAATGTGCACATCAGTTATGTGGGATCATAACTGATAAAAAAAAAATTTGAATATAACTATCATATTCAATAGTTATATATTTGATATATATATATATATATATATAAATGGGGTAAATGGGTGGGAATAGAAAAAAACACTCCTCACTATACCCCGTCCCGCCCTGCCCCAACCCACTCCTTCTATGATGGAATTTTATAAGGGAATGAGTTTTCAAAAAATAAATGAGATGGAATGCAGGGAAAGCCACCCCGCCTCGAACTTCCCATTACCATCCTTAACCGCTAATCTTATTAATTAGATATTTTCCGTTTTAGGTTTTAGAGACGTATGCATTCTTTGTAATTAAGCGTACTCAAAAGTCAACATGAAAGTTGATGATTTGAATAAAATATCGATATTTTCCGTTTTGGGTTGCAAAGACGTATGCAGTTTTCGTCATAAGCATACATGTTTTTTTTATTATTATTTTTTTATTTTATTTTAAAGTACTCGTCTTAAGCGTACATATGTTTTTTTTGTTTTTTGTTTTTTTAAGTACACTTTTTAGGAAGAATGCATACGTCTCTACAACCCAAAGCGGAAAATATCGATATTTTATTGAAATCATCAACTTTCATGTTGATTTTTGAGGTAAGTGATGGGGTTAGAAATGCTGGCGACCGGCCGACCGCTGAATTTGGTTTATTCTATTTATATAATATTTGTTTAACTATTTTGGCATGTTATCTTAATCATATCACATGATCAACACCAGCTAGCTGGATCCATCCGAAAGATAGATTTTTTGTTTTTCCATTAAAAAAATATACAAGTCATAGCGTGAAAAAGAGTAATACTACTTTATCAAAAATTAAATTGATGCTCAAATCTGGTGTCTAAATAATATATCAACACTCTAACTCATTTATTTAAATCATGTAAATATAATACAATTTAAATGAATGAATTATAGTGTTACTATATCATTTGGACACTAGATTTAGACACTAGATTTGGAAAAAGTAGCATTATTGTAGAAAATCGTGAGAATGACAAGCAATGCAACCCGATTAAAAAAAATTCTTGATAACACATTAATGTTATGATCATCATTTGCTAAGGGGCCATTTGGTATGAGGTAATGTTTGCATGGGAATGGAAATCCAATAACATTCTCATGTTTGTTACTAAGGGGTTGTTTGTTTTTTTTGTCTGATAACTGAATAGTCCTGAATTTTTCTGAAGATTGAATAGAGACTCAAATTTGAATTTAAATGACAAGTTTGTTTGTTTGTTTGTTTTTTTTTTCCTCACATCTGAATGTATTGTTAACACGTTTGTTTTTTAAAAGTAAAATTGTCTGAAAATAAGTAATTTTACATTTATGCACATGCTAAACAATTATACATATAATATGGAATAAAAATAATCAAAAAATAATAATTATATACGAACACATATGATCATGATATTTTTCTTCCATTAAAAACAAACTTCATTTTTACTAAGAAAATAAAGTTATTTTTTTTTCTTCAAAAAATAAAAGAGGCAGCAGAAAAAATGACACAAAACACAATATATATATATATATATATAAATACATCACCCTAATATCATAATAAATATTGATATTAAACACCAATATAATAAGTGATTAAAGTTTTTTTTTATTATTATTTTATTTTATTTTTTTTAAGCCATTTAAAATAAGCTATATATTAAAATAAAGATTTCTATACCATATATAATTATGATGAAATTTAAAATATGTTATATATGGAGGATAGTATCAGAAAAAAAGATTTTAGATTGCATTTAATGCAATTCAGTGATTTACAATTAATTGAAAAATCATGATTTTTTACTTTTTATTTTAAGTTTTTTTTGGTATTTTTAAGTTGTTTGACCACTTAAAAAAATAAACAAAATAACTTAATAATTATGATTCAGACTCATTAAGTTTTAAGTGAAAAAAAAAAAAACAAATGACCCATAAGTTTGTGTTTTTTGATTCCCATAAAAGTGAATCCCATGAGAATCACATTACCCTCCAAATTCCCCTCCGATGATTTCCACCGTGGGATCCACCTCATTAAAAAAAATCATCATTATTCTTTTTCTATTCTTTTCTTCTTCTTCTTCGTTCTTCCACTTCTTTTTTTCTTCTATTTTTTCCTGCTCTCTATCTTCTTCTTCCTCTCTTTCAAACGTGGGTTTAGGACAAATAGTTTTTTCCACGTGATAGATTTTGAAAAATAATCATTTTTTTTTCCTGTTACATTAAAAAAAAAAGAATGGTTGAAAAAAATTAGTCCACAATTCTCATCAAACAAAATTCAAATCTTCTCCTTCCCATCATCTGATCACAAAGGTTGAAAGAAGACTGAAAAAAATCTTTGAAAAAAAACTAAAATTTGATGGTTGACATTAGATGAAAATATTTTTGAAAAAAAAAATCCCCATCGTCTTCCTCAAAAATCTGGAAACATATTTTTCTTCAATTTTTTTTCTTCAATCCCAAAAAAAAAAAAAAAAAAAAAAAAAAAAAAAACCCAAATTTTCTTTATTTCTTTAATTTGTAAAGGTTGAGGATGTTTAAGGTGCAGGATATCGCATATTTTTTTTTCTTCATGATTAATCACATTTTATCATATATTACAATATATTTTTATTGGAGTATAACTTGGTAGTAATGTTATTTCAAGTATTTTGATAATTTTATCAAATAATATATTGGATTGGAATGAATCAGAAATCAAGATAAATAAGATTGGATTAAATTTTGATATAAAAATAAGCACATCGTGTTATCTTTTGTATTACTATTTTTATCACCACCAAAGATGGTGATGGCTGGCTGATGCAATCTTACTCCGTGTACAGCAAATTTTCAATTTAGTATTTGACCTAATTGTATATCAATCACACATGTTCAAGTTGTCATCTCAAAATTGGCATGTTTAGAGAAACAAACAAACATGTTATATATGTTAAAATCTACAATATAATCAAATGAATAGTGGTGCAAATATTTTAATAATTTGGTAATGAAGGCACTTATTTCATTGATCAATTGATATATATAATACAATGCCCATATATTGGAGATAAAAGTGTTATTTGGTGCTTTGAGTCTGAACTTTTCAATGAGAGATTTATCAATGGAAAACATTTATGGGTCGACTGTTTTTCTATGATGGTGAGATGGTCCAAGGACCTAGCTCCCTAGTCAAGGCTTTATTGGATTAATGTTAGGGATGTTCCAATTTTCTGCTGGTTTCTAGATTTTTTCTTGAAATTGGGTTGGCAATTAGGTGAACCTTTGCTGGTGGACCGAAGGATAGAGGAAAGAGTTTTACTTGACAAAGGAAGGTTATTAGTTTTACTACCTCAGCATTCGCCTATTGCTAAATCAGTGAAGATTTTTGCAGGAAAGAAGCCTTTTTCGGTGAAGGTGGAAGAAGAGGGGTCTTTAGTAGATGTGGAATGGTTGGAAAATTTGTTGGGCTTGAGAAAGAACCTAGATTAGGATTGCCGAAAGTCTATGCTGGAAACTGAGAAAATTCAAATTTGTTAGCCTAAGGAACTGGGATCGGTGATTCAATCGGTTGAAACTACTTAGTCTAGGAAAAATCTACTCTAAGTGCATGAAAATTAAATTGCATAATGCTTTGGTTTTGGAAATTGATTTGATTTCTTGCAAATGATTAAAGATGCAAACTTGTGAATTAAAAATGCAAACTTGTGAATTAAAACTAAACTAACACAACAAAAAACACACAAGTCGTAAATATATGGAGAAAAGCACTAGGGAATCGATGCAACCTTCTTAGACCACTCAAGCACCAAATTAGTCTCATTAAACACTTCAATCCAATTTTAAGGTTTGTTTTAAGATAAATCCATTAAGTTTTAGGTCTTTCCTGTTACTTACACATGACCATGTAACAAGCAATGGCAAATCCCCCTATTTAACATAAAACTCTAAGCCAAGTTGACCTAGCATGGCCATACATAAACCAACCTTCCCAATTACTAAGCTTGTGGTGAGATTTAGATGGGATGACCACCTACACCTAAACTCAACACCTTACATGAACTAACTCTCAAACTCATATCTCTTGTGACCACAATAAAACATAAATAGAGAAATTAGATCAATTAATTCAATAATTGAGAATAAAATCGAATTGAATTAAGAGAAATAGACTAGTTAATTACATAGAGTACTCCAATACGGTTACATCAGTCCCCTAACTAAAGAATTAGTTACACATTAATGGAAAATAAAAAGAGGACAAAAAGGTGTAAAGAAAACCCAAATCGATCATGAGCACTTCTTCTTGCTTGCTAGCTTTGAATCCTCCTTCTCCTTCCTTGTAGTTTCTAAAAATGAGTGGACTTGGTGAAGTATGGAGTGTGGAGAAGATGATGTAGGAGTGTGTGGAAAGGTTTTGGATATGGTGAGGTAATTTCTAGATCTAGGGTTCAGAAATGTAATGTGTGCTTTTTTTTTTTCAAGAACAAATAAAACAGGATATATATAGTGGGTGCCAAAAAATAGGTCTGAAATCCGTCACTTAGCTGAGCTGGCACGGAAGGTCGGCCTTAAGTTCGCAGTTAGCGGGGGCGACCACCATGGGGGCGAATATCACTGTTTTTTTTTTTTACGCTAAGAAGTTCACAGCCCCCCAAGTTCGTTATTGGTGGGGGCGACCGCCATAGGGGCGAAGATCACTGCCTCTGTTGGTAGGAAAAGGTCATTTCCAACTTTGCTTCCGGCCACGACGATAAGTTTCGAGCTTGGTTGTCCATGGAAGATTGGAGATTTGGTGAAACATTGCATGGAGGCCTGAAAATGGAGTAAAACGAACCAGGACGAAAAATGGCTGGAGTGACTGGGTCGCGTGACGAGTCGGGTCATGCAGTCTGCAACGGGGTCAGCTGCATGTTGAAGTCGACGTGACGTCACGCTGATGTCAGCAACAGCCAGCCAAAATGCATCGTTTCATTAATGATGTGGCAAGCACGCGTGTGTTGGCTAGATAATTACACTATGCACCCTTCAACTCTTCTCTAATAACAAAATCTTCAATATATTCTCCATATTTTCACTTTGACCCCTGATTCTGAAAAAGTACGATAATGCACCTGAACTCAATAAATACCTGAAACACTTATTTTATCATATTAAATACTCGATTTTATCTAAGGAACAAGCACAAGAAGTAGAAATTGGGGATCTAAAAATAGGAACAAAAATAGTACAATCACATACAAACCCATAATTACGAATTCCTAAAAGAATCAACCCCTTATAAGCTGTCTACAAAATACACTATCGTGTTTTGATCTCTAGACTATTTCCCAGTTTTATTCCTCCTGTTATCCCAGCAGAACAGACTATTTGCTTCGGTGCCTCCCTCTCTGTCAATGTTATGGTACGCACACCTGTTAAATGGGAAAATATCAATTTCCCGGAGGCTTGGTTGAAGCCTAATGCTGAACAACCCACCTACAGGAAACTTATGAGAAATCTCTAATATTGTATCACCGACAAAGATGGAACCCTTAGAATATCATTACGGGAAAGATCTTTCTCTAGTAGAGAATCCACAGCCCCTGATAATGACTTACAAACAGCAAGAAATTCTTTGTCTAGCTTATCCAAACTAAATATCATAAAACCAGATACCTAGCTTAGTCGACCAATATAGGCCCATCCCAAATATCAGACCTAGTCTAGACACTAGGAACCAAATACCTAGCTTGGCCGACCAATGTAGGCCCAGTATTAGCGAAGCTTCTGATCTTATAAATCTTATCCCTAGACGGAGGCGTCCACCAATCCCACCCAATATTGAAATACCTACCCATATAACCAATGTCCATAAGACCCCAGAACAAGTTGTCCAACCTATACGTACCTATGACAATGAAGGACCAACCTCACCAACTCCTTCACAAGTCCTAATCAAAATCCTTGACTCTGAACCCCATGCCAGGATTATAAATGTTTTTGATAGAACAAAACCATATATACGGTGGTTCTCTAGTCAAGGCGTCCCAACTTTATAATTTCAAGACATCCAACCACAACCACACATTCACATTGGGCACATAGCCCCACATTAATAAATACCCACACCCAATGTGAATGTGTGGCTATTGTTGGATGTCTTTACTAGTGAACCACTATATATATATATTTATATGAATAGTGTTGTTCACATGAGTCCGCAGTAATGTAAATACATGAGTGCATTGAATGTGAGCCAATAGAGGCGTAATGAAGATGATCGAGATGCGTGTTGAAATGTGGAGGCATAATGAAGATGGAGGCATCCACCAATTCCAACCACTATTGAAATACTTACCCAAATACCTAGCTTGGTCGACCAATACAGGCCCAGTACTAGCGAAGCTTCTGATCCTATAAATCTTATCCCTAGATGAAGGCGTCCACCAATCCCAACCACTTTGAAATACCTACCCATATAACCAATGTCCATAAGACCCCATAACAAGTTGTCCAATCTATACGTACTTATGGCAATGAAGAATTAACCTCATTAACTCCTTCACAAGTCCTAATCAAAATCCTTCACCCTGAACCCCAGACCAGGATCATAAATGTTCCTGATAGAACAAAACCATATATACGGTGGTTCTCTAGTCAGACATATAATTTCAGGGCATCCAACCATAGCCACACATCCACATTTGGTATATAGCCCCACATTAACAAATATCCACACTCAATGTGAATGTGTGGCTATTGTTGGACGTCCTTACTAGATAACCATCATATATATAAGAACAATGCTGTTCACATGAGTGCACAATAATTTAAAAACATAAGTGCATTGAATGTGAGTCATTAGAAGCGAAATGAATGAGATGAGTGTTGATATGTGGAGGCGTAAAAGGATTAAGTTTGAAAAGAGAGAGATGTGGAGGCGTAAAAGGATTAAGTTTGAAAAGAGAGAGAGAGATGCGTGTTGCAATGTGAGGCATAATAAGATGGGTGACGGAGAGATAAAAAAAAAAAAAAAAAACACAAATATAATAAAATTAAATAGAAGAAAAACATAGGCAATATAAAGTCAAATAAAGAAATGATGATGGTGCTCTAACTCCGTTGTTGTGAAGTAAAAAATCATATGGTGGGGTCCAGAATAATGGTTGTGCACCACCAATTTAAGTGATAAAAAAGAAATTAGAAATTAAAAAAAATAATAATAAGCTAGAACAGAAAAGAATAGTAGACAAAAAAATAAAATAATAATCTATTCAATTATACAGGCGGCGCCACCTACTAGAATACTGGTATCCAAAAAATTCTATTTATATTTTTTATCTAAAGACTAAATATTACTAAATTGTACTGAAGCCTGAATGGTGATTCAAAATTGAAAAACTTTTTTTTTTCTTTCACTAAAAACTGAATATAAGTGATAATTTTTTTTTTTTAAAGTTATAAATATATATATATATATGAAAATAAATATTTTTATATCTATATCCTTTCGACTATAATTTGTTATATATTTATATTTTAATATATAAACATGGAATAATTTCTTTTATTTATTTATTTTTGTTTGTTATCTATTCTATTAATATTCTTGTTATTTTTATTATTATTATTTTGTTTCTGATATTGAATCTTGTGAGACCTTGGTAATAAACCAATAATAAATTGGGAAAAAAGTATGGAGAATTGCAAAGATATATTAATATTGTGATGTTGTCTTTGTTTTTAGTAACAAAGTGCGAGAAAAACTAGAGATTAAAGATAAACATAAGTTTAAATTTTTTTCACTTAAAAAAAAAAAAAAAAAAACTTAATAAAACATATTAAGTGCCATTAAGTGTTAAGTGAAAAAATCAAATATGCCTTTACGCTTTATTATCAGATTATGCTTCGTTTCATTATCAAAAGGTCAACCACCAGGGGTGGACCCACCTTAAGGCTAGGTAGGGCTCGTACCCTACCTCAATTTTTTTTAAAAAAATTGATTTAGTTTTTATATATATATATATATATATATATGTATTAATTAACACTTAATATAGTTATTAACTCATAGCACATCTGATATTGTGTCCATCTTCTATGTTGCGTGTTCTACTTCTACTATTTACACTTTTCAAGCAAATTAAATATCTTTTTTCTTTAATTTAATTTTACCTTGTAATTTTAATACTTTTTTAATTTACCATCTTTTCCAATTCTTTTCTCAAATTTTCATCTCCTTCTAAAATAAAATAATTCACTTTCTCTTTCTTTGTATTGACAACTTATTAACTACCTTTAATTTGTGTCTACTTAATTCAATTTTATTGTATATTAAATTATATATTATTATTTGAACTTTTATTATTTCTAATAATTTTAGTTTGACATACCTAACACATCCAATAAATACACTCTAAAATCTCAAATGTTAATTTATTGTATTAAAATAGTTAATCTATTATTATGATTTATTTTATTTTATCCTTTGTATTTTTCTTTATTTTATAATTTTAATGTTTTCAGAATCAATAAATTAATAATTTACCAATAATTACAAAAAAAAAATGAAAAATATGTTTAGTAATATTTATTAATAAATTATTTTTGTATAAATTTAAAGTGAATTCATTATAAAAAAAAATTCTTATTATAAAAATTAATTATTTTAGGAATAAATATTGTAAATTTTAATTATTTATGTTGTTTTTCTTGTTATTATTATTTTTTTAATTTCTCGTTTCTTGTTTTTATTTATTTATTTTAATCTAAAATTATTTAGTTCTTCTTAAGTATGTGATCTATTTGTTTTATTATATCTAAACTTTATTTTACCATCAATTTTTCTTTATAGATATTAAAAAAAAAATTTAGTTATTAAAAAAAAAAAAACTCATTTTACAATTACCTTAATTTTTCAGTATTTTTTATATAATTATTATTTTATTCAAGTGTCTCACTTGATTATAATTCATGGGTCCACCACTATTGACCACTCTGTTTGATTATGTTATATCAGAGCAGTTTCAGATGCTAATATTACCAAGAACACAATTTGAATGTTCAAATTGTACACTCGCACTTGGGGAGAGAAGAGATAAGAGAAAATAATTGAAATGAATAACTCTTTTTAATTGAACACGAAAATCATATATAATGCAGAAGAAGTATTACAATAAATTCTACAACCGAACGTCAGGGATCAAACACGTGGAAGGGGAGAGGGTGTGAATTCAAGGTCAACAGAACTTATCCCACTATTCATTTGATCGTAGATTTTAACATATATAACATGTTTGTTTGTTTCTCTAAACATGCCAATTTTGAGTTGACAACTTGAACATGTTGAGTTGACAACTTGAACATGTGTGATCAGGGGCGGATTTAGGGAGGGGTCGACAGGCCTCCCACCAAGAAATTTCAGTTTTTTGTGTTTTGATCAGTTAAAAAAAAAAACTAATAAAAATAAAACATGAAATATGAGTGTTGCCAAATCTTAGGCATGGCAACCAAGAATTTTGATCGACTCTTTGAGAGAATAAATTGCTATTCGTTGGATGATATTTGCACGACTGCAACAGAGCAAAGGTTAGAGATGAGAATGAGGTTAGAGATGATGAGAGAAATAGAAAACTTTTGAGAGAGGAGAAAGAGAACATTGGAACAGTGTGTTGTCTGACTTGGGTTGTTGGGTTTTAATTTTTATTCTTTAAATTATACTTTTGACTTGGTTTTGGCTGTTGGAGCATCACCCATTTTGAGAAATATAATTTCGGTGACGGACAACTCAAATTTGGGATATTGTTTAATTGAATGAGTTTTTTTATCATTAAACCACTTTGAGCAATACATGAATATTATAAAATTAAATTACACGTATGTAAATAATTACAATTTAAATATATTAATGGTACAATATTATTATAAAAATGTTATGATATATCAATAGATTTGCTTTATGTCTGCTTATCATTTAAATAGCATGAATATTTATTATCGGTCTTTTTTAAGGTTTTTAAAAAGCTATTAAAATTCATATATTTTTTAGTTGGGAACTATTAAAAAAACTATTTTCAAATTTGTTTAGATTAGAAATAGATTTTACAAAAAGAAGAAAAAATATTCTCGTAAACTCTTTGATTATGTATTAAAATGGAAATCGAAGTGAAAATTAAATATATATATATATATATATATATATTTGACAGGATATATCTACACCAAGTATTTTTTTTTTTTTTTTGAAGCTTTAGTCATTGGTAGAATTCGAGTCGCTGACTTGGGATTCATTTGCTGAAGCCCCAAGTTCGTCCATTTATCAGCTGAGCTACGCCCTAAAGGCAAATATGATTTGTCTTGGCCCCCTTAAAGCCAAAATTCTAGCTTCTCCCATGTGTGTGGTTGATATACAATTTTGTGTTTTGTGGCTTGCCTCTGTTGCGCAGCCTCTGTCAAAATTCAGCGACAAGAGTTCTTTGTTTTGTGTAGCCCCTGTAGCTGTTTTTTTGAAGCGGTTGGGTGTGTTTGTTTTGTTTCCCTCCTCTGTTGTGCTGCTTGGTCTTTTTGGCATTTTGAATAAAGTGTACTTTTCAAAAAAAAAAAAAAAAAAAAATACAATTAGGTCAAATACTAAATTGAAAATTTGCTGTATATGGAGTAGATTGCATCAGCCAGCCATCACCATCTTTGGTGGTGATAAAAATAGTTATAACCTCTCCATAGTAATTAAATTAGTTTGGTCCCACCATTATGACTATAGAAAGGTTTTAATAAATATCTATATATATATATATATGTGTATGTAAATCACTTATCATATGTTTTTATGTTTATATATATGTGTGTGTAGATCACATATCAAACGTGCACTGGTGTTGCTAGTAATCTACAGAGAAGTTGACAGCTGCAACAAGAAGGTGAAAAGGGTATAATCTTCTTAATTTTGCACTCCTTTTTTTTTTTTTTTTTTTCTTGTGTTAATGTTGTTGATCATGTGCATTATGTTACGTATAAAATATGCAATACCAAACAAAATAATTTGTTGGAAGAGTTTCAACTGAATTCATTGAGTAAATTTCAGATCTAACAATGACATAAATCTGTGAAATTTGCTTGCAAATTGAACTTGGTTTATGATTTATCTAATACAATATCAGTTAGCAATGGAGAAGAAGCAAATAGGCATCATTGGAGCTGGTATTAGTGGCCTTCTTGCCTGTAAGTACATGCTGTCAAAAGGCTTCGATCCGATTGTTTTCGAAGCTAAAAGTGATGTTGGAGGAGTGTGGATCAAAACAATTGCAAGTACAAAGCTACAAACTCCCAAAACAATGTATCAGTTTTCAGATTTCCCTTGGCCATCTTCAGTCACTGAAAATTTACCTGCCCAACATAAAGTGTTTGATTATATTCAATCTTATGCACAACATTTTGATCTGATCAAGCACATCAGATTCAACACCAAGGTTGTCGGTATTGAATACGAAGGCCTGTCTGATGAAGAGATCCAGTCATATAGCTTATGGAATGGCAATGGTCAGCCGTTCAACTTTAAAGGGAAATGGAAAGTTGTTGTAGACAACATAGAAAACAATTCAACAAAGGTATGCATGGTGGCTCTCTTGCCACCAACAAAATATCTTCATACACCTATGTTTTAATGAAACATTTTTATTTATAAAATATCCTTATAATTATTACTTAAAATACACGGTCGTATAATTGTAAATTAAATTTACTTTTTACGCCCATAAGTTGAACACTTGATCAAAATAAACTCTAATAATATATACTTAATCAAACCCAACAACAATCAGGAAATAATTTTTTTTTCACACATAGTCAATAAATTGATAAACAAATAATTGATTTCATAGATTCCGAATGCATTTAGGCATGTTTACTTTCATTTTTATTATTATTCTGTGATTGAATAAAAAATTGTTACAGTTGTAGCCTTGTAGAACTTTTTTTTTTAAATAGTTGTAAAACGCACTTTACTTTAATTCAACTACAAATTTTTATTAATTTAGTTGGTTTGTAAACCGAAAAGCTTGGTGGATGGATTTAAAAAAAAAAAAAAAACAATTTAAATGAAAAAAATTGATTTGTTTGGAGATTGAAAAAATAGTTTTTTATTTTTTTTTAAAGACAAAAGAAGTTTGTTTAATTATTATTGTTGTTATTTTCTATGACAATGATTAAGTGTAAATCATTATGATTTCATTGTTTTTTTAGCTAATCAATACATTGATTCCGCAACTACTAACGAAAAAATTTATAATTAGTTTTAGAGTTGAATTTGTATTTTATTTTTGTCAAAGTAAAATCTGAGTATTAGAGTTTTATTTGAATATGATTTTTTTTTTACGGTGGTGGTCCGGTGGAAGCAGATGAAGAGAAATGGGTGTAATGAGAAAAGATATAAGTTCAAAATTTTAAAAAAAAATACTTGAAGGATGGTTTTGGTATTTTAAAGGGTGTAGGGAGTAAAATTAATATTTTTAATTTTTTAATATGGGTGTAAGAAGAAAAAATGGATGTATGAAGATATTTTGTGAGTGACAATAGAGCCTACCAGGTACGTATTACCGTAGAATACATTATTTGTAGAGATACAAACTATGTATGTACTTTTATCTGTCTCTTCCTTAGTATGCATAATCTAATATAACTGCAGGTTCACAAAGTGGACTTTGTGATTCTCTGCGTGGGACGATTCTGTGATGTACCAAACATCCCTGAATTTCCTCCGAAGAAGGGTCCAGAAGCATTTCATGGCAAGGTGATACACTCTATGGACTACGCGGCCATGGATTATGAAAGTGCTGCTAACTTTGTCAAAGGGAAGCAAGTTATTGTTGTTGGGTTCCACAAATCTGCAATTGACATTGCAATGGAGTGCTCAGAAGCTAATGGTAATATAGTACATTTTAAAATGAGCATTTTCATGATCATGATCTGCTTAATTGTTTGCTCCATTAATCTTCAATTTCATTGAATTGTTGCAGGGTTGAAAAATCCATGTACAGTTTTATACAAGACTGAGCAATGGAATGTCCCGGCTAACCTTCCCTGGAGATTGCCTTTAACCTGCCTTTGCCTTAACAGGTTCTCTGAGCTTTTAGTTCATAAGCCTGGAGAAGGATTCCTACTGAGTCTTTTGGCAACAATGCTTTCACCACTGGTAGGTTTTCATTATTTACTCTATTTCAACCACACTACATACACACTAATAGAAATGCACTCCAAAAGGACTAATTTACTTGGTATGATCCAATTTATATATAGAGATGGACATTTTCAAAATTTGTTGAGATTCAAATAAATAAGATGCATCGATTGGCAAAGTATGGGATGGTTCCGAAACATGATTTTTCTCAACAAATCAGTTCATGTTCGCTCGCGACAGTACCTGAAAAGTTCTACGACAGAGTTGAAGAGGGCAGCATAATTTTGAAAAAATCTCAAAGCTTTAGCTTTTTTGAAGAAGGCATTTTGGTTGATGGTGAGCCTACTGGTACTACTACACCTCTAAAGACAGATGTAGTGATATTGGCTACAGGATTCAGAGGTGATCAAAAGCTCAGAGACATTTTTGTGTCTCAAGTTTTTCAAGACTACAAACAAGGCTCCTCTGATGAAACATTTCCTCTCTATAGGTGAGTATATAGTAGAGAATTTACAACTACCTATAGGCCTTTAAAATTGCATATAAATCCCTAATGTTTCTCAAATTTGAATAGGGAAATCGTTCATCCCAGAATTCCTCAACTAGCAGTAATTGGATTCTCTGAAAGTTTTTCAAACTTGCACACATCAGAAATGAAATGCCAGTGGCTAGCAGAGTTACTTGATGGCACATTCAAACTACCTAGCATAAAAGAGATGGAAAATGATATGGTGGAATTGGATGAATACTTGAAGAGGTCCTCTGGTCAACACTACAGGAGATCATGCATAGCCTTGTATATTTGGTACCATGATCAACTGTGCAAGGACATGGGATGGAACCCGAAGAGGAAGAAAGGATTCTTCGCTGAACTGTTTGAACCTTATGGACCGTTGGATTATGTTTCTCCTTCAAGGAGCAATTAGCCATTTCTATTTTCCGTGCTCGAATTGTTATCAATTCAATGCCGATAAGTTGTGCTTACAACATTAGATGTTTGTGTTAAAGCTACATGTAGAATAATAAAAGGAAAAACAATAAAGAATGATTTTGCTTTATAGTATGCAGAAATTGATGGAATTATATCTATACTAAAACTCCTTTTGAAATTGCACTGTTCATGTAAACAGTAAAATTTGGTTGATTTCATTTTATTTACAAAAGTTCCATTGATGGGTTGTAAAATATATATATATATATATATATATATGATAGGTAAACGTGCTAGACTACTTCAACCACGACCACTACCTGACTCTATCTCTCTTTACCCACCGACCTTCTCTCATCAAAACTCTCTCTTTCTCTCAATTCTTTCAAACCCTAAAAACTCCCACTACCTGACTCTCTCTCTCTCTCTCTTTACCCACCTCTCTCTTTACCAACCGTCCTTCTCTCATCAAAGCTCTCTCTTTCTCTCAATTCTTTCGAACCCTAAAAACTAAAACTATATCTATATTAAAACTCCTCTTGAAATTGCATTGTTTATATAAACAGTGAAATTAGGTTGATTTCATTTTATTTACAAAAGTGCCATTGATGGGTTGTAAAAAAATATGATAAGTACACGTGCTAGACTACTTCAACCACTAAAACTCCTCTTGAAATTGTACTGTTTATATAAATAATGAAATTAGGTTGATTTCATTTTATTTACAAAAGTGCCATGATGGGTTGTAAAATGATAGGTACACGTGCTAGACTGCTTCAACCTCTACCACTACCACTACCACTACCTGACTCTATCTCTCTTTACCCACCGACCTTCTCTCATCAAAACTCTCTCAACTCCCACTACCTGACTCTCTCTCTCTCTCTCTCTTTACCCACCTCTCTCTTTACCAACCATCCTTCTCTCATCAAAGCTCTCTCTTTCTCTCAATTCTTTTAAATCCTAAACCCTAAAAACTAAAATACCACTAATGAATTAGCTTAAGAAAAGGGATGTGGACAGTCAACTGATAGTCCAGAAGAAGAGAAAAAAATTTGATATAGCACGTGGTCACCACTACCTCTCTCTGCCATCCCTCTCTCTCCCCTGCCATCAAAAGTCTTACAAAATCCGTCAAGTACGGTTATGATCTTGAAACAGTAAAAGAGGTATGGTTGTTTTTTTTTTTTTTTTTTTTTTGTACTGGCATTATGGGTTTCTTTTATTTATGATTGATTTACGAGATTTTTTGTTTGAGGCATACAAATATGAAACCTAACACACACACACACACATCTTTTACTTTATAAAAAAATAATAATAAAAATAAAAAAATAAAATAAAATAAAAAAAACAGAGCAAAACAAGTTCCATATCTCCCGGTGATTGCAGCAAAACCACAGTTGATCAGGTTAGAAATCAGCAAACAATAGTTATTATTATTATTATTATTATTATTATTATTATTATTATTATTATTATTTTGGGTGGGTTTTGTTTATTCATTTTTTTTTTACTTGATTTATTTGCTTTATATGCCTATCACGAGTTTTGGTTTATGTCTTTTTACATTTTTTTATTTTATTTTATTTTATTTTATTTATTTATTTTTTTAAGGCTTAGGTTTCGATATCATCATTATATTTATTCTGTTTTTATGAGTTTGGGTTTCAAATATACATGTTTATTAGTGGATTTTACATACCATTTGTATGGTAATGCTGATACAATTTTGTTTTCAATATCATTTTATTTATTTATTTATTTATTTTATTATGAGTTTATGGTTTCAAAATTTACATATTTATTAATGGATTTACACACCTTTTAGTTTTAATAGATGTAAGGGTTAGTGAAATTCAGCAAATTCCCATGAATTTTGTTTTATATTATTTATTGATTGATAAGCTATTACAAACGATTTTCTTTGTAATATATATATATATATATATTTCCAATGCTTATTGAATATATATTGTGTTTCTTACATTTTGTTTGCACTCACATGAGTTTTTCATCTCGATATTACATTTTTTACTGGTTATTTACATGTTGTAATCATGTTTACGTATAGTGTTGTTCACTTTTTTGGGTTTTGATTGTTCTCTAGGGCTCATATGTTTAATAGTTTTTTTGGTGATTATCTATATTTTACTGCAACTATTACGAGTTCGAAAATTTTGACAATGATACTTTATTTATATATGTATTTATGGTTATATAATCTTGATATTCTTTGATCATTTATTTTAAAATAAAATTTTCTTATGCTTTTCATCTGTTTTGATTTTTTACAGTGTGGTGTATGGTTATGCTGATACAATTTTGTTTTTGATATCATTTTATTTATTTATTTATTTATTTTATTATGAGTTTATGGTTTCAAAATTTACATATTTATTAATGGATTTACACACCTTTTAGTTTTAATAGATAAAAGGGTTAGTGAAATTCAGTAAATTCTCATGAATTTTGTTTTATATTATCTATTGATTGATAAACTATTACAAACGATTTTGTATAATATATATATTTCCAATACTTATTGAATATATATTGTGTTTTTTACATTTTGTTTACACTCACAGGAGTTTTTCATCTAGATATTACATTTTTTTACTGGTTATTTACATGTTGTAATCATGTTTACGTATAGTGTTGTTCTCTTTTTTGAGTTTTAATTGTTCTCTAGGGTTCATATGTTTAGTAGTTTTTTTTAGTGATTATCTTTATTTTACTGCAACTATTACGATATCGAAAAATTTGATAACGATAATTTATTTATATATGTATTTATGGTTATGTAATCTTGATGTTCTTTGATTATTTATTTTAAAATAAAATTTTCTTATGCTTTTCATCTATTTTCATTATTTATAGTGTGGTTTGAAAAATTTATGCATTTATGATGTTTTTAAACATTTGTTGAAGAGATCCGTTTAGTAATTTTTAATTCTTTTAAACTAACAAAATAAGTTTATTCAAGATGTTATAAACTTTAAATTTCAATATCATCAAGTTCAATATTGAGTTTATGATTGGTTTATTTGTTTATTATCTTGTATTATAAATTGTTGTTACAAGAAAATCTGTGTATAAAATATATACAACAAAATATACTTTTTTTTTTTTTCTTTTTGATTAATTTTTTTTACAAAATTTAAGAGTTTTAAATATTCTTTTGTCTTTTATATTTGTTGTGTAGATTTTTAATGCATATTTGATGGTTTTTCATGATATTTAAATTTTTATATTGCTGGTGCAAACTCTTAGCAGTTGCTGTACAGTTGCTCTCTTGGTAAGTTAGTTGTAATTTTTTGTAGAAAATATAATGATTGTTTATAAATATTCATTATTCTTGGACTTTTTTTTTATTCTTTTCTTATTTTATTCCATTTTGTTTATATAGGTATTTTGTGATTTGTACATTTTTTTTTTGTTGCATGATAATTATATTTTCATAGTATTTATAACTTTATATTATAAAAACTGCTTACATTTTTTTGTTGTGTTTAGATTTTACACGTACTTTCCATGGTTTTCATATTTCTGGTGCAAACTCTTTACGGTTGTTGTGCAATTGCTTTCTTGGTAAGTTATTTACTATTTTTAATTTCATTGTAAATCTCAATATTAATTTATTTATACTTTTTATATGTTTTTGATGTGGCTATTTTTTGTGATTACCGATTATAATATGGTTATAACAATTGCATTAATTGTTTATCTACATAGTACAATATCTAGAAATTTGATAAATCGGTCTAGAAAAATATTATCATACAAGATGGTCAATCTAATGTTGGTAACAATATGGATTTCGATGATATCATTTGGTATGATGTGCCAATAATGGTTGATGAAAATATTTATAAGAAAAGAAGCATTATCAGCATTTATAATTATGAAAATTATTGTGGTGAAAGCTCCGCTTCTGCTTTAAAGAAGCATGCATCTGCTGAGAATGGTTTGAACCGTTTTTTATCTGTTTTTGATGTGGGATATAAAGATCATATGTTTGTTGATGTTATTGATTGCAATGTTCTTTGTGATATGACTAATGTTCCTGAATCATTGAATCATATCAATAGTAAATGTTCTCAATTAGATAGTGATAGCTTTAACCGAACCAAGGAATTCGTTTTAAATCGAAAATTTCATCGTTATAATATGAATGGTCAAGCAAGCTATTAGAAAAGGAGGAATAGTAAGCATTTTTAAAACTTTTTTTTTTCTTCTGTTCAATTGTATATTTATTTGAATTCTAAATATTGACTCACAAAATTTAAATATATTTATATAAACATTGTTTTTTTTGTTTTTTTGTTTTTTTGTTTTTTTTGTTTCCTTAGGATCAGTTGATGAATACGTTTCTTTTGGGGATAGGAATGATGAGTGCCAACATTGTAATGCTTTGTTTTGGCATGTAGAGCGTTTGAAAAGAAATCCCGCTAAGTCAAGTAGACCTCAAATTGGTTTTTGTTGTTGAAGTGGAAAAATTAAATTACCTCTAAGAAATATACCTGTTTATGGATTCAACTAGAGGTCGAAAAAGTGTTACGTTTAAACAAGCTATTAGGGCTTATAACTCAATCTTTGCATTTACTTCCATGGGAGCTAAAGTTGATAAATCAATTAATAAAAGATTCGGTCCTTATGTGTTTAAAATCAATGGCCAAGTCCATCACTTGATGGGTTCATTATTACCACCAGAAGGAGAATGTCCTAAGTTTGCACAACTTTACATTTATGACACCGATAATGAAGTTAAAAATCGTGTTGGTGTTTTGAACTGATCAAACAAAAATGATAAGCTTGATGATGAAATAGTTGGTGGTCTTATTCAAATGCTTGATCAAACAAATGAATTAGTAAAACTTTTTAGAATTGCTAGAGACAAAGTAAAAAGTGATTCTATTGATTGTTTCAGATTGAGGTTATTTGGAAAAAGAAATACACATGATAGACAATATGATTTGCCAACAAGTAGCCACATTGGTAGTTTGATAGTTGGAGATATTGGTGATTTTAAATCTGAAAAGGATATCATTATAGTGCTTAGAAATGGTATATTGCAAAGGATAACAAAATTAAACCCTAAGTATATGGCTTTGCAATATCCATTGTTGTTTCCATATGGTGAAGATGGTTATAGACCAGATATTCCTTGGAATAAACATTTTAAATGCAAGAAACCAAAAAAACAACAGATACCAATGAGAGCATTTATTGCGTATCAGATTCAAGATCGGTTTGAAGAGGATGCTACTTTGTTAAAGGGTGGTAAATTGTTTCAACAATTTTTGGTTGATGCATATGCCACACTTGAAGAGGATATATTGGATTTTATTAAATCAAATCAAAATTCTCTTAGAAGTGAGGTGTTAAAGGGCATTCAAGATGCAGTTGTAAATGGAGATTCAAATGCTGAAGATTTGGGAAAAAGAGTTATTCTACCATTTTCATATACTAGCAGTGCACGATATATGATAAATAATTACCAGGATGCTACGGCAATATGTAGATGTTTTGGAAATCCTGATTTATTTATCACATTTACATGCAACTCAAAGTGGCCTGAAATTCTCAGTGATCTTGGACGCAGACCAGGTTGTAAAATGGAGGACAGACCTGATTTAGTGTCTAGAATTTTTAGAGCTAAACTTGATGATATGATTAAATATATCAAATCCAGAAATCCGTTTGGTGAAATTGAAGTTGGTATGTTTTTTTAAAAAAAAAAAAAAATTATATTTCATATTATAGATTTAAAAAATAAATAAAATAAAAGAAATGTATTTTGATATATATGAAATTTTTTCCCATTTTAAACGGTTGTTTATACAGTAGAGTTTTAGAAAAGAGGTCTTCCCCATTGTCCACATCCTAATATGGATGAAAAAACGGTATAAATGCTATACAGCAGGTGATATTGATTCAATCATTTTTGCTGAAATTCCGGATAAAGAATTTGATCCTAATGGCTATGTTGCCGTTTTAGAGTTCAAGATGCATGGCCCTTGCGGCCTTGCAACTCAAAATTCTCCTTGCATGGAAGGTGGAACATGTTCAAAAAAATTTCCAAAGCATTTTAAAAATGAAACTTTTGAACAAAATGGTTTTGTTGTATATAAACGGAGAGAAAATAAAAATGTTTTTGTTGTTAAAAATGGTATCAAGATTGATAACTCTTTTATTTTACCTTATAATCGCGAATCGTTATTGAGATATCAAGCACATATAAATGTTGAATCATGTTGTCAATCTGTGCTTATTAAATATCTCTTCAAATACATAAATAAAGGTACTGATAGAGCAAGGGCTGTGGTTGAGGATAAACAATTTGATGAGATTGTAGCATATCTGAATTGTAGATATATATGCCCATATGAAGTAGTTTGGAGAATGTTACAATTTCAAATTCATTTTAGAGAACCAGCCATAGAAAGGTTGCCAGTGCATTTGCCTTTACATTAAAACATTATTTTTAATCAGCATGTTAATTTGGAATATGTTGCTAATGCAAGCAAACTTAGAAAAACTATGTTGACACAGTGTTTTGAGACTAATGTCAAAAATCCTGAAGCACGTGAACTATTATATATTGAATTTCCATCAAATTGGGACAATGATGAAAGAGAATGAAAATGTAGAAAAAGATGTGGTTCCTTAGGTAGAATAACTTTTGTTCATCCTGCTGCTGGTGAATTATACTACTTAAGAATGTTATTAAATTATTGAAAAGGTGCTCTAAGTTTTAAAGATTTGCGAATAGTTGATGGCATTTGTGAGTCCACATTTTAAGCAGCATGTAAATCACTTAGATTATTAGGTGATGACAAGGAATGGAACCAAGCTTTGTTAGAAGCTGTGAACACAGCATCTTCAGCCTAACTAAGACAATTATTTGTAGTGATGATATTGTTTTGTGATGTTAGTGAACCATCTGTTTTGTTTGGAACTTATTGGAAATTCATGTATGATGATATTTTGCATAGAATGAAAATAGTGTTTAAGATGCCAAATCTGATTTTATATGATGATGAACTTCAAAATAATGTTTTGTATGAGTTAGAACAATTGTTTAATGTATCAAATAGTTCTTTGATTGAACATAATCTTCCTTTGCCAAATAGTCACTTTATGAATACAATAAAAAATAAAGCACTAAGAGAGGAACTGAATTATGATGTTCAATTACTAGAACAATAGGATTCTTTATTTTTAACACAATTGAATAAAGAACAAAAGGAAGTCTATGATTGTGTTGTTGGAACAATTAAAAATAATAATTCTGGTTTATTTTTTGTCCATAGCCATGGTGGAACTGGTGAGTGTAGAATAGTTCTTGCAGTAGCTTCTTCTGGAATTGCCTCACTATTGCTTCCTGGTGGAAGAATTGCACACTTTAGATTTAAAATTCTTTTGATTGTTAATGATCGTTCAATGTGTGAGATAAAAAAAAGGTACACAACTTGCAAAATTAATTCAAGACACTGCATTAATTGTATGAGATGAAGCGCCTATGAATCATAAAAAATGTTTTGAAGCTTTGGACAGAATATTTCGTGACATTTTAAGAGGTTCAAATTCTGATGCAGAAACATTTCCATTTGGTGGAAAACCAATTTTGTTAGGTGGTGATTTTAGACATATTTGCCTGTTGTGCAGGCTAGCGATAGAGCTGATATTGTTGATGCTTCTTAACAAGTTCGTATTTATGGCCTTATTTTCAATTATTTTCTTTGAAACAAAATATGAGGCTTTCTCAAGTAAGATTAGATGAAAAAGAAAAACAAGAATTAGCCGATTTTGCAAGCTGGATATTACGAATTGGAAATGGTGATATTAGTGATTTAACAATTGTAGATGATAAAGAAAGTTCATGGATTAAAGTACCTAATGATTTTTTGGTTCATTTTGATGAAAATCCTATAGAAAGCAGAGTTTATTTTGTATACATAGACTTTGAGAAAAATTTTGATGATTTTTCTTATCTTAGAGAACGAGCAATTGTCACTCCACGAAATGAAACTGTTTCAGAAATAAATGATTATGTGTTAGGTATTGTACCTGGCCAAAGTCGAGCATATTTGAGTTCAGATTCTTCATGTTCTTCCGTAGAAAATGTTGAAAACCTTGAAATTCTTTATTCGTTGGAATTTTTGAATCAACTTGAGTTCAATGTTTTGCCATCACATAAATTGATATTAAAAATTGGCATGCCGATTATGCTACTTAGAAATTTAAATCAGAGTGTCCGATTATGTAATGGAACACATTTGATTATTACTCAAATGGCTGATAAAATTATAGAAACTAAGATATTAACAGGTAGTAACATTGGTGACAAAGTTTTTATTCTTAGGATCACTTTGACAACAACAGATAGCAAATGGCCATTTATTCTTAAAAGGCGTCAATTTCCTATAAGACTTTGTTATGTCATGACCATTAATAAAAGTCAGGGACAATCTCTCAAAAGTGTTGGATTGTATTTGCCCCAACCAGTTTTTACACATAGACATTTGTATGTTGTTATGTCTAGAGTTACATCAAAGAAGGGTTTAAAAATTTTAATAGCTCATGATGTTGATGCAACTTCTAATTATACAAAAAATATTGTTTATAAAGACAGTCTTGATAATGTATTAAGAGGTATTCATGTCTTTTATTTCAATAAATTTAATCTTCTTAATATATTGTACCTTCATTGTTGTTTCAAAACCTTTGTCTTTGTTGTTTGCATTCCAAATAATTGCTCTTTCTTTTCTATTTTTCACTAATATTCTTTCTTATTACTGATATTCTTAAATTTCTTTCTAGCTTAATGGATATCACACCAGTTTGTGCATTGAAACCATATGAACATGGTAATAGAATAAGGGTTAGAGTGTGCATAATATGGACAGTAAAAGGTATTGGAAGCAACTCTCAAACCTTGAGCCTGGAATGTGTTTTTGTTGACAAAAATGTAAGTCTTTCAAAATAGTTGTTGAATTGGTTACAAAACTCATTTCTTGACTTTAAGATTTTTATTTTATTATTAAGGGAGATACAATACATGCTACAATTCAACCATGGGAGACAAAACACTTCCAAACAATTCTGGAACCTGGAGACATATATGAAATCAGCAAATTTCATATTGTTCGTAACAAAACTTCAAACAAAGTGGTTGAACATGATGGGATGCTTGAATTGAACAAAGGAGTTCAAATATTACATCTTGAAGACACCCATCCACCAATTCGAAGACATGGATTTAATTTTTTTCAATTTGATGAACTTCTATCAAGAATAGATAATGACGTTATTCTTATAGGTAATTGAATAAGTTATAAAATATTTCATATTGTAAACCTTATATTTATATTTTTATAGATGCTAACATAAATATTTTTTTTTGAAAGACATATTTGGATGTCTCATTGCTCTGCAGGCAACTGGAGTTGTGTCAGTCCATAACATTAGATATGAAAAGAAAAAAAAAAAAAAAAAAAAGGATCTTCATGTTCAAAATATAAAGTAAATATCAACTTTTAGCTTTTATATTTATATACACCGATATATTTACTTATTCATTCAATTCAAGGTATAAAAATATGATATTAATCTGTTTCATATCTTTCTTCTTATGTTATGATAGAAATGAGGAAATCCGAATTACTTTATGGGCTGATGTTGCAATGAACTTTGATGAACAGTTATTGGCAACACTTTTTCCTCATGTGTTATTGCTATAACAGGCCTGAAAGTCAAAGAATATCAAGGTTGATTTTAATTTTATTTATTTTATATTGTAATAACTTACGATACTACTAACTTTATTAACAATTTTTATATACTATAGGAAAACCAATGCTTAGCAGCTCATATTCTACCATGTGCTTCTTCAACTCTGTTGTCCAACAACTTTTTGAATATAAGAAAAAGTAATTTATTTCTTTGCATAATTTTTACCTTCTTTGTTTTCTTTCTTTTTATTTAATTCCATGACTCATTGTATAAATATTTTTTAAGGTTTCAAAACATGAAATCACCCATCATTACTCTTCCTCCATCAGTAAGGAGTGAAGTAACCAGTGAAACCATCAAAAACATTAAAAGCAAACAAATTCAAGAATTATATTTGCTTGATCCTACTGCAAATAAGGTAACATCACATCAACTAAAATTATATCTTCCAAAATCAATTATGTTTTTTTTTTTTCTTGAAATTTTTTCTGTTAGCAAAATTTTGTATCTTATCCTTCACTGTTGTTAAATTATTGCATAGAATAAAACTTTTGCATGTCAAGCAACTATAATGGAGTATGATCTTAGTAGAGGATGGTGGTATAAATCATGTTCTAATTGTCACAAGAATGTCAAACCAAGTTCGACAGGGTTTTCGTGCTTCACCCATGGACCACTCAATAAAGCTCCAAAACCATGGTGATTACTATTAAATTTGAATTTAACTGTTAATGATTATATATTGTTTTAATCTTTTATATTACCAATTTATGTTATTATTATTTTTTTGAACAGCCAACTTTATTGAAAAAGGCCAAGAAGACCACACACAAGAAACAAACAGAGGCAAACAATAGGTCCGAACAAGGACCGAAAACAAGCACCAAAAGCAGCACAAAACACCACCCACCACGCCAAAACAGCCCAAAAACCACACAAGCACACAACATCAAAACACCCCACAACCCGCAAGAAAACCACCAAACAACAAGCTGGGGAAGAGACAAACGAGACCCACCCCCAACACCACCACCAGAACAACCCAAAACAACCAATAGCAACCCAGAAAAACAGAGCACCCCAAAGACTCAAAAACTGAACCACTCAATACTATCCTCGCCACCATCCGAACTCCTTGCCAAACCATCCACCTCCACATTCAAGGATCTTGATTTATGAATGACTGTGAGGCTATTAGAACTGCGCAGGAAACTTCTGATATCACTGATAACCTGAAAATTGTTGAGGTTCCCAAAATCCTCCTCATTATTAACCCAGGAGATAGCCTCAAAGGAACCACTTACCACTTGGATATTAATACCAGACAAACCAACATTCGACGAGCACAACTCGCACACTTTAAGAATCGCAAGAAGCTCCGCTGAAATGGGATCCTGAGTACCAACATAAATCGAAAACTGGCACATAGAGGAACCAACTGAGTTCCGCAACACCCATCCTATGCCTGCAGGGCCTGGACTCCCTCTCGAAGATCCGTCGACATTGAACATCAGCCAACCACTCGGAGGAGGTTTCCAAACAGCCCTGACAACCTTCTTAGGTATATGTATTTGTGTTTCCAAAAGTTCCTCCCCACTGTAAACCAAGAAAATTAAAAAGAGATAAAAAAGAGAAAAAATTAAATGAGTGCAACCAAAGGCGAAGGAATTTTTCATTAAAATTCTAAAATGATTAAAATTTATTATTAATTATATGTTGTTTTCTTACAATCATTCTAAGTTATTAGAATCCAAAAATGGTTATAATTTTTCATTAATTGTTTCTTATTTTTATACGATCATATTAAGTTATATCCTTTAATCGATCTCACCAACAACCTTCGATTATTACAATGTATTGCCATAATTTACTTTCTTTAGAATAGGATAACTCTTTACTTAGTATAGTTAGGATTCTTATAAAATTAAAGTTGTGTTACAATACATTGGATGATACAAGGACAGTTTTTGGTGTGTGAATTTTCACTACTAGAAAAAGAATGTTTTATGACACTTTTTTATGATTTTTATTTATTTATTTATTTATTTTTTAAATAATTTTTTTTTTTTATCTATCAAACCCATTTGATGGTTCTAAAAAACCATCATAAAACCTTTATGGTTTTTTAAAACCGTTAAAAGTTAACGACACCCGTAAATAATGTCATCCAATATTGATGGTTTTAAAAACTATCTAGAAATGTTGGCATTTAAAAACCAACAAGAAAAGTTGATGTTCCAAACCATCAACAACAGTAAAATAATACAAAATAAAATTAAATTAAAAATTCTAAAGAAAATTAATTGAAAATAAGATAGTAAAATAAATTTTAGTAATATATATATATATATATATTAATGTCATTCTAGCCTAATTTCAATTGAATATATTTTTTCCAGAATGAATTTCAATTGAATATTTGAATTATGTAATTAAAAACGTTTATTTTAATCATAAATTCTCTTAACATTTCATTTTAACCCTAACATTTCATTTTAACTCTCTACCAAGCTTAGCCGCCGCCTCCTTTTGATTCCCAAATCCCATTGCAATGGGAAGCAACTCAACTCCTCTAAATCTGGTCAAGTAGGATGCACCCATGTCTTCCGGAGCCGCCACACTTCGCACCACACCTGTGACCTATCCGAAGTAGCCGGACTCTACACCATGCCGTTCGAAGTCGCCGGACATTTACCATGCCATTCGAAGTTTCAAGACCGTCACAACACCATCCAATGCCCTAGAAATCAATCCAAGTGTTGTCGTACTCCATGAGAACACCTCTATATTTATTTAATTCGACATGTTATTGTTCTTTATGTTGCGATGATTGAATCTCTAAGTTTAAACGTTTTCCAGTTATATGGTACAAGATGTGTTCTTACTTTTTTTATTTCGTTTTTTTCTTCTTCTTGAAACAGGTAATTAATTATACAGGATATGGGGAAATCATTACTGGTGACGTTTTTGGCATGAAAGGGAAGATTTGAGGCAGAGTTGGACTCTTGCATTCATCTCATAGATATTGGTAGAAAATTAGGTTCTATATTTGTACTCTTCCACCCAATGAGATTATTGTTTGTGTTTAATAAAATTGCAAATTTGATATTTATTTTTGCTTTATACGTTTTTATTTTTGCACTGCAAATTTGTTTATTTGCTTGTATGTGAACACATAATCTAGGGTTTCATTTATAAAATTACATTATAAACTACAAGATTTAATTTAATAATTGTAATAAAAAAATTTAAAAAATATATTTAATTTAATAATTGTAATATTTTTTTTATAAATAAATGAATGAATTTATGATGGTTAAATACTGTCAACATATTTCGTGACGGAAATCCAACGTCATAAACGTATGATGTTCAATAAGCGTCAATAATTTGTGACGATTTAAAACCGTCATTAAATCATTCTTGATAGAATGTGCGTTTATGACGGTTGTTAACCATCATAAACCTTCATTTTTCTTGTAGTGTTTATCCATAAACAATGTTGTAATCAGCTACCAAAGCTATTTTTTATACTTTTAGGTTTGAATAACAATAGATGAACCGATGAAAAAAGAGGATGAGAAGGACATGGACTTAAAAATTTCACGAAGGCCTTATATAGTTTTATCCTACAAGAATGTTAATGGTGTCTCACCTTAAAAAAAGAGTACACATAATATGACTATTAATAATAATTCACAATATAATGATATCATATAATTTAACATATGATCTTATCCTATATGATTACATATAGAAACATATGGATATAAAATGTTATATATCTAATTCTGAATTTTTCTAAAAGTATACTGTATCTTATTTAGTGTTAAGTAAATTGACAGATTTTTTCATATATTTTGTTTTATATAACTTAATAATATTTATCAATTTTATTTTAAGGCACAAAATTAATTGCATTGTTGAGGACAACACAGATCAAACGAACTTTCTCATCATAGGGAAAGCTGCTGAAAAGCTTCTTGGCATATCTTGCCAAACATTGGTCATGGAGCAAGGATATGATGATCCATATGGATTACCCCCACACCTTGAAAAATTGTTAGGCACTGCAAAAAAATTTCTGATCCGATTTGGAAAGCAAGAGAATGAATACTACAAATCAGATTTTGTAGTTTCAGCTATCATTGATGAGACTCTACCTCAATTATTAGTGGATCAAATGCAAGTTGATATCCCTCTCACACCATCACCAACGCCTCAAATTGTTGCACCAACTCCTATCACCTCTTCACAACCTCATCTCACAGAACAACCCTAAAAACAAGCAAATGTGTGAAGCGAAAACTTTTTACTGAATCAAAGGACATAATACCACACAGGTAAACTATAGTAAATATATTTTTATTTTTATTTCATTATCTATTTTTGTATTACAGCTACTAATTAATATAACATATGTTGCCTTATGTATTAAAAATGTTTTTACCAGTACAAAACAAACTGTTGAGACCGTTAGAAAATCTAAAAGAATTATGGAACGGCGGTCAGGAATGGCGGTCAAGACCGCAGATTAATGGTAGCAGTTTAGTGACGAGAGGCATAATTTGGGTTCCTAAATTATAAGGAAATTGATACTGTTTTGGAAAATGACTTTAGACTATTTCTTTTATTTTTATTTTAGTTATATTGTTTTATTTATGATTTAGACTATTTTCCTATTTTAGACTAATTCTGTCATAGTCAGGATAGAAGATTAATTCTAGTATAAATATAACTATATTTTTTAGGGTTGTTATCTTTTGAATGTTTAATCAATAAAATTGACCTAGTTCGAGTTCATCTTGTTTCTTTTGAATTCAGTTTTTCTCTGTTAATTGCTTAGAATAGCTTGGGCTAGGGTTAGGTAAATTCCGTTATCTGATTCTAGAGAATTGATTGCTCAATTATGTGAGTGGTTTGATACAAATCTATCTAACTTTGGGTACAAATTAGGGCTTGTTGTTGGATCCTAATCAAGGTCATCAACAATTTGGTGCTTTCATTGAGAGATTTTGACGGTCTACAGGAAAAAAAAAAGGGGGCCATGGGATCTGGGGAGGATTCTATTATTCAAGGGAGTGGATCGAAGACTAACAAGCAGCGATTTGAAACCTTGGAGGAGAATCAAGATCGGATTTTCAAGTCCCTATCAGAATTGACGACATCCATAGCACATCTAACTAGGTCAAACAATGATGTAATTGAGAGACTTGAACGACAGTTGGCTGAAAACAAGGGAAAGGAAACGATATGCAGATCGACTTAAGGGGATGGACGGAGATCACGCAGTTCATGGCGTGAGGTAGAATTCTCGTCAGGTGAGGTAGACTTGCCCAAACCGACTGAAAATCGTGAAGGGTTTAACCGAGGAGGACGTGTGGAACGTGGGCCATTAATGGTGGAGCGCTGGTTGCATGACAAGGTTTGTAAAGAAGAGATAGACGATGGAACTGAGGAAGATACGAGATTGGATAGGAGACCTCGAGGCCGAAGGCTAATTTATGGGCAGCGAAGGGAACCGTGGAGAGATGCTGCAAATTATGAAGGTGATAGGTGAAGAGAAAGGCATCATAGTCGGGGCCCTAGAAAATCGAAGGTCGATTTTCCGCAATTTAATGGTGGAGATCCACATGAGTGGTTGGCCAAGGTGGAGCACTACTTTCAGGCATACGAAGTGGCAAGGGCCAATCGGATTTCTACTGCATGCATCTACCTTGATGGAAAGACTAATAGCTGGTAGAGATGGATCAAAGCTCAATATGAGCAAGATGGTAGACAAATGGGGAGGACGGATTTCGAGCGAGAATTTTTGACTCAATGGGGACCTTCACCGGTTGTCAATCATCATGGGCAGTTGGCCAAGCTCAAACAGGAAGGAAGGGTTTCGGTATATATTGAGGAGTTTCGTCGATTACAGATTCTGGTCAGGGGATGGTCAGAGGGGTCGTTATTGAGGACATTTATTGAAGGGTTAAAGCTGTGGTTAGCGAGAGAGATGAAACTGAAGCAACCTCAAAGATTGACCGAAGCAATAAGGATGGCGGAGATTTTAGAGGACAGTTACTTCAGTGACAAGAAGTCGTTTAAGGAGAGTTTTAAGAGTAAAATTTTTAAATCGGAGTCAGACAAAGATTCCTGGAAGGGAAAAGGAGTTATTGAGGATAGTTCTAAGAAGGAAATCAAAGACGAAAAAAAACTGACAAAGGAAGAAGTTCAAGAGAGAATCAAATAGGGTATGTGCTTCAAATGTGAGGAGAAATGGAACAAAGACCATTGGTGTCGAACTGGGAAGGTATTTATGATCATTGTCTCAAGTGATTCAGATAATGATGTTATCAGTAATGAGGAAGCCACTAGTGATGAGGGAGAGTTGAGGGTGGCTGAATATGGAGAAAATAATTATGAAGCCGAGTTGTCTTTAAATGCCATGTCTGGGGTTTCGAAACCATCCACTATGAGGCTAATGGCATGGGTTGGTAAGTTCGAGGTTTCGATGCTGGTAGATTCCGGTTCCTCTCACAATATCATCAACGTGAATATCGTAAAGAAGATTGGACTGCAAGGGGCTGCCATAGAACCATTTGATATGAAGATGGCTAATGGGGAAAAACTTAAGTGTAAGGAAGTGGTTCACGAGGTGAAGATGAACTGTAAGGAGTCAGGATTGCTGCTGATTTGCATGTGTTATCGCTAGTGGGAGTAGATGTGGTGTTAGGTAACGCTTGGTTGAAAAGTATAGGTAAGGTGGTTACAGATTTTGATACCATGACAATGGAATTCAAATTGGGCGAAAGAAAAAGAACATGGGATGCTTTGTCTCTTAAAGAAATTAAACAATGTGAAGCTTAGATGATAGAGAGGCTTTGTAAAGGGGATGCCCAATGCTTTGTAGTTGTGAATGATGGAGATCGTCAGAAGGTAAAGTATGACCAGAGGCGCCCCATGGGGTTGTTGCAACCATTATCGATACCGGAGAAAATTTGGGAGGACTTGACCATGGACTTTGTAGAGGGGCTGCCTAGTAGTGGTGGTTACGAGTCAATTCTGGTCGTGGTGGATAGGTTGAACAAGGGTGCCCATTTTATTCCGCTCAGACATCATTTCACCACTAGTAGTATGGCTAAGACATTTGTAGATAATGTGGTGAAATTGTATGGGATTTCGAGGAGTATTGTGACTGATCGAGGGAAATTATTTATGAGTTCTTTTTGACAGGAATTATTTACTTTACAGGGTAGCAAGTTGAAGGCAAGTTCCTCCTACCATCCGCAGACTGACGGACAGACAGAGGTGGTAAATCGGACTCTTGAGCAGTACCTAAGGTGCTACTGTCACGGGGAGCAAAATAGATGGATAGAGTACATTTCATGGGCTGAGTACTGGCACAACACGTCACATCATGCTTCAATTAACATGACTCCATTTGAAGTAATGTATGGGCGACCGCTACCGATGCTAAGCACTTATGAGAAAGGAACAACTCGAAACAAAGAAGTCGAGAGAGAGTTGATAGCTAGAGACGAGGTTGTAGCTAAGGTGAAGAAGGAGCTTGAGAAGGCTCATGGGAGAATGAAGAAGTATTATTACCAAGGCAGAAGAGACGTATCTTTTGAACTTAGAGATTTCGTGTATCTCAAACTTCAACCGTACCGACATAAATCTCTATAGAAAAAGTTCAATGTGAAATTGTCGCAACGATATTATGGGCCTTTTAAGGTGTTAGAGCGGATAGGTGAGGTGGCTTATAAGTTGGAGTTGCCGTCTACTTCTAGATTGCATCCAGTGTTCCATGTTACCGTGTTGAAAAAGAGAATGGGAAACCCGAGTCTCATTTCAGGTGATTTACCAACGTTTGATACAGAGGGTAACTTGCTGATACGGCCTATAATAGCTCTTTGATATCGCAATCGGAAGAAGGGACGTGGTATGACAAAGGTGTGGCAGGTTCTGGTTCAATGGCAAGGGGTCCCTACAGAAGAGGCTACTTGGGAAGACTATGACGAGATGGTAGAACGTTTTCCAGATTTTTCCCTTGAGGACAAGGGCATTCTTGAAGAGCGGGGGAATGTTGAGACCGTTAGAAAATCTAAAAGAATTATAGAACTGCGGTCAGGAACAACGGTCCAGACCGTAGATTGATGATAGCAGTTTAGTGGCGAGAGGCACAATTTGAGTTTCTGAATTATAAGGAAATTGCTACTGTTTTGGAAAAGTACTTTAAACTATTTCTTTTATTTTTATTTTAGTTATATTGTTTTATTTATGATTTAGACTATTTTCCTATTTTAGACTAATTCTGTCATAATCAGGATAGAAGATTAATTCTAATATAAATAGAACTATATTTTTTAGGGTAGTTATCTTCTGAATGTTTAATCAATAAAATTGACCCAGTTAGGGTTCTTCTTGTTTCTTTTGAATTCAGCTTTTCTCAGTTAATTGCTTAGAATAGCTTAGGCTAGGGTTAGGTAAATTCCGTTATCTGATTCTAGAGAATCGATCGCTCAATTCTGTGAGTGGTTTGATTCAAATCTATCGAACTTTAGGTATAAGTTAGGGCTTGTTGTTGGATCCTAATCAAGGTCCTCAACACAAACACATATTGCAAAAACACATGTTGAAGAAAATGCTTATGAAAGTGATTCGGACGCTATCAATCTACCAATCAGTACTTTCAAAGACAAGTCATTCGCCAAAAAAATAAAAAAAGAGGTTAGAAAATTTATTTACTCAATAATTGTTTACGATTTTTATATTAACATAAAATATTACATTTCCTCTTTTTATTCTTTAATTCAGCGTTGACTGTCCCAGGAAACCATGCATACCAAAAGGAAGAAATGAAGCTATCTGTGGTGGCTGTAGGATAACAAATCAAGCATGCTATATTTTGTGTACTTTAATTACATTATTTTGTGTTATGTGTTTTTGGATTATAATGACTTTCATGAAATGTGCTGTGACATTATACTTTTAAAATAGCTATGAAAAGTTGTCTCGGTTGCATAATAACAAAACAAGGTTATAATACTGTGTACTTTGATTATAATATTTTATGTTTTGTGTCATTTTTTTTTTTTTTTTTTTTAAGTTTCGAGACTTATTCATTGTATACTTTGATTTTTTTCAATATTTCAAAAAGTTACTTAATTTTTTAAGTTATTCTTAAATCCAATTTTTAGAGATACAATACTTACCGGGATGATCAAAGTTATATTCATTGAATTTTTTTCAATTTCTCAACACTAGACGGTTGATATAATGAGTCCTGCAAAAAATTCATGTTCGATAAAAATACAATTTTGTTCGATAATAACACAGTTACTAGAAGAACTTTGATAATGTCATCGTCTTCATAATCCAAACCATTTCTTTTTTCTTTTGTTATTAATTAATTGATTAATCCAAATCCATCAATACCTACTAGGAGATAATCATATTGCAAACGGTTGTTTTCCCAGATGCAGATCCACCAACACCCGGTAAAAACAAAAACAGATCAATATATATATATATATATATATATATATATATATCTCAAAACATGAACTTGAAAAATCAAATAAAAAACCCACAAATTTTCTTTAAAAGAAAAAGAAAAAGGAGTGACGTGATACCAATAACAAAGGGTTGCTTATGAGGCAGTATAGATGAATGAGGACCGCCATTAGATTGGAGAGACAAGTCCAACACAGGTAGAAAATCCATCGTCTATGAAATTTGTTTATTTTTATTTATTTTTTTAGAGAAATTAAATGGAGGGTTTTGAAGTTATGTTTGTGTATGATTTGAGATGTGAAGTAACCGAAATAAACGAGAATAAACCAACTTGCCCTCTGGCGAGTTTTTACAAGTCTTTCATCTTTGAACATTTCATTTGCTAACTCTTTTTCCTTTTTTCCTTTTTGCTACTCGAACCGGAACATTGTGAACATAAGCGAATTTAGAATTTCGAATTTAATCAAGGTTGAGAGCTAACCAGGAAAATTTTTATTTAATAGAAAACAAATATAAAAAATTTAAATAAAATATGAAAACTAAAAAGAAATTTTATAAGAAGCTAGAGAATAAGGAGCCTCATAGAGGTGTGCACGATCCAATCCAATCCAATGATTCATTGAACCCGATCAAATCCATTGGATTAGATCAAATTTGAAGGCATAATTGGATCAGATTGAATCTTAAATTCTAAAATCCATGGGATCAGAGTGGATCTTAAATTTTAAAATCTATGGGATCAGATCAAATTTAGGATTTTCATATGAAAATTCACCAGGTTGGTCGGATTTGCCAAAATATAAGGCTTAAATTATATTTGACAAATCTATTTATTATATTATACATATGAACATTGAGCAAATTTTGGGTGTTATTGTATTTTGTTATGATAAAGGGTATATTTTAAACTTTTGGGTGATTTTATTTAGGTTTGTGTATAAAATTAATGTTTAAATTTTATAATTGGTTAGATTTTTTGAACTTCAAACTGTACAATTAAATATAGCTTTTATTTTATTAAAATTGAAAATAATATATAAAACGGTATAACACTTCCGCAACAAAACAACTAAAACTCCACTTAAAATTGGATTGTTCACATAAACAGTAAAATTGACAGGATTTCAATTTATTTACAAAAATACCATTCTAAAAGATGAGAAAAAAAAAAACAAAATAAAAATTGAGTTGATTTCATTTTAATAACAAAAGTGCCACTGACAAATCAACTAAAAGAAACTTTAATAGATTTCTACTTATTTATAAAATTGCCACCGATGTATTGTCAAAAAAAGAGAAAAAATATTGAAATAAACATTTACAGAAATACCACTGACAAATCAGCTAAACCAAATGGGATGTAAACAGTAAACTAACTTGACCCAGTCAGCAACCAGATCAACAATCACTACAAGAAAAAGTGTCTTTTCCGATCAACTATTTCTGACGGAGAGAAATTATGGTCGATTATTGTTGTTTTTCCAACGAAAAAATTCATGTCGTCGAAGAAGTGTAACAATAATGTGTTTTTATTATGACGAAATAAATACCGTCGGAAATAGTGTCTAAAGTCGTTAGAAATAATGTGAAAATGGCGTCAAACTTTGGCTCCAATACTATTTTTGACCATAGGTATCTAGCCCTTAGAAAAGATGAATATTTTCCGACCACAATGGTTGATCATTGGAAATGCCAATACTATTTTTTACCACAAGTATCTAGCCCTCAAAAAAGTTGAATATTTTTTGACCACAACAGTTGATCCTCGGAAATACCAATATTATTTATGACTGCATGTATCTAATCATCGGAAAAGATGAATCTTTTCCAACCACAATAGTTGATCATCGAAAACGCCAATACTATTTTTGACCAGTGTACCTAGCCTTCAAAAAAGAATAATATTTTCCGACCACAATAGTTGATCATCAAAAATATTATCTTTTATTTTAGTTTTTGCCATTTTTAAAATTTAAATTTATTAGTTCTTTAAAATTCCTAATTTAATTTATTAATTTTAAAATTAATATTTATTATTTAGGCTTAATATTAATTTAATATCCATAATTTATATTCTATAAAATATTAATTTACTTTCACAATGGCAATTAATGCATGTGGGTACGCACTAACATAATAAACTCACCCTCACCTAATCAATATTATAGCTAGAATCTAAATAAAACCCTATTCACTATTTATTCATAATTCTCACAACTCACAATTTCCGCCACTCTCCTCTTTGTGTTCTTCCTTTTTCACTCTATTCAATTTTTTTTTTTATTATTTTTCTATATTCATAATTCTCACAAGCAAGCAAGCCACGACATCTTGTGTGTTCGTCCTCTTTCATTCCCTTCATTTTTTTAGATCAATATAATAGATCTTGTAAACTCTCACAACATCAACGGATTAATTACCTTTGAATTTTTTATTGAAATACTTTGTGTCTCTTTTTTGTCTCAATATAATATTCAATTAATTTCTAGATTCATGTTATATTTTTTATGATTTATCATCCGACTATTAAAAGCTAATTTTTTTTTTTTTTTTTTTCAGATGTACTTGCTTGAGCTTGAGATAACAGTATTGTTTCCTACATTATTTGTTTAAGTCGCATGTATGATAATTCTTTTATTATCAATTTTTATCTCAATATTATTTTTTGATTTGCACATACGTTGTTTGATGAAATTATTGAATGTGAAAAACTTGGTACCATATTATGTTTGCTTATTTGATTTTATTTATTTATTTATTATGTTTTTAATATTCTTATGTATTTTTTCCATTCAGACACAAAAGAAGAGATGCGGAAGATGAAATTGACTTTTTGTAGAATGGGATTATAGATGTTTGAAGATAATCTTGTGAATTTGAATAGACATATAAAATTAGTTTAGAACTATTTTAATTTTGACTTGTATTATGTACTGTATTAGTTGGTACGTGGAAATAAATGAATTGTTCAAATGAAAATAAAATTTATTGCTCTTCATTATTTTGTATATTAGATTATTTGTAATTTATTGTTAGCTTTATAGAAAATTCAAGTAAAATAAAACAAACAAATAAATACTCAATTTGTTTTTTGTATTAAATTATTTTTTATTGCAAATTCTCAATAATATATTTTTCCAATTGCGACGTAAGTTATTATCGACCACAACCTCCCTTAGTAATGCATTATTTCCAAGGGGAAAGGCCGTAAAATATAATCTCTTGGTCCGATTGGATAATATTTTTGACCACATCTTTTTTCTATTTCCAACCGCTTTTTTCTCTCATAAATAAATTATTTCCAAGGGCTGGACGGAAAAGGATTTTTTCCCATGATATCATTTCCGATGGAGACCGATGACCATTTTCCCTTGAAAATACACATTTCCGACAACTTTATGACCTTTTCCAACAATATTTAATTCTCGGAAAAGGCCCTATTTCTTGTAGTGAATGTTTGACCCATTTCCAACTCAAATCCTGTTTCAAGTGCTCTAACGGATTGGATCCACCAATGTGGGTTGAACAAAGTTAAGAATTTTATTTTTTTATTTTTTTATTTTTTTAAGGAACAAAGTTATGATTAATTTGCTGCAATGTTAAGATATTCATAGATGATTTAATTTAATAGCATTATTTATTTGTTTTAATTTTGGAGTGTTTTAAGTTTGCTGTTTATGATTACTAAGCTTTTCTATATGAACATAATTTTAATTTTAATTTTTTTTTTCATTCCGTTTATATGAATATTGAGTGGTAGTTACACATTATCACCCTTTCTTTTATATTTTGAAGGACTTTATTTTTACATTTAAAAGGTAAAATAATTTCAAATTTTAATATATTTTGTCTCATGAAGATTGTTGTTTATACAAAGAAAATGTTGCAACCCTGGTAATCATTTTTCTTTATATAATAATAATAATAATAATAATTACTTACAAGTTATAACTAATAGAGTCTACGATTTTTCTATTTTTTATTTTTTGTGAAGGAAAAAAAAAAAAAAAAACAGAAGCCTTCCGATGACACAAAGATATGTAAAAATATTCTTTAATCTCAATTAGTATTATTTCCTTTTAGACAAAAGTAGTGATATAGGAGTGTGAACATATTTTAACATAACCAACTGAATTTGATCAGATTTTTTTAATGAAATAAAACATGGCAATGTGCATACCACTAACACCACCACCCCTCCCTCTCTCCCCTGCCATCAATATTAGAACTCTCTCGATCTCCCTTTCTCTCACTCTCTCTCTCCATGTTTTTCTTTCAAACTCTAAAAACCCTCTCTTTCTTTCACTCAAAAATGGCTTAATAATAGTATAGAGCTTCTAATAATCTGTCCAAGAAGTAAGGTTTGTTGTGACTCGCTTAGATTTTCCTTCTTATTTTGTTGTTTTTTACTCTATTTTTGTATTGAAATGATTTTAAAACACTATGGGTTTCTTTTATTTGTAATTGATTTACTAGATTTTTTGTTTTAGGTATAGGTTTTTTGTATTGATAGCATGATTTCGTTTTTTTCATAATTAATTTACATATGTTACTTTTTTTCTATGTATTAACATTCCTAACCATGTATATATATATATATATATATATTTAGTGTTCTTTCTATTAAAGGAAAATATACTTTCTATTGGTTGGTTTTAATAGCACAGCTTTTCATAGTTTGTTGTTTTTCTTATTTTGTTTTTATTTCTCCACCTTTGTACTGAGGTGAGCTGTATCAGTTACAGAATTCCAACAGACGTCTCTTGCTTCATATATAATTGTACTGTAGCTACCTTAGTTTTTAAATGAGAATGATGAATATTTCATCTCTTGATCTGTTTTCTTTTTTCTTGTAATACTTTCTCTCTTGGGGTTTCATTCTTACTCAGTAAAAATCGAAAATGGTAACTTGATGTTTCCTTCAGATCTAGACGAGTCTCTTGCGTTTCTTTGTTTTTTGTTTTTGTTTTGAAATCGGAAACGTTTTTATTTTTTTATTTTTTTTATTTTTTTGGTGATGTTTCAGAAAGGAAAATGCACTATGAAGGCTCAAATAGATCAGCTATTATAATATCAAGAAGCAGATGAGACTTGCTATCAGTCGCTAACACTAAGAAGGCCGGCAATAACATCTTGCAGCTATGCTTCAAAGCCAAAGACGGGAAGACACTTGATGATCAGATTCTCAATCTCTCTAAAAAACGCGGCCAACTTAAGCAGGTCATAATTTTTTTCTTATTTTATTTATATGAATTTCATATGAGTGTGTATGTGTTTGTGTAGTTGTGGATTTGCATATCAAGTGATTGTAGAATCTGAGGTTTGAATTAGAAATGAAAGTGGTGTGTTTTTTAGGGTTTTGGGATTTTAGAAATTTAGTTGCTTAAGTGATAATTAAATGTAAATGTATGTAGATATTCGAATATAGCTGTGAATTTTGAATTTTTACATGAATAACCTTTTTTTTTTTTTTTGAAATAATGGTTTGTTGATGGTTGTTTAAATATATTATCGATTGGGAATTTTGTATAATTATACGTAGAAAAGAGGTATTGGTTATGTATGTTATATGTAAAGCTATGATTTGGTTTATTTCTTTTATGATAGGAAGATTAGTATATGGTGATCGACTGATCACTCATACTTTTGACTTCCTATTTTGGGTGGGTTTTGTTTATTCATTTTTTTACTTGATTTATGTGCTCAAGGAGATTGTATATTTGGTTTCTTGGTTTTATTTACCAAATGTCATCAATATGGTGTTAGACAAATTAATAATATCATGTGGACTCGCATATTAATAATCTGAAAACTAATTTATGCCATTATAGTTGATATGGTCTCCCTTTTCTCATTAGGACACTAACTTTAGCCTGATCATGAGAAGTAGATCAGAAAAATCCAGTAACTTTATTTACAAACATATTTTTACAGTACAAATAAAATGTTTATATGCATAGAAATCTGTATTATACATGTATCACTCCTTTATAACAAAAGGATCACATCCAATATATCACACCACTTAGGTTTTTCAAATTTACATGTTTAGTAAGTCTGAGTTATTGTGATTGTATTATTACTTGCACATGCTACATTGATTCAAAATAGGGACATGTATAAATATTTCTTATTTGGTAAGGTATTTACTATTTTTGATTTCATTGTAAAACTCTATTAATTTATTTATGCTTTTTATATGTTTTTGATATGCCTTTTTTTTTTTTTTTTTTTTAATACCAATTATAATATTTTTATAAAAATTGCATTAATTGTTTATCTACATACAAAATACATTTATTGCTACTTTTATTTCGCATATTAATATTCAAGAGATTTGTAGTCAAAATCTCTTAAATAGTTTTTTAATTCTTTAATTTTGCAATCCAAAAAGTCCTGTAAATCGTCTAAATCTATCTACCAAAAAACTATTTAAGAGATTCTGACTGCAAATCTCTTGAATATTAATATGTGAAATAAAAACCAAAACATCCTATTTGACAAGTGAATAAAAGGGTATTGTTCATTAATGAACACGACTCATTACCTAACACAATAATCTACCTATATTTTCACCATGAGAGCTCTACTCTACTCTTCAAAGACATTTTTTTTTCAATTTTCACCGGTAGAATACTAAAACAAAATGTCTTTAATGAGGACAGTGGAGCTCTCACATTTCTTCAAGGTTATACTCAATTATACACTTGAGTATAACCTTGGAGAAATGTAAGAACTCTACTCTCATCTTCAAAGACATTTACTTCATTATCTTTGTTTGTTAGATTAAACTTAGAACATCTGTTAAAATCTAATCGAATTGAATAAATAAAAATAATTAGTTGAATCTAATTGATAAGTTTTTAAATGTACATATTTGTAGTCAAATTGGATCTTAAAATTTGGGATTGATCCCTAAATTGCAGAAAAATTTATAATCAAAATTTCTTTAATGTTTCTGATTTGAAATTCAATTGTAATTTAAGGAACTAAGTTTGACTTGCTCCTTAAATAATTTGGTTAATGAACAAAGTTTTTATTTTATTTTATTTTATTTATTTATTTATTTTTATATTGCAAGCGAATTTCAAATCATAAATGTTAAAAAAAAAAAAATTATTGTAAAATAAATTCAAGTTTCAAAATCCAATTTGACTTGACTATAAATTTATGCATCCAAAAATCAAAAATAAAATTCAACTTATTTCCTTTCGACCATTTAGTTTGCTTAGCTTTTAAGAGATGTCATAAATTTAATACTAAATACATTTAATGTTCATTACACTTACCTATTTAATTAAATAAATTAATATCGAGTGTATGTATATTATATGTAAAACTATGATTTGGTATATTTCTTTTGTGATAGGAAGATTGGTAGATGGTAATCGGCTGATCACTCATGCTTTTGACTTCCTGTTGAAATTTACTTAGGACTTGTGCATGCTACATTGATTCCAAGTAGGGACATCTATAAAATTTTGTGATCCGTACATTTTTTTTGTTGCTTAAATAATATATTTTTCACGGTGTTTATAAATTTATATCATAAAAACTAACAATTTTTTGTGGTGTTTAGATTTTGTGTGTAATTTTCGTGGTTTTCATATTTCCAATGCAAACTCTTTACAATTATTGTGCAATTAATTATTTGGTAAGTTATTTACTATTTTTGATTTTATTGTAAATCTCAGTATTAATTTATTTATGCTTTTTATATGTTTTTGATACATTTTTTTTTAATTATTATTACCAATTATAATATTGTTATAACAGTTGCATTAATTGTTTATCCACATACAAAATATGTTTAGTGCTACTTTTATTTCATATATTAATATTCAAGAAATTTGAAGTCAGAATCTCTTAAATAGTTTTTTGGTAGATAGATTCAAACGATCTACATGACTTCTTTAATTTTGCAATCAATGAAGTCCTGTAAATCGTCTACATCTACCTACCAAAAAACTTTAAAACTTTAAACACATACCACCAAAACATCCTGTTTGACAAGTGACTAAAAGGGTGTTGTTCATTAATGAACACGACTCTACTCTTGCTTATATTTTCACTGTGAGAGCTCTACTCTACTCTTCAAAAACATTTTGTTAAATGTTTTTCAATCATACACTTGAATATAACCTTGAAGAAATGTAAGGGTTGTACTCTCCTCTCCAAAGACATTTATTTGATTATCTTTGTTTGTTGGATTAAACTTAGAATATCTGTTAAAATCTAATCGGATTGAATAAATGAAAATAATTAGTTGAATCTAATTGATAAGTTTTTGAATACACATATTTGAGTCAAATTGGATCTTAAAATTTGGGATCGATCCCTAAATTGCAAGAAAATTTATAATCAAAATTCCTTTAATGTTTCTGATTTGAAATTCAATTACAATTTAAGGAACTAAGTTTGACTTGCTCCTTAAATAATTTGGTTAATGAACAAAGTTTTCTTTATAGTGCAACCGAATTTCAAATCACAAATATTGAAAAAATATTACTATAAAATAAATTTTAAGTTTCGAAATCCAATTTGACTTAACTACAAATTTATGCATTGAAAAATAAAAAATAAAATTCAACTTATTTCATTTCAATCATTTAGTTTACTTAGCTTTTAAGAGATATCATAAGTTTAATATTGAATACATTTAATGTTCGATATACTTACTCCATTTTAGAAAACAAAATATGTGTAATGCATGCAGGGGCGGAGCTGTTTGCAATTTGGCCTGGGCTGATTTTTTGGAAAAAAGTGTGAGGTTATTACAAAATAACCTTATTTTATAATTTTATTTGCTAAACTATTATAATTAAAACAAATCATTTTAAATTTATATCATTCGTTATTAAAAAATAATAATAATAAAAAGTAAATATGTATTTTTCATTTCTTAACAATCCAATTACTATTGTATACCTAAGTCAAGAAAAACAATAAATTAAGAAAATTTTCATCCATAGTTAATGTTAGCATAATTTTTTTAGCCCACCTTGTAATAACATCCTGGCTTCGCCCCTGAATGCATGATACTTTTGTTTCTCAGTAATATTTAATGCATAGAATTTTGTTTCTCATATTAATATTCAATACACTATGAATATATTATTTACGTATTTACACATATACATATCAATATAACTGATATTTTTCTTTGGTATAAAATTATTATTTTACTTGGTTATCATTTTATTTTTTATTATTAAAATTGAAAATAATATATAAAACGATATAATATACCCGCAGCGAAGCGTAGACCAGTTTACTAGTTTATTCTAAAGTGCAAGAATTTGTTGATAGTAACAACTTCACAAAATTCGATTTATATTTTTTGTCTGAAGACTGAACAGTGCTGAATTGTACTGAAAACTGAATGGTGACTGGAAACGGAAAAATGTTTTTTTTTTTTTTTCCACTAAAAACTGAATATAAGTGATAAGTTGTTTATTTATTTATTTATTTATTTATTTTAAGTTATAAATATATATATAACTGAAAATAAATATTTTTACATCTATGTCCTTTCAACTATTATTTGTTATATATTTATATTTTAATATATAAACATGGACTAATTTCTTTTATTTATTTATTAGTTTGTTATCTAATCTATTAATATATATATATATATATATATATATTGTTTCTCATATTGAATCTTGAGAGACCTTGGTAATAAACTAATAATAAATTGGGAAAATTGTTGGATATGGCTTGAATTACCAAAGGTTACCAAAGACGATTTACCAATGCGGAGACTTCTTGGAGACGTGAGAGCATTTGGGAGTATAAGATTATGTTTTAGGAAGGCTTGAAATCGAAGAAGAAGTGGAGGAACATTTTCTACGAATAACTGTAGCCCAGACCGCCGGACAGACACATGCAGGGGCGGACCCAGGAAATATTTGCAACCCGGGCTAAGTTATATATATATATAAATAAAAAATAAATAAAGCCAATTCCTTAATTATTGATAGTTAAATTTAACTATTTTTATTTAGTCAATATATTTTAATGCTTAATTATTTTTTAAAAGTATTACAATAATTCGGGATTTTAGGAGAGAGGGGCACACTTAAATCCGCAATATCATGGTGTAGGTGTGAGGGGGGCAAACAACTGAGCCAACCTCATACTATCTAATCTAATGCTTAATTTAATTAATGACTTACAAACCCTCACATTCACTACAAGAAAAATGACATGTAGTGACAAAAAAAATGTGTCACAATAAGTGGAAAATTTGTTACAATATCAATATTGTGACAAAAAAAATGTTACTAATAATTCGTCATTTATACCTCCGTTACTAAAAGTATTTGTAACACTTATAGTGTCATTGTCATTGTGGTTAGTGACAATTATTCATAATTGTCACAAACCATGATTTTTAGTGACAAATTTTTAGTGGACCCTAACTAGTGACAAAATAACAATTGTGTCACTATAAATGATCCTAGTGACAATTAACCGTTTGAATATTTTGTCACTAAAAGAAAATCTAGTGACAATTAACCGTTTGAATATTTTGCCATTATAAGAAAATTAATCATTTAAATATTTTGTCATTATAAGAAAATCTAGTGACAATTAACTGTTAGAAAATTGCGTCACTATAAGTAAATTCAATGACAATTAACCATTTGAAAATTATGTCACTATTATCAAATTTAGTGACAATTAACCATATAAAAATTGTGTCACTGTTCTCAAATCTAGTGACAATGAAACTTCTGAAAATTGCGTCGGTGTCTCTATACTTGGTGACAATTAAGTTGACTACCGATTTAGTCACTAGATAGTAATAATTATGATTATATATGCAAGTAAGTAAACAAATCTATTGAATACAAATATATATATCTCACATCTATACAAATTGTATGATTACACATTCGAAAGTGGCATCGAGATGCCGGAGAACTGACAGAGAATCGAGAGTGCTTAGGACGAATCTTGCCGGAAAAAGAAGACGACTTAGCAAAAAGAATAGAGATCCTGTCTGATCGAATTGCACAGTGAGAAGAAATCGACGCCACTGTATTTTGGTGGGAACAGTTGTGAAAGTGAGAAAAACTGCTTGTGATAGCGAGTGAGAGATTGAGCGAATGGGTTTGTGAGGGTTTAATATGGGTTGAGTTGACGTAAATACCCTGGTTATGTGAATGTAGAGAAATTAGGGTTTTATTTTTTATTTTTTATTTTTTTTTTTCATTTTATTTTTTTTTTGAAATTGCAAGTGCGTAAGTTAAAAAAATAATCGCACAATGTGAGTTTTGCAATATAAAACTATCAATATAAATCGCAAGCTAATTCCATAAATGATTAGAGAGACTGAAAGTGAGGAAAACCTTACCAATATAAAATCCTAAGAAAACCCACAATTTTTTACGGAAGCTACTGGTTTAGATTCATTGGGAGGAAGCCCAAAAGAGATCATTGTTGCCGTAATTAATTATTTGAGAAAGGAGCCGGGAGATCATCCGAGATTGCAAGCGTGTGCCAAAAGAAGAGTTGTAGAGGAATTTTTGTGGAGCAAATCGGTAGAGAATTGAGGATTTTTAAGGTTTTTATGGACATTAAATTTCAATGAAACAACCAGGATCTTTTGGAACTAAAATTTTGAGTGGTACTATTGGTACACCCCCTATTGGTCTATTTATGCCCCACTTTTTTAATTATTTAGAATTATTTTTTTTCCTTTATCAAAATTACTAAAATAGACATACAATTTAAGAATTTTTTTTTTTATATAAAGTAAATATAATAAAACCCACATTCTTTTCAAAAAAAAAAAAAAAAAAAAAAAAAAAAAAAAAAAAATCAACATTCTTTTAATTCTTTTCTTGAATTTTTTTTTTCATAACTCTTAAACCCTAAAAATACTTATACCGGATCCTATTTAAAAAATAAATCAAACACTTGGGGTGTATTACACAGATGTGATATTGATTATTATTTAATCTTAATACTCTTTTAGAATCTGAAAGTGAAATGATGATAACTAAAACAAACTTGTTCTTTGTTTCTTGTTTTGTTTTGTTTATGGCTGTTTAGTTTTTTTCGTTTAACAAAATACTACCTCTGTCTTCAAATAACAGCCTAACAATTTAACGTTTCTATGGTTAACTTATGATCAATCTCATTGATAAATTCTTCAATCATCACCTTATGATCAATTACTTGGGATTTTTTCACTGCAATAACCGTTCCATCCAACAGTCCTCTGTACCCAGAATTTCCAATCAATATTAGCAAAATAAGAAACACTAAGCCAATACCTGAGTAATTCAATGTTAATTAGAAGCAATTTTCGATATTTTGAACTGGTTTGAAAAGCAGTTTAATATGGAGGGCCCCATTAAGGAATTAAAGCATGTACCTTAAGCATCAGATCTTTTGTTGAGGCTGAGAAGCCTGTTTAGTTTTTCTTGTTTCTTGTTTGTTTTCCCTGTTGTTGTTTTCTTGTTGTCAATATATATATATATATATATATATATAAAAGATGTTAATAAAACTGAAGCTCTCCTCACACACTAACATGCTGCCGGTCTCATTAGTACTCTCATGGTAGTTCGGTATTAAAACAAACAAACATACGAACGAAAATTAGAGAATGGAAATTTGTTGAAATTAAATATGATTATCATCATTAGGTTCCAGAAATAAAGAGATCTGAGATAGATAGATATATTAGAGATGAGGTTTATTAAATTTAAAAAATAAGTAAAGGGGTAGTTTTGGAAATAAGTAAAATAAATTAATAAAAACATTTAATTTTATTTAATTAAATCAAAATTTAAACAAGTGGGACATAAATAGATCAGTAGGGGGTGTGTCAATAGCACCACTCAAAATTTTAGATGATCTTTGATAGAGTTTAGGATTATGAATAAGAGAAGAAACAGACAAGTACAAAAAAATAAGCAGGATATTTTTTTTTTGTTAGTGATACATTTCTATGAGTTAATTATAATAATTGTCACAAATTATCGTATTTTTAATTAATAGTGACAAATTATTTTTAAAAAGTCTCAAATGAACCAGCGTTTTTGGAGGATAATTTCAGAGAGAGATTGCTCAAAAACATTATTGACAAATAATAGAATTTGTCACTAAATAATACATACAGTGATGGATTTAAAATTTGTCACTAGATAATATGCCACTACATGTCACTTTTCTTGTACTGATTGAATTGTTTAGTCAATATATATATATATATATATCAAGTTTATAAAAGGATTATATAGATAAGATGAGGTTCCCCAATGGTTTGCCAGTCACTTGTACACATGAGATCATGAGTTTGAGAACAAAATGAGGTGAATCTAAATTATATAATCAAACGATCAAAATAACATCAATGAAATATTATATGTACGTAAAACAAGCATAAAATAATACTTTTATCAAATGCAATTGATTATTTGTAAATTTTATTATTGTCTTTTGATTTTAAGTTAGAATAAATTAATGAAATAAATTATATTATCAAAAACCATTTCAAATTTTTATAAAAAATTATCTACAATTTTTTTTTTCTAAAAAAAAGACAATTTTCTACAATTTTATAGGCAAAAGAACAAAGATTAATATATATTATATATAAATTATATATATATATATATTTTTAGAGGGCTGCCCGGGCTACAACTTGGGGCAACCCTCTCAACAGTCCGCCATTGGACACATGCATGGGCAGCGGTAAACCTCAGAAGGTTTTACGTTGCCCAGACCGCCGGTGAGGCAAAGGCACAAGCAGCGGTATAGGCAGCGTTCGTGATGATCATCTTGGTGAAATGGCACATGGATCACGGTTTTCTGAGTGGTCAAGTTCAACATGGTTTAGGAAGCGGGTGGCCAACTGCAACTTGAATTATAGTCAATCACAAACATGCATTGAATCAGGAAATATTCATGGAAGATGAAATATGTTGTTTCTAGAAGCTCTTATAATTATAGGAATATGATTCCTCCTTAATAGAAGACTTGTCATAAATAGGAAATAGTATTTGTGTGGAACAAGAAATTCATGTATGTATAGAAGTAGAATTTCCTTTTAGCTTAAACTCCTTGTGATTCATATAAACAGACCACAATGACTAGGTTATTAGTGGTGGAGCAAAATAGCAAATACTAGAGAAATCTCAAAGTGAGCATTGAGTGTAATCGGGTTTGAGGTATTATTTTAGAGAGAGAGATCCTAAGTGTGTGGTTGTAACAATTTGCTACATATTGAAACTTTCTCTTGTTGTCCTGATGGCCATGGTTTTTTCTCTGATTTGGGTTTCCATATAAAACTCTTGTTTTGTGTGTGATTAGATTTAATTTCTTCTCTTCATCTTATCTTTTCTTTGTTATTTTATTTGTTTGTGTTCTATCCGGCAACGCTTCCACATGCTTAATGACCTTTGTTCAACAAAAAAAAGTGTGGGGAATTGCAAAGATATATTGACATTGTGATGTTGTCTTTGCTTTTAGTAACAAAGTGCCTTCCACTTCTATTGTTTTTCTCTTTTAACTAGAGAAAAACTAAAGATTAAAGATAAACAGAAGTTTAATTTTTTTTTTTTCTCTAGTCAATTGCAGGATGAATTTATATAAAAAAAAATGGGTGTAAGAAGACATTTCATGGGTGGCAATATAGTCATCCAAAATATTAATACGGCTAGGGTCATGTGAGAAGACAAAACTAGAAACTTATTATATTTGTGAGGATAGTTTTGAAAGTATAAAATTAATATCAATCCAGTTGTTTTTTAGTTAAGTGAAAAGTGAAAATTTTTCACTTTTATAAATAGTTATTTTATGAGTTGTTTAAGCGATTTCACTTAAAAAAAATCAAACAAAACAACTTAATAGAATATATTAAATGTCATTAAGTGTTAAGTGGGAAAATCAAATATGCATTTACGCTTTATTATCCGATTATGCTTCATTTCATTATCAATAGGTCGACCACCAAGGGTGGACCCACCTTAAGGCTAGGTGGGGCCCGTGTCCTACCTGAATTTAAAAAAATAAAAAATTGATTTAGTTTTCATTTATATATATATAAATATATATATATGTATTAATTAACACTTAATATAGATATTAACTCACAGTACGACTGGTATTGTGTCCATCTTCTATGTTCCGGTTCTAATCCTACCATTTAAGCTTTTCAAGCAAATTAAATATATTTTTTCTTTAATTCAATTTTATCTTGTAATTTTAATACTTTTTAAAATTATTATCTTTTTCAATTCTTTTCTCAAATTTCAATCTCCTTCTAAAATAAAATAATTCACTTTCTCTTTCTCTGCATTGACAACTTCTTAACTACCTTTAATCTGTGTCTACTCAATTCAATTTTATTTTATATTAAATTATATATTCTTATTTTAAACTTTTATTATTTCTAATAATTTTAATTTGACATACCTAACATATACAATCAATACACTCTAAAATCTCAAATGTTAATTTATTGTATTAAAATAGTTCATCTATTATTATGATTTATTTTATTTTATCCTTAGCATTTTTCTTTATTTTATAATTTTTAGTGTTTTCAGAATTAATAAATCAATAATTTACCTATAATTAGAAAAATAAAAAATAAATAAAAAATATGTTTAGTAATATTTATTAATCAATTATTTTTGCATAAATTTATAGTGAATTCATTATAAATACAAAAAATATATATATATTATTATAAAATTAGAATGTAATTAATTAATAAATATTGTAAATTTTAATTGTTTATGTTGTTTTTCTTGTTATTTTTTTTAATATCTCATTTCTTTTATTTATTTATTTATTTTTATCTAAGATTATTTAGTTCATCTTAAGTATGTGTTCTATTTGTTTTATTTTATCTAAACTTTGTTATACCATCAATTTTTTTTATAGATATTAAGAAAAAAAACTAATTTTAGTTAAAAAAATAAAAATTAAAAAAATTAAAAAATAAAATAAAAAACTCATTTTACAATTGCCTTAATTTTTCAGTATTTTTTTTTATATATAATTGATAAGTATTATAATAAATTCTGCAACTGAACATCAAAGATCCATCGGGATCTATAGAGATCAAACACGTGGAAGGGAAGAGGGGGGGGGGGGGGGGTGTGAATTCAAGGTCAACAGAACCCCGTCCCAGAAAAATCAAGCCAGCTAAAACAAGAAAAAAGAAACACAGCAGAGAGCCTCGCAGCAAAAAAAACAAAAAGGAAACCTACCAAAACAGAGCGAGATAGCATCAGAACCAAACAGAAGCACAAAAAGCAAGTAGACCTAGAAAGTATTCCATTCCAACCTGTCTCCAATCTCAGCAGAGGCCGACTTGGCTAAGAAATCCGCGAAGGAGTTAGCACCTCTGGGTCTGAACTCGACAGAAACACAAGGCATCCTTTGAAGACTCAACCTGTACATGGATTTCTCAACCCTGCAATCTGATGAAATCGAAGAATAATGGAGAAAACAAATGAAAATTCTCACTAGGCTGATTTATATTATGGCATTTTAGAATGTACTAATACCATTAGCTACTGAGGACTCCATTGCAATGTCAAGTGCAGACTTTTGGAACCCAACAAGAGTAACTTGCTTCCCTTTCACAAAGTTAGCAGCACTTTCATAATCCATGGCCGCGTAGTCCATTGAGTGTATCACCTTGCCATGAAACGCTTCTGGACCCTTCTTCGGAGGAAATTCAGGGATGTTTGGTACATCACAGTATCGCCCCACTCAGAGAATCAAAAAGTCCACTTTGTGAACCTGCACGCATTTATATTAGATTATGAATACTAAGGAAGAGACAACTAAAATTACATAGTTTTTTTTCTCTACAAATAATGTTATAAGATACGGTAATTACTACATACCTCTGTTGAATTGTTTTCTATGCTGTCTACGATAACCTTCCATATCCCTTTAAAGCTGAAGGGCTGTCCATTGCCATTCCATAAGCTACATGATTGGATCTCTTTATCGGACAGGCCTTTGTATTCAATATCGGCAAAATCTGATGTGCTTTATCAGGTCAAAATGTTGTGCGTAAGATTGAATATAATCAAAGACATTATGTTGGGCAGGGAAATTTTCAGCGACTGAAGATGGCTGGTTGTTGCTTTTGCTTGTTTGGGGGCTTGTTCGGTTTCTTGTTTTGTTAGGTTGTGGGCGTGTTTTGTGTGTAGCTCTTCGGCTTTGCCGCTATGAATAAACTTTGCCTTTCAAAAAAAAAAAAAGATGGCCAAGGGAAATCTGAAAACGGATATAATGTTTTGGGTGTTTGTAGCTTTGTACTTGCAATAGTTTTGATCCACACTCCTCCAACATCACTTCTAGCTTCGAAAACAATCGGATCGAAGCCTTTTGACAGCATGTACTTACAGGCAAGAAGTCCACTAATACCAGCTCCAATGATGCCTATTTGCTTCTTCTCCATTGCTAACATTGTATTAGATTAGATAAATCATAAACCAAATTCAATATGCAAGAAAATTTCACAGCTTTATGTCAAATTTTGCTTTGTATTGCATATTTTATGTAACATAATGCACATGCTCAACAACATTAACTCAAAAAAAAAAAAAAAAAAAAGAGTACAAAATTAAGAGGATACTCTTTTCACCTTCTTGTAGCAGCTGTCTCTTGTAACCTCTTAGTAGATTACTAGCAACACCAGTGCACATATGTATTTATATACATATATGGGGGTATCTTGTGGAATTCTGAAGGTTTAAGGTTATGTCAGTTCTCTTTAGCAGTTGGTATCCAAAATTTGAACACGGCTGAGATTCTTGCTATTCTGAAAGCTTGTGAGCTTTGTGCGTCAAATGATAGATTGGCAAACAAGAACATCCAAATTGTGAGTGACTCTAAGGTGGCAGTATCTTGGGCCAACAGTATTGACAATTTCGGGAGCTTACCTCATGTTCATACTGTCTACGACATCATAAAGCATCTTCAGTCTCTTAAAGGTCTTTCGATCGTGCACAATTCCAGGGCTTCAAACAATGCAGCAGATGCCCTTGCGAAGCAAAGCTCGAGTGGTGGCGTGGACAGTATTGTTTGGGAGGATTTCTAGCCTTCTGTTTCAGTTTGTTTTTGTTTTGTTTTCTTCTCTTTTCTTGGGTGCCGGGTTGTTTTGGGCTGTGGTGTTGTTTTTTTCTGGCTAAGTTCAGCGACAGTGGCTTCGTTGCTGCCTCTGTCGCGGTCTTTTGACGCCGTTGGGTCGTTGCTCTCGGCTTGTTATTGCTTTCTTTTGGCCTCTTCAATAAAGCTTTCTTTTACTGATCAAAATATATATATATATATATATATATATATATGTATAGTTAGTGAACTTGTTAGTTGGTCATCATGGACACAATTGAATTGTTTGTTCTATTTTATTTTTTTGTTTGGTGTGGTGTTTTAGCCACATTTTTTTTTTTTAATTATCTTGAGTGACCTCCCATACACACACCCCATCATAGCTGGATTACTAACAAATTAGTTTATTTTATTGGATTAGTTTTTTTTTATTAAACAAAGATTTTGAACTACTGATCTGAATATTTTATGATTATATATATGCATTCTGTAATTATTGATCAATAATGCTTACAGAAGTTACAGTTGGCAATTGTTGTTTCTTCAAATGTATGAAGGAACAGTTTTATATGCATTAATATAATGAAATTTTAATGACATGTTATGTAAAAAAGACATATAATAACATGACTCTATATTTAAATAGACTACCATGTGAATATTGTAAATTTTAGGAGAAAAACTTCAATCGGACGGTCCCATATCCACGTCACTGGAACCGTCCCATGCAAGATTTTCTCCAACTTTTATGCATATGTAGCTGACAAGTGAAGATACGGCTTGGTTTTAAGATCTTCATCACCAAGGAAGAAGCCAATGATGAAGATTAAACATTGTATTTTAGAATTTTCTAGTTCTAATGTGAATTAAATCCATTAGTCTGTTAGAACCGACATTGCTGTTGATAAAGAGGAAATGGTGTTATTTTCTCCGAGGTTGATCTTTCTCCAGCATTGCTGTTGCAGCTATTGTTTGCCCGAATCGACAGCAATAATGTGTTTTTTTAAGAGTAACCAAAAACCCTCTTCAGGGGACATTTTTTTTTTCTGGAACAAAGATCGAGTCGTGTCATGGTCCTGGAAAAACTCAGGATGATGAAATCTCCAAACAAAATTCATCAAGTATGTGAAAAGACCGATGTGTGGAAGCACATAGTGATGTTGAAGGTATGTTGCTACAAAAGCCTTGTAGAAATTAAATGTCATAGAACAATTTTTACTGATTGGTGTTCTTTAAAGAAAAATATGATTAATATTCTATAATTTACTGATTCTTATACGAGTATCTTAGCATTGACTTGGTTGGTTTAACCAATCTTAACCGACGACCCTTGTAATTTGTCTGATGTTGATGTTGATTTTGAATGAGAAATATTCAAAACTCACTTGAATTAAAACTTATTTTTAACAAATGGCAAGATTTCTCAACTGAGGTTTCTTCAAGTTTCTATTTTTATTGAGTTTGAATGAGTTTTGAAGTGGTTGGTATGGTTGTGATCAATAGTAATGGTGTAAATATGGGCCGGGCCTGATGGGCCAAACACAGCTGGCCAGCCAAGGATGATGGAACGTGCCCTGTATGGCCTGCCTGAGGTGTGGGCTTGGCTAGGCACGGCCCCCATGCCTAGCACGGGCCAGGTCTTGAGTTGAGGCATACCGTGCCGACCCGGCTCGGCCTGCCAAGCCAGCGTGCTGAGCCCAACGGTTGGCTCGCCAAGCCGACCGTTGGGCTTGCCAATTTTTTTTTTCTACCGTTGGGCTTGCATTTTTTTTTATTATTATTATTTTAATTTTTCAACCGTTTACTGATGTCAGTAGGAATGGCAATGGGTTGGGTTCGGGCCGGTTTGAGAAAAATCAAACCCATACCCGTAAAAGAAAATGACTTGTAGACCCACTCACGAACCCACGAAATGTAGTAGGTTTGGGTTTCACTCGCGAATTTTAGCAACATCCAAACCTGCCCACGAACCCGTGAACTCTTGAGGATTTGTAATTCCAAAGCGACTCACTCCTGTGTGCGTAACTCAGTTCGAGTCAAACCCAGTTGTCAACAGACATGTACGTCAGTTTTAATTGATCAGACTTCAGAGAAAAAGAAAAAAAATAAGAGCAAAAAAAGGCTTTTAAAATATCTAAGAAGAAAAGTTTTAATTTTGAAGAGAACAAAAAAAATAAAATAAGTTGCAGAGAAAATAAATGAAGAAGATGAATTTTAATTTTGAAGAGAGAGTGTGTGTGGGTTGAAGATCGAGAAGAGAAGAAGATGAAAAGATTGAAGATAAAAAAGAAAAAGAAAAAAAATAATGAAAAATATTTTAAAATCCGAAAAGACAAATAATGGGGTCCAGCTGTCTATGATGTGCTGTATTGTGCCTAATAAAAGACAAAAACAAAATTTAAAACTAATTATTGTAATATTGTTTGTTAAATAATTATTAAATCAAACGGGTTCGTGGGTTCGGGTCTGGTATTTTTTCCCACCCAAACCTGTGACAGGTTGAAATTTCAAACCCAAACCCACTCACAGGTTCTATTATCACAAACCAACCCCTCTCTAAGCGGGTTGGGTTCGGGCGGGTCCCACGGGTTCGGGTTTAATTGCAATCCCTAGACGTCAACAAATGGTCAAAAAATTTTAAATGGGCTTAAAAATTACAATTTACCCCCTAATCTTTTATATTTTATATTCTTACCCATATTTCAAATTTTTCTATAAATACCCCCACCCATTCTAATTTTCATACACTTTCTCTCAATCTCTCATTCTCTCCATTTTCCAACTCTCCATTACTCTCTCTAATCTCTATTCTCTACATCATTTCATATGTTCATAATTTCATGTATTTTTTATTTTCTTTAATATTTTATCTTTATTTATTCTTTGAATCATTTTATTAAATAAAATAATAAATCTATCTATTTTCTACATTTTTTTACTAGACTAAAATAATAAATAAGATAGACAAATTACAATTACAAATACAAATGATAAATTGTTAAAACATTATTACAAGTTAGTACAATTGAATTAAAATATTTAATTTCTAAAAAAAATTAATTTTTTTTTTAAATTTCAGGCCTGCGTGCTAGAACGGCCCGGCCCACTAGCACGGCACATCTGGTTCATGCTACCGACACGTGCTGATCCCTCTGTTTTTGAAAACGGGCCGGGCCGGACTAGCATGGCAACTTGTCGTGCCAGGCTAGGCCAGCCCTGTTTTCAAAAACGGGGTTCATCGGCCCCCGACAAATGGGTCGTGATGGCCCAAATTTACACCACTAATCAATAGAGAGAAAATGTGAAATGAAAATTAAAATCCACAATTGGGGAGGGACGTACAAGAGGGAAGGGAAAAATAATTGAAATAATTGAAATATTATGTAGACCAGGGGCAATGTTTTATTATCTTTTTTTCTTCCATTTATTCTACATGAAGCCGTTGACACACAATAAGCAAAAGAAAACAACTCCAGCAGATTGTCACCATTGTATTGAAAAGTTGAAAAGTGCACCAACACACAAAAATCACCATACTTGCATGTCTGATCAAGCCACAGGATTAACTGGTTTTTGAAGGTGTAACATAATCTAACGGTCCATAAGGCTCGAACATTTCATTGAAAAATCCATTCTTTCTCTTTGGGTTCCATCCCATGTCCTTGCACAATTGATCATTGTACCAAATATGCAGGGCACCTATGCATGATCTCCTGTAGTTCCCGTTGGAGTATCTCTTCATGTATCGGTCCCATTCCACCGTATCATTTTCCATCTCTTTTATGCTAGGTACTTTGAATGCCCCGTCGAGAAGCTTTCCCAGCCACCGGACTCTCATTTCTGACTTGAACACGTTCAAAATACTCTCCGAGAATCCAATCACCGCTAGTTGAGGAATTCACGGATGAATCATTTCCCTGATCGAACATTCAACCATTTATTAGTTTTTAAATGCAGCATACATCATTTGGCCATATTGGTATCTTTTTTTTTACGTGTATGAGATCTCACATATTTTTTTCGTACAGGATCATGCACACCAGATAATTTCTATATGTGTAAAAGCTAACACGTAGAGTGGAAGTGTTTCACTTGGGGATCCTACTATGTAGTCTTGAAAAGTTTGAGACACAAAAATGTCTTTTAGCTTTTTGTCACCTTTGAATCCTGTGGCCAATATCACTAAATCAGTCTTTAGTGTTGTAGTCTCACCATCAACCAAAATGCCTTCTTCACAAAAGCAGAAGTTCTAAGATTTTTTCAGAATTGTGTTGTCCTCTTCGACTTTGTCGTAGAACTTTTCTGGTACTGCAGCTATCAAACACGAACTTATTTCTTCAAGTATGTTTAGGAACCATTCCGTATTTCACCAATCGATGCTTCTTCTTTATATCACTCTCCACAAATTTCGAAAATCCCCATCTCTGTTAATTGTGCACCAAGTAAAGTAAATTAGTCCTCTATAGGAATTTTCACCTGTAGACAGTACGTGCAACACTCTTACTATAGCAAATGCAAACGAATTTATACCGATACAAATAGTTATAAAAGAAAATCCCCTTTCGTTTATCGGTGTAAATTCGTTTTTTGCAATGAAAATTAATAGCTTCAAAGTATTTAAAAGGATACCAGAGGTGAAAGCATTGTTGCTAAGAGATTGATAACACATTAATGTTCTGATCATCATTTGGTAATTGTTTGATGAGAAATCTCAAATTATTTATCAACAATAAGTATTATTTAAGAAAGGTCATATGCAATTTTATCGACACTTGTTATGACCTGCTTTCAGTTTTTTTTTTTTTTTTAGAAGGAAAAATATATTAAAAAAGTAGGGAACTGCTATGAAGAAACAGGGCAATCACCCAACATAAGACTCTCCACACATAAAAGAAAAGGATAGGGGGACAGGGGATCACCTTGTCTAAAGCCCCTAAACGATCTAACATTACCACTTAGCTTCCCGTTTATGATAAACGAAAAAGATACCGTCGAAACACAATCCATAATCTTTGTTATCCACTTTTCAAAGAATCCCATTTTACGCATCATCTCTTCCGTAAACACCCACTCCACCCTATCGTACGTCTTGGACATATCTAATTTAAGAGCCATAAAACCCCGTTTCACACTCACTTTCCGGCCAATGCATGCATACACTTGAAACCCACCATGACGTTATCCGTAATAACTCTTCCTGGGACAAACGCACTTTATGTCTCAGAAATATCCCCATTAAGAACCTTTCTTGGATGATTTGATAACGCTTTTGAAATGCATTTATAGATGACATTACATGGACTAATTGTTCTCAACTCCGACATCCTCTCCACGTGCTTAACTTTTGGAATAAGGCAAAGGAGAGTATGATTCAAACTCTCAACCGATCGGCCCTCATTTAAGCAATCAAGACACACTTTTGTCACATCCTTTCCAACCACATGCTAGAATTTTTTTATAAAAACCACCCGGGAAACCATCCTTACCCGGAGCCTTCGAAGGATTCATTTGGAATAAAGCCTCTTTCATTTCAATAGCCGTACAAGGTAAGTCAATAAAATCTCTAAGGTTGCTAGGGAGCGTAGCATCAACCGTCGAGACCACCTTACCAATATCATTTTGAGAAGGATCTGATGACGTAAAGATGTCAGTAAAATAACTCTGAATAACTTCTTCCATCTGGTCTCCTTCACAACAAATCTCCCCCACGTCGAACAGCCTCTGCAGTTCATTTCTCTTCTTCCGTCTAGTCACTTTCACATGGAAGAACTTTGTGTTGCAATTGCCTTCTCACAACCAAGAAACTCTCGATCGATGTCTCCAGAACACCTCTTCACATTCCAGCATCTCATCCAAATCTCTCTCAATGTTACGAACCCACCTCCAATCAATCCACCCAACCGTATTCCCAACTTCAACCAGCTCATTCTTCTTTTGTTTGATACCAGCTTGCATAGAAATATGGTTATACCTATTCCATTTACTGAGTATCCTAGAGCACGCTGATAGCTTCTCCATAATTCCCTACATATTACTTGATCCTTCCGGTTCACTCCAAGCATTATCCACCAGCTCATGGCACTTTTCTTTTTCTGCCCAACATAACTCAAAATGAAAACGATAACTCCCATGGTGTCACACAGCCCCCTCATTAAAATCCAAAAGCACAGGACGATAATCGGACTTCCAAAACTCAAGGTGTTCGACCAAAAAATTCAGAAACATCTCTTGCCACTCAACATTTGCGACTCACCGATCAAGCTTTTAACTAACCAATCAAAAACCCTCCCTTCGGTTGCTCCAAGTGAACCCTAACCCAACAAAGCCCAAATCTTCCAACCCACACCTATCTAGCGCCGTCCTGAAGTTATCAATCAAAACATGTTGACGAACCCCCCCCTCCCCTCTGTTTTTCAAACATACAAATAATCTTGTTGAAATCACCACCCACTAACCATGGAAGATCAGACATCCCCGCAAGTCTGCTCAATAAAGTCCATGCAAGGGATAGTTAAGACGCATCTGGCTGACCATAGAAACCAATAAACCTCCAATTCATTTTACTATTAGACACCACTACTGTATAGACCACTCATAATTGAGCACCCGCAATAGTACGAAGCCTTAGGAGTAGCACAATGATGAATAGAATTCGTTCCATGGGGATTGATGTATTGATTACCACAACTGATTGATTAACTACTATTTAGACATGCAAAAATTTAATGATTGGATTACACTACTCAAATTTAACTAAATTAAACATACAACTAAATTACAATTAATGAAACTAAATAAGCAAACAAACTCAATCACTTGGATGTGAATATATGTGAATGAGGCTAAGACCTTGAATCCGCCTATCAAATTCTCATCAATTTTAGGCACATCATTAGTAAAATAGGCAAGTGTATATGTAGATTCGTATGCCCTCAATAAGTCTCTAACCTCTCTCAAGTGCTAAAAACAATATTCATATGCATCAACAACCTATTTCTCAATGGTTATCTGAATTACACACAAATTCATTAAGCATAATGGCACACAAATTGAATCCTACACGCTAGCATCGCATATTTCTATCTTACTAGACTTGTATCGGGCATTTCATCGAGCACGTTGTATGCTTTTCCTCTCGGTACTTCACACAACAACCAAATATCAACTAAGTGTTAGCTAGGCACCTAGAAGCATTAAGCAATTGAAATACACATACATAACACAAGCATTTGTGATAAAGTGATGGTCTTTACTAATGATTCATGGAAAAGGTTTCATCTTGGCCTTATCCAAGATGGATTTAGTTCATATTACAAGAAATAGCAACAAAAGATATGCTATTTATATAAGCCATAACAAATTACAAATGAAATAAAGAGAGAAAGGTGTAATTTGGTTGATGGATTGAGGGTTGGATGTGGTGATTCGGTGGATTTGAAGAGTAAAAATGTGTTCTTAAAGTGTTTTAGAGTGGAACGGTCGTGCCAAAGATGTTAGGAAAAGAGAGGAAGTGAGGTATATATAGGGTGTGGAAATCAGGGCATAAAAACCAAGAAAAAGCTAAGCTGAAGCACCGTTGTGCTGGTGGTCAAGTGCACGACCAGCAGTGACATTCTGCCAAATTTGCGCTAGTCCGGTGCTGGTCGAGTAGCGCCATGCATTTCTTCATCAGTTTTCAGCTTTTCAGCATCGCGCACAGTTACGAAAATGGTCATAAACTTTCTCTAGATATATCAGAATCGCGATCCATAAAAACTGTTGGAAAGTATACAGCTGGGGCTTTCCGAAAATAAGTCGCACGAAACCTAGTTAAATCTGAGGTGGGAGATATGGCCCCCGAAATATTGGTGTATTGCACAAGTTTTTCCCATTTCAGCTCTTTTAAATTCAAAAACTCATCAATTAAGCTCAAATACCTTATTTATGGCAAATAACCTACACAACACCCACAAAAAAATATTAAATATATAAATACGCTCGGAAACGAGTACAATTGATAAGAAATGGGGGCTATACCAAGTGTACAAATAGGCACTATCATGTATCAATATGAAAACGTGAATAAGACAACAATGAAATATCCACCGTATCTAATGGTGGCAAGGTTCCGATTCGGTTCTGGTTCCGGTTAAGGAACCGCCGGTTTCGGTTCTGGTTCCAAAGGAACCGGCGGTTTTGAACCGGAAATTTTTTTTTTTTTAATTTTTTTTAATTTTTTTTTTTACAAAAAAATAACGTTTAATTTATAATTAAAAAAAAAATATGATAAAAAGAACATTGTGAAGTATTGGGCCGTGGCCCATAACACGTGTCCAAGTAACTAAGTATATTTTCCTTTGCATTCTTCTCCTTTTTATATAAGTTAGGCATCTTTACACATTTCTTATTTATCCGATGTGGGATGTGGGATGTGGGATTTTCTTATATTCCTTTCTATTCTAGATTTCTACTTGTGATTTTCTTCTCTTATTACATAATTATGACAAGCTATGAATTGAAAGTGAGTTTTTGGATTAAAAAACATGCTTTTGTTCTTGTACATAGATGGTTTTTCATTCAAGCACTTTCAATTGATAACTGATGATGTCCAACTAACAAATTTATGTCCAAACAGAAATTGATCGATGTCCAACTAACAAATCTATAGTTGACGAAGCATGCAAAAATTTCAAAGCTAATGGGCATGAAAAACAATTGATAGGAGTAAATCAAAGTGCAATCCGAACATAATATTATAATTAAAAGAAACAAATTGATACTAGAGAGAAAGAAATTGAATGTAAAAAAGATAAATAAATGTAACAATGGAAGTTATATATATATATATATATATATAAATAAACATGAATTCACAAATTAACATAAGTTATATATGCCTAACCTCTCATTGTCATTTACAGCATCACGAGCTGCTGAAACTAAACTCTTTGTATATCTTATCTCTTTGCGGGAAAGCGGCTGAGCATGTTGGATCTTCAACTCTCTGAAAGTCTTCTACTTTCGATTTTAAACAAATTATTTATTCTCCGGTAAAGGATAGTTTTCTATATCATATATTAGATATTGTATGTAATAAGAGAAGAAAATCATAACTAGAATAGAAAGTATAAGAAAATCACAACTAAAATAGAAAGGATAAGAAAATCTCACATCCCACATTGGATAAAGAAGAAAAGTGGTGAGATACCTAACCTATATAAAAATGAAGAGAATGTAAAATAAAATATATATACTTGTACAAGAGTTATGGACCATGGTTCAATACTCTTTAATGTTATTTCTCTTTTAAACATTTTATTTTTATAAATAAAGTGTTATTTTTTTAATTTAAAAAAAAAAAAAAAACTTGGAACCGCCGGTTCCAATCCGGTTCGAACTGGCCGGTTCTGAAAAAAATGGAACCGAAACCGGCCTCCCTCGGTTTCGGTTTCGGTTACGGTTCCTAAACCGAAACCGGTTTTTCGGTTCCGGTTCCGGTTTCGGTTTTTTCGGATCCGGTTCGACCCCGGTTCCACGGTTCGAACCGGAACCTCCAGGTCTAACCGTATCAATCCATAAAAGTCATAAACCTCTACTATTCCCTACTCGATCCACCACCAATTTCGTATTGAAACCCAACTTAACTCTTAGAACCTCCATCCGCTTGTGATCACAAATTGTCTCCATCAAAAACACAACATCAGGACGATGATCCTTCAGTCATGCGTGTAGAACTCAAAACACCCGTGCTCCTCCCAAGACCCGAGCGTTCCAAAATAGTGTTTTCATTTAGTCTGATAAGTCGAGGAATCCACCCGACCTGTCTATATCTCAATTGACTCCTAGTCAAAAGCATCCTCAAACCTCAATTTTTTCGTAGAAATAGCATCTGTATCAGAAAAATCAATGGACCTTAATTCTTTTATCCAATATTGGTTCCCCTACAGGATTCAAAACCCTCCATCCCCACTCTTTAGCCCATCTTTTCCACTTCCCCTTCTTCTTAAAAACCTTATCCACCCCAACACTTCCATTCCCAGCTTGATTCTCGCAGACACTCCTCTCATAATTAACTATACTTCTTTCTTTCTCATTCAGCTCCATTTTTCCTGTTACAGGCTTACAGTTACTGACCGAAACTCAAAACCCCTAAAAGTACTTTTCTTATTCATACTCACATCCACATTTTTTGCATGCAAGCCATACTCCACACTTTTTAAAATGCCATTACCTTTAGCCATCTCCCCAACCCTAAAAAGTTGACTAATGATCTTTCCACTTAGAGTGAGCTTCTCATAAACCTGTTCCACCCCAATCTTCTCCTCCACCACTCGCGACACCCTTCCCACTGGCTGAACCATACCCTTTCTCACTAACTAGCTCTTACCCGCACCCAATGTATTATTATCTGAATCACCATCCTTAGCTCTTCATTATTGATCAGCACGGTTAGGGTTCACAATACATGGAGACACCATTCTTACCTTCTCCCCTATTACCGGAATACTCTCCCAGGGACGATATTGGCAATTCAACCTAGGTTGTCCCAGCAGATTGGAAGCCCTCAGCCATGGTCCGTAATCAAACTATAATCCCACATCCCATTTACCATGATTACACTCCTGATACGAATGACATATAAGGCCACATTGGAAGCAAAACTCTAGAAGTTTTTCATACCTTAACAATAGCATTGATTCTTTCCTTTCTTTCAATTCCAATCGTAAAAACCTCTTCAAAGGTTTCGAGACGTCTATAATTATTGGGTCTCATATACTTGCCAAAACATTCCCCAGTAACTCCCACATCCACATCTACCACCTCCCAAATCAAACTCCTCAAGAACTCTCCCATCTCTTTCATCATACGTAGTAATGGTGCATTTATGATTTGGATCCAAAAAGCCACATGATTAAAAGGAAGGCAATTAATATTGTCCAAACCAGATGGATTTTCCAACATCAGTAGACCGTTATCAAAACTCCACGACCCTCCTGCAATAACACGAAGGCGCTCGTCCTGGTTACAAAAATAAAACAAAAAAACATTATCTTACACCACTTCAATATCCAGGTTGGTCTCACAGATCTTCGAAATGACTGCTCTAAAGGCCTCTCTATTGACATGTGTCTTCTACATGATCTCTCCCACCAAACATAGTTAAAGCTTTTCACCCTCGGTGATGCAGCGACAGTATTGGCTTTGGATTACTTGGAGAGCAAGGATCGGAACAAGGAGAGGGCTCCTTGGAAGAGGGCATGAGTTGGTCCAGCAGGTTAACATGGCAGAATGAGTGTGATGTCGTGCGCAGCAAGGCAGGCCACGTAAGTTGGCTAATTTGGAGTCTTTGTTGGTCAGAGTTAGAGTTCTACGTTAGTTAGGATTTGTTTTATTAAAAGTTATCTTAGTTGTTTTTATTTTTGTTTAGGATTCAGAGTCTTCTTTTGTTTAGGTTTTTGTTGCCTATTTAACCTTTTGTTTTCATTATTTTATAGTTGGTTGATTATTAATAAAAATCAGAGATTGTTTCTCAAAAATCCATGTACAACATTCTTTGAGAAGATTGAAGTATTTGAAGCCTATTAACGAATCTTTCGTGCGCGAGGTCGAACGTTATCAATAGGTTGTTTTCTAATTGTTTGTTTGCAGGTTTTTCTCATAGACGCTTCCGCTACACCAGTTTGGTATCTAAGCCAGGTTCGTTCGGGACATCAACATGCCGCCGAAGAGACGACTACCTAACCGGATCCCTGTAGAAGAGGCCAACTAACATGACCGTATGGCATAGTTGGAGCAGTAGATGGTGTAAATAACGGAGCAACTTGTGACGTTAATCGCCAACCAAAATCCTTTCCAAGCATTAAATCCTAACGGTGGTGACGTTGAGGATGAGAGTAAAGAGGAGAGTGAGTCTCAAGTAGAGGTTACATAGCAGCGTTGTCAAGCGCTAGAGCGCAAAGACAACCGGCGGTGGGAATCTGGTATGAGGACAGAAATTCCAAAGTTTCAGGGCAATCTCTCGCCCGAAGAATTCCTTGATTGGCTAGGAATAGTAGAGGAGATCTTAGAGTTTAAAAACATGCCAGTGAATGCAAGGGTAGCTTTGGTGGCAACTCGGCTTCGGGGACGCGCTGCGGCTTGGTGGCAACAAATTAAGCTCACATGAACTCGAATGGGAAAAGAAAAAATCACTGATTGGGAGAAGATGGTCTGCAAATTACGTGCTGAATTTTTGCCCCACAATTTTTTAAAGTTGTAATATCAAAAGTTGTAAAATTTACGGCAAGGTTCGCAGTCGGTAGATGAATATACAACGGAATTTTACCAATACGGAGGATTGCGAGCGTAAATCCTAGAGATGCTGAACCTCTTTGACTCGGTCACATTGTCTAAGGCTCATCAGCGAGCTGTACAATTGGAGAAAACAATGACTCGAAGAGGAGGAGGTGGATGGCTATTTTTCGGGTAGTGGTAGCGTACCAAGAAGGCTTGGGGGTAGCAGTAACAACGCCACCAGTCAACCAGCAGCAGTAAGCAGCATCAGTGGCACTCAACAAGTTCCCAACAGTCCGAAATAGTAGCCTAGAACGACGGGGGGATTTAAATGTTTTAAGTGTAGAGAAGTGGGTCATCGACAATCGGAATGTAAGAAACTTGGCAAGCGAGTCTTATTCGCCGAGACTAATGAGGACGACGAAGACGAGGCTTTCATTGTAGAGGAGCCACAATTCGACGAAGATGATGAGATTAATGGAGAATGGGTGGAAGGTGATGCGGGTCCGTTATTGATGGCACGTCCAGTGTATGACACGACTACCGAATTTGTTGAGCCGAAAAAGGGTGAGCGGGTGGTAGAATCTCCATTCCCGCTGGTCAACAAGGACAGCACAGGGTACAGAGGCGTCACAGCCAACCATGGGACAGCTATAGTGGTGCAGCGCACTTACTTGGCACCACGTGGGGACGAGAGCAATTGGCTTCCGAACAATGTATTTAATTCAACTTGTACAATCTTGGGTAAAATATGTCGATTCATTATTGACGGAAGTAGTTGTGAAAACATTGTATCTGAGGAGGTGGTTAATAAATTGGGAATCAAGATAGGACAACACCCCAAACCTTATAGATTTGCGTGGCTTCAGAAGGGTGGAAAGGTGACGGTTTTGCAACGAGCACTGATATCCTTTTCTATCGGCAATCATTACAAGGACCAGGTATAGTGTCATATTGTTCGCATGGAGGCTTGTCATTTATTGCTCGGGCAGCCGTGGCAGTTCGATCGTAAGGTAAAACACGATGGCTCTAAAAATACTTACACTTTCCTTTACGATAAAATGAATATTGTGTTGTTACCAAGTAAACCACGTGAGAAGCCTACAGTCTCGGAAGGATCTAATCTCTTTTCTTTTTCTGAATTTGAATTAGAGATGGGGGATGCTGAGATGATGTATTTGTTGTTAAACAAAGAGGTGGACACCATGGTTAAGGCCCCTGAATCCGTAGTCCCATTGCTTGCGGAATTTGCAGATTTATTTCCCATAGATTTACCTGAGGGGCTCCCACCTTTGAGAGATATTCAGCACCACATTGATCTTGAACCGGGGGCTATGTTGCCTAATTGACCACACTATCGGATGAGCCCGGGTAAGCATGAAGAGCTGTGGCGACAAATGGAAAATTTACTCGCCAAGGGACATATTCGTGAGAGCCTTAGTCCGTGCGCAGTTCCGGCACTTTTAATTCCAAAACAAGACGAATCATAGAGAATGTGCATGGACAGTCGTGCAATCAATAAAATTACAATAAGGTATAGATTTCCGATCCCTTGACTAGATGATCTACTAGACCAATTAACTGGGATGAAGTTGTTTACTAAGCTTGATTTAAAGAGTGGTTACCATTAAATAAGAATTCGTCCGGGAGATGAGTGGAAAACTACATTCAAGAGACGAGAGGGGTTTTTTGAGTGGATGGTCATGCCATTCGATTTGTCTAACGCACCCAGTACTTTTATGAGTGTGATGAACCAAGAATTACGGCCGTTTATAGGAAAATTTGTGGTCGTCTACTTCGACAATATTTTAATCTAAAGTGCCGCAGAAGACATTCATGTGCAGCACCTTCGTGAGGTATTGACAGTGCTTCGACAAGGAAATTTTTTTGTTACGGTTAACAAATGTGTATTTATGGCTTTAGAGGTGTTGTTTTTGGGGTACAAAATTTCTGGGAATGGTCTTTAGGTGGATGAATCGAAAATTGAGGCCATTCGAAAGTGGCCACAGCCGGAAAGCATAATTGAGGTGAGAATCTTTCACGGATTAGCGGTGTTTTATCATCGATTTATTCCTCACTTCAGCAGCATCATGGCTACAATTATCAACTGCATCAAAGAAAAAAAATACAGTGGTCTAAGGACTCGGAGGAAGCATTTCAACTTATCAAGGTTCGTTTAACCACTGCACCAATACTGATCTTGTCGGAATTTTCACAACCTTTTGAGTTGCACAGTGATGCATCGAAAGTGGGAATAGGGGCTATTCTGAGCCAAATAGGTAAGCCGATCGTATATTTTAATGAAAAACTTACGGGTGCTAGGGCCAGGTATAGTACTTATGACATCGAATTCTACGCGGTGGTTCAGGCTGTGAAGCATTGGAGGCATTACCTTTTTCACCGTGAATTTATTCTCTACACTGATCACGAAGCACTAAAACACCTACATAGCCAAGACAAGATTCCAGCTCGTCATGCCTCTTGGTCCGCATACCTGCAACAATTTACTTTTGTGTTGAAACATAAGGCTGGGACGTCGAATTGGGTGGCAGATGCATTAAGCTGTCGGAGCAATTTACTATCCACTATGACAGTGACAGTACCAGGATTTTAGACGTTTCGAGAGCTGCTGTGAACTAATCCATACTTTACGCCCATCATGCTGAATCTTGGCGCCGCTGAAAATGGAATTTTTGTGCTGGTGGATGGTTTTTTATTTCATGGAAATCAATTGTGTGTACTTAAGAGCAGTTTACGCCTGCTGATTATCAAAGAAAGTCATGTGGGAAGGGACCGCACCCTACAGCTTGTCAAGGATGATTACTTCTGGCAGACGATTCGGCTTGAGGTGGAGCGTTGATGCCATGTGTGCCAGGTTTCTAAGGGCACGGCGACGAACGCAGGCTTATACATGCCGCTGCCCATTCACACGCAGCCTTGGACAGCCCTAATGATGTAGACCAGAACGGAACTCACACGAGTTCAAACACATAAAGGTTTCTTTGATCTATGATACCGCAGAAAAACAGAAAAAAAAAAAAAAGATATTTGAGTTAACTACTCAAAGAAGTTTTTTTTTTTCATTCAAATCTGAATATCGTCAAGCAATTACAACCAAATAAATAGAGAACCTAATTTCTTTGACTCCTAAAATGACTCATAAAAATCGGCAAACAATCCCAGATTATTTACGAAATTTAAAAGTTAAAAAAAAATGCAACTGTCACGTAAATATCACGCAAGAAACTTAAAGTGGCCGAATGACAAGCAAAATGACCTTAATATGGGCCTAAATCAAATATAAACCTGTAGAGCACGTCCCAGGCTTTCCGAAAACATATTATAACAGACATTTGGTGCCCGTATGTGAAAGTTATGACCCAACAAAGTCAAGGCCTTTTTGGGTGCTCTAAGTGACCCAAATATGAGCTTGCCACCCGGTCTGTATCACCTAAGCATGGACTTTGTGCTAGGATTACCAAGGACTCAACGAGGGTTTGATTCTATATTTGTGGTTGTCGACAGATTTTCCAAGATGGTCCATTTTATTCCTTGTAAAAAAAAACGACGGATGCGGTGAATGTGGCTCAACTTTTTTTTCGTGACATATATCATCTTCATGGCTTGCCCATTTCAATAGTGTCTGATCGGGACATGAGGTTCCTCAGTCATTTTTGGCTAAGCTTGTGTAGGATGGTGAATACGCAATTAAGTTTTAGTAGCACGTATCACCCACAGACGGATGGTCAGACTGAAGTGGTGAATCGGTCTCTTGGAAATTTATTGAGGTGTTTAGTCAGTGACAATGCTTGTACTTGGGATCAAAAACTTAGTCAGTCGGAGTTTGCTCATAATCATGCAATGAATTGAAGCACGGGGTTTAGTCCGTTTCAAGTTGTCTACTCAGTGGTTCCTCGCGGTCCGTTGGATTTACTTCCTTTGCCGAGCAAGACATGGGTACATGGGAAAGCTGAAGATTTTGTGCAGAATTTGCAAGACACTCATGCACAAGTAAGTGAAAATTTGGTGAAGTCCTCTGGGAATTACAAACTAGCTGCTAACAAAAAACGAAGACATGTGGAATTTGAGATTGGTGATTTTGTATGGGTTGTCCTCACTAAGGATCGTTTCCCAGTCGGGGAATACAACAAGCTTGCTGTAAAATAAATTAGCCCATTAGAGATGTTGGAAAAGATAAATCCGAACGCTTATTGTGTGTGGCTTCCTAGCCACATTCGTATGGCCAACGTGTTTAATGTGAAGCATTTACTACCTTTTTTTATGACTCTTTTGGGAGGATACGGGCTGCACGTCGAGGTCGATGTTCTTTAACATGTAGGGGATGATGCAGCGACAGTATTGGCTTTGGATTACTTGGAGAGCAAGGATCGAAACAAGGAAGGGGCTCCTTGGAAGAAGGCGTGAGCTGGTCCAGCAGGTTAACGTGGCAGAATGAGTGTGATGTCGTGCGCAGCAAGGCATGCCACGTGAGCTGACTAATTTGGAGTCTTTGTTGGTCAGAGTTGGAGTTCTATGTTAGTTAGGATTTGTTTTATTAAAACTTATCTTAGTTGTTTTTATTTTTGTTTAGGATTTAGAGTCTTCTTTTGTTTAGGTTTTTATTGCCTATTTAACCTTTTGTTTTCATTATTTTAGAGTTGGTTGATTATTAATAAAAATCAGAGATTGTTTCTCTAAAATTCATGTACAACATTCTTTATGAAGATTGAAGTATTTGAAACCTGTTAATGAATCCTTCGTGCGTGAGGTCGAACGTTATCAGTAGGTTGTTTTCTAATAGTTTGTTTGCAAGTTTTTCTCATAGAGGCTTTCGCTACACCACGCAGCCTCCTGCAACGAGTCTCTCACACTCCATAGTTTTCTTCCCTTTAATGGAGAGGGATGCACATAATCTAGAAATATAGATTGGAAAAAAAAAAAAAAACAAACAAACAAACAAAAAAAAACAAAAACAAAAAACAAACCTAGAAACCCAAAAAAAAAAAAACCACCTACTTCTAACACTTGGGTTTTATTGAGAAAAAACCCTAGGAGGACCTGCTTTCGAGTTTAGTATTCTCTATAAACCTTGAAAAGTGTACTAGTTAAAAAAAAAAAGGATAATTTTTATGACTAGCTTCATTACAATATAAGCTTACTACAAGAGAATTTAAGAAGGTCAACCAAATTTTTATTATTCTAGCATTATAAATTAATTAATTTGATTATATACTTTGATTTATAGAAATCTAGCATTATTAATTTTCCAGAAAGCTTTTTTCCATAAAAAAAAAATAATAATAATAATAAAATAAAAATTTAAAAAAAAAAAAAAAAAAACAAATAAGCCATCAAAGATAAGAAAATTGATTACATAGAAGATAAGAACACATATTAGGAATTGAGGAGCTAGTATTGTTATTAGAGAAGCTGAAGAGCATTAAAGCAGGAGTAAGCATGAGAAACATAACCCATAACCCAAAAACCTTCATGTTGTTTATGCTTTCTTTTTGTCTCTTTTTTGTATGTATATTGAGGTTTTTATTGGGTCATGGTCGTAAATGTAGATTTTTTCTGAGAAATCACATATTTGTACTACTTGAAAACAAAAAAAGAAAAAACAATATAGAAAAAAGCTGATTTTTTTGGAATTATTGAATGATATGAATTATTGAAGAAGATATCATATCAAAATTATTCTATTTTTAATCATATTTTTGTTGCACAAAACATAGGATAGCACTAAATTTAGTGTCATCCAATCCAATCCAATCCAATCCAATTCAATCATATGAAAATAATCATATTTTATCCCGTGTACCAAATAGGATATTTTTTTTTTTAACAATCAATTTATTGAGCCACGCAAGCAAAAGGAAAACAAAACCAAACACCTAACAAAAGAAACAGGGCAAAACCGAAACGAAACCAGAGCCCAAAACAAGCTAATAAAACAAAACCAAAACCGAACATAACTAAGAAAAATCCCAACTTATAACATTTCCTTCAGAACCCGACCCTTGTCTAGCTGAAGAGCATCAGCTGAAGAGTTCGAAGAACTAAAGTTGAAAATAACTGTGGCATTGCCAAGGAAGCCAAGCCATTCACGAATGTCGTATATGAGATTGACGTGCTCCATACTACCAATACCTTCATCATTTACCCAGGTAACAGCTGTCAAAGAGTCGCTAACAATAATAATCTCTTTAATATACAAAGCTGAAGTCTTCACACATATCTCAATAGCTTTATGAATGGCTAGAATTTCAGCCGAAATGGAGTCCTTGCAACCTATAAAGAGGGAAAAGGAACCCATGACATTGCCTGCTGAGTCACTCAAAATTCCACCGATGCCTGCATTACATGAATTACCTTTTGAAGAGCTGTCAACGTTAAACTTTAATGTACCGGTAGGAGGAGGACACCAACATTTCGATTTGCGAGGCTTCGGGTGGTAAGAATCTGTCAATAATCTTTAAGATTCAGTATATGAGTGATGGGATCCTTGGACCCTTTTCCGTGATATTTGAACCACCAAGCTACTCTTAAGTTTTATCACTTTTGAAGCCTGAGAAACACAAGTTATGATGCCATTGAACACCTTGCTGTTTCTGGATTCCCATACAATCCACATTAAGGCAAAGAACAAAATATTCCAAGCTCTCTCGAACTTTGCCGGATGACAAAGAGCCGACCAACCTCTCGCCCATTCCTAAAGAGTCCTTGTAGCACAAAAACTAACACCCCACCATTTCATACAGGTGCACCACAGTTGCTGCGACCAATCACAGTGAAGAAACAAATGATCAATAGTTTCAGCCTGAGCATTGCAAAACGAGCAGTCCACTGAAGCGCTAGAAGGACAACCGAACATTTGCATCACTTGTCTAACCATGACCCTACCTCTGAAAAGTTTCCAAACAAACATTTCTACCTTCGAGGGACACACTCTCTGCCAAATAAAGTTGTAGTCTGTACTCAGATCTGTTGTGCTATCTTCCAGACATCTTCGAAAAGAGGACATCGAGAATCTACCATTTGAACAATAGAACCACGCAACTCTAATGCATGAAGTATAATGTGTCCGAATAGTCTTTTATGGGATTGGAAGGGATCGTCAAATGTCTCTTTCTTTGTGAAGGCAGTGGGTAGCCTTTTGATCAAGGCTCTAACTCTGATATGATTCTTTAAAAAGGCCTGAGAGTGATTGTTGGTGATGGCAATAGAGCTCAATTCTAGACCAACTTATGTAGTGTTGACATTCCTCTAAAATCAGCATTCCCAGGTATCTTTGCTTTGGTTGTGAATAAAGTAAGCTCTGTAAGGATTTTGGAAAGTGGCAGGGGAATCTGTAGGTTTGGCCACTGAAGAAGAGGGTACCAAAACTGTCTTAGTCTTGGTCTTCCACCTAAAGGTAAGCCTAAGTAAGTGATTGGAAGATTACCTTCCTTACAGCTAAAAATGTCGGCCCACCTTTCATTTAGAAGCTTTTTCTTAGCAATCCTAACCACGCACGATTTGTGAAAATTGATTCTTAAACCAGACGTAACATCCAAGAATTCTCTTAGCGTTTCTCAAATAGAGGAAATGGTGGAAAATATCACCTTTTCCAACTCACTTGGTAACAAAGTGACCGGTTTAATAACGTAAGTTTAAAAGGCACTAAAGTAAGTGATTTCCCAAAATGCCCTTATTTTACACATTCTCTTTCTTACTTTAAAGTTTTCTGAGATTTTTCCTTTCATATTCCTCTGTAACAAACCTTCAATGGAGGATGGAATTTGAACACCATAACATTATCAATTCATCTCCTTTGGATAATTAATTTTGTAGTGCTACGCAAACGCATTCGGGGGTCGAGCTTTTTTTTTCAATTCAAAACCCTAACTGGGTTTCTTTTCATTTGTTATCTGAGTCTTTTGTAAGTCTTTCTCTGGTTATATGAATTTTGAATCTAATTGAAAAGTTTCGGAGCAAAAATGGAAAGGGTCGGACAGTTCATTAAAAGTTTTGGAGAAGAAATGAAAAGGCTCGGATAGTTCATTAAAAGGCTCGGATAAGAAATGAAAAGGCTCGGAGAAGTAATGAAAAGGCTCAGATAGTTTGTTAAAAGGCTTGGAGAAGTAATGAAATTAACAAAAAAAAAAATTGTTGAAAAGTCTCGAAAAGAAATGAAAAGGCTCGGACAGTTCATTAAAAGGCTCGGAGAAGAAATAAAAAGGCTCGGATATTCAAAATTAAAAAAAAAAAATGATTGGCTTAGAGAAGAAATGAAAAGTCTCGGAGAAGAAATGAAAAGGCTCGAGAAGTAATGAAAAAACTCGGAAAAGTCTCGGAGACTAATTGAAAAGTATTGGAGACTAAATGAAAAGGCTCGAACCTTTTCATTACTTCTCCGAGCCTTTTCATTTCTTCTTCGAGACTTTTCAACAATTTTTTTTTTTGTTAATTTCATTACTTCTCCGAGCCTTTTAATGAACTGTCCGAGCCTTTTCATTACTTCTTCGAGCCTTTTAATGAACTATCCGAGCCTTTTCATTTCTTCTCCGAGCCTTTTCATTTCTTTTTCGAGACTTTTCAACAATATTTTTTTTTTGTTAATTTCATTACTTCTCTGAGCCTTTTAATAAACTATCCGAGCCTTTTCATTGCTTCTCCGAGCCTTTTCATTTCTTCTTCGAGACTTTTCAACAATTTTTTTTGTTGTTAATTTCATTACTTCTCCGAGCCTTTTAATAAACTATCCGAGCCTTTTCATTACTTCCTCGAGCCTTTTCATTTCTTCTCCGAGACTTTTCAATAATTTTTTTGTTGTTGTTAGTTTCATTACTTCTTCGAGCCTTTTAATGAACTATATGAGTCTTTTCATTACTTCTCCGAGCCTTTTCATTTCTTCTCCGAGTCTTTTCAATAATTTTTTTTTTGTTAATTTTGAATCTCCGAGCCTTTTCATTTCTTATCCGAGCCTTTTAATGAACTATCCGAGCATTTTCATTACTTCTCCAAGCCTTTTCATTTCTTCTCCGAAACTTTTAATGAACTGTCCGAGCCTTTCTAAGCTTTTTCCGAGACTTTTTCGAGTCTTTTTAACAATTTTTTTTTCTTCGCACAATCTGTTTAAGGTTTACAAAAGAGTGTTTTAAATTGAAAAAAAGAAAAAGAAAAAAGCAACTAACAAGACAGTTTGTATCTCAGATGTAAATAACAAAGGTTGAGACATAAAAAAAGTCACTATTGTGTTTGGTCGTGGTCCACCGTCGTCCATTGATGGAGGATTTTGAAAGGAAAAAAAAAAAAAAACAAAATGGTGAAGAAGGTTACTGTGGGGGGCATTTTTATCCGTTCACCATAATAAGTGCCTTTTAAACTTAAGTTATTAAACCGGTGACTTTCTTACAAAGTCAGGCCCAAATAGTGACAAAAAATTTTTGAACCCTTCTCAAATATTCTTGATTTGGATTGAGGAACATGATTGCACGCACCAAATAGGATATGACAATCTATTTTAAGGAAAATACTTGGATACTGACTAGTCAGTACCCAAGCATACTAACTGGATGGTCAGTATCATTGGATGGTCCGTATGCCTGGTACTGACCGGTCAGTATCTAAACATTTTCCTTAAAATAGATTGTCATATCCTATTTGGTGTGCGAGATAGGATAGGATTATTTTCATATTACCCAATGGGGTGTTGCCACGTGGCCCAAAGCTCTTTCACTTTTCACATTTTTCTCCTTGCTTTAGGTTACGTGGCATTCAACCATTAGTTGGTCAGTATGCCTAGGTGTTGATCTGTCAGCATCCAAGCAATGTTCCTATTTTAATAGGAGGTATACTTGGTAGTAATGTTATTTCAAGTATATATTTCGATAATTTTATCTAATTATACATTGGATTATAATGAATAAGAAATCAAGACAAATAAGATTGGTAATTTGGTATGAATCGGAAATCAAGTTCGATTTGTCCAGCTACAATACAGCAGCCAAGGCACATCATGATTGTCTTTTGTATTACTATTTTTTTATCACCACCAAAGATGGTGATGGCTGGCTGATGTAATCTTACTCCATGTACAAAAGATTTTCAATTTAGTATTTGACCTAGTTGTATATCAATCTCACGTGTTCATCTTTAGAGAAACAAACAAACTGTTATATATGTTAAAATTTACAATCAAATGAATAGTCGGATAAGTTCTGTTGACCTTGAATTCACACACCTATCCTTACACCTTATTGGTGGGTGTTTAAGTCTTACCATACACATTTTATATATCCGAACTATGTATACAGTATTTGAACCTTGAATTCACACACCTATCCTTACACTTTATTGGTGAGGGTTTAAGTCTTATCATACACATTTTATATATCCAAGCTACGTATACAATATTTGATCTCAATAGGTTCTAACATAACTCTGATCCATATTAATTTTTAGGGTGACTATATTGCCACCCATGAAATGTTTTTCTAAACCCATTTTTTCTTTAAAAAAATTATTACTTAAATCACCTGTAACAAAATTAATTTTTTATCCAAATAATATAAATTCATTCAATTGACCGGAAAAAAAAATTAAACTTCTGTTTATCTTTAATCTTTAGTTTTTCTCTAGTAAAAGAGAAAAAGAGGAACACTCTTTAGAATTTTGTGGAGTTGTTACTGAAGATGAACAAATTCTTGCACTTTAGAATAAATTCCATCAATTTCTGCAGACTATAAAGCAAAATCATTCTTTATTGTTTTTCCTTTTATTATTCTACATGTAGCTTTGACACAAACATCTAATGTTGTAAGCACAACTTATCGGCATTGAATTGATAACAATTCGAGCACGGAAAATAGAAATGGCTAATTGCTCCTTGAAGGAGAAACATAATCCAATGGTCCATAAGGTTCAAACAGTTCAGCGAAGAATCTTTTCTTCCTCTTCGGGTTCCATCCCATGTCCTTGCACAGTTGATCATTGTACCAAATAGGCAAGGCTATGCATGATCTCCTGTAATGTTCACCAGAGGACCTCTTCAGGTATTCATCCCATTCCACCATATCATTTTCCATCTCTTTTATGCTAGGTAGTTTGAATGTGCCATCAAGTAGCTCTGCTAGCCACTGGCATTTCATTTCTGATGTGTGTAAGTTTGAAAAACTTTCAGAGAATCCAATTACTGCTAGTTGAGGAATTCTGGGATGAACGATTTCCCTATTCAAGTTTTAGAAACATTAGAGGTTTCTATGCAATTTTAAAGGTCTGTAGGTAATTGTAAATTCTCTACTATATACTCACCTATAGAGAGGAAATGTTTCATCAGAGGAGCCTTGTTTGTAGTCTTGAAAAACTTGAGACACAAAAATGTCTCTGAGCTTTTGATCACCTCTGAATCCTGTAGCCAATATCACTACATCTGTCTTTAGAGGTGTAGTAGTACTAGTATGCTCACCATCAACCAAAATACCTTCTTCACAAAAGCTAAAGCTTTGAGATTTTTTCAAAATTATGCTGCCCTCTTCAACTCTGTCGTAGAACTTTTCAGGTACTGTCGCAATCAAACACGAACTGATTTGTTGAGAAAAATCATGTTTGGGAACCATACCATACTTGGCCAATCGATGCATCTTATTTATTTGACTCTCAACAAATTTTGAAAATGTCCATCTCTATATATAAATTGCATCACACCAAGTAAATTAGTCCATTTGGAGTGTGTATGTAGTGTGGTTGAAAGAGAGTAAAGAAAGAAAAGCTACCAGTGGTGAAAGCATTGTTGCCAAATGACTCCGTAGGAATCCTTCTCCAGGCTTATGAACTAAAAGCTCGGAGAACCTGTTAAGGCAAAGGCAGGTTAAAGGCAATCCCCAGGGAAGGTTAGCCGGGACATTCCATTGCTCAGTCCTGTATAAAACTGTACATGGATTTTTTAACCCTGCAACAATTCAATGAAATTGAAGATTAATGGAGCAAACAATTAAGCAGATCATGATCATTAAAATGCTCATTTTAAAATGAACTATATTACCATTAGCTGCTGAGCACTCCATTGCAATGTCAAGTGCAGATTTCTGGAACCCAACAACAATAACTTGCTTCCCTTTGACAAAGTTAGCAGCACTTTCGTAATCCATGGCTGCGTAGTCCATAGAGTGTATCACCTTGCCATGAAATGCTTCTGGACCCTTCTTCGGAGGAAATTCAGGGATGTTTGGTACATCACAGTATCGTCCCACACAGAGAATCACAAAGTCCACTTTGTGAACCTGCAGTTATATTAGATTATGCATACTAAGGGAGAGACAGCTAAAAATACATAGTTTTTTTACTTTTTTTCTCTACAAATAATGTATTTTACAGTAATATATACCTGGGTGGCTCTATTGCCACCCACAAAATATCTTCATACACCCATATTAAAAAATTAAAATTATTAATTTTACTCCCTACGCCCTTTAAAATACAAAAACTATCCTTTAAGTATTTTTTTTTTTTTTTAATTTTAAACTTATATATTTTCTCATTACACCCATTTCTCTTCATTTGCTTCAACTACTATAAAAAAAATATAAATAAATAAATAAAATTCAAATAAAACTGTACAACTAAGATTTTACTTAGACAAAAATATAATACAAATTCAACTCTAAAACTAATTATATATTATTTTTTTTGTTAGTTGTGGAATCAATGTATTTAATTATCTAAAAAAACCATGAAATCATAATGATTTACACACTTAATTATTGTCATAGAAAACAATAACAATAATAATTAAACAAACAACAATATGCAGTCTCTTTTATCTTAAAAAAAAAAAGAATATATATATATATTTTTTCATCACTAAACAAATCAATTTTTTTCATTTAAAATTTTGTTTTTTATTTTAAATCCATCCACCAAGTTTTTCAGTTTACAAACCAATTAAATTAATAAGAATTTATAGTTGAATTAGAGCAAAGTGAGTGAGTAAGGTGTGCTTGAGAATCGTATATATTTGATCGAGTTCTACGACTACTTTAAAAATAAAAATAAAAATCTACAAGGCTACAATTGTAACAGCATTTTAGAAATGAAAGTAAACATACCTGAATGTATTCGAAATCCATGAAATCAATTATTTGTTTATTCATTCCTTGACTATGTGCGGGAAAAAAAAAATCTTGATTGATGTTGGATTTGATTAAGTATATATTATTAGAGTTTATTTTGATCAAGTGTTCAACTTATGGATGTAGAAAGTAAATTTAATTTACAATTATACGACCATGTATTTTAAATATTAAATATAAGGGTATTTTATAAATAAAAAGGTTTCATTAAAATATAGGTGTAGGAAGATATTTTATGAGTGGCAATAGAGCCGCCATGCATACCTCTATTGAATTGTTTTCTGTGTTATTTACAACAATTTTCCATTTCCCTTTAAAGCTGAACGGTTGACCATTGCCATTCCAGAAGCTATATGACTGGATCTCTTTATCAGACACGCCTTCGTATTCAATACTGACAACCTTGGTGTTGAATCTGATGTGCTTGATCAGGTCAAAATGTTGTGCATAAGATTGAATATAATCAAACACTTTATGTTGGGCAGGGAAATTTTCAGTGACTGAAGATGGCCAAGGGAAATCTGAAAACTGATACATTGTTTTGGGAGTTTGTAGCTTTGTACTTGCAATAGTTTTGATCCACACTCCTCCAACATCACTTCTAGCTTCGAAAACAATCGGATTGAAGCCTTTTGACAGCATGTACTTACAGGCAAGAAGGCCACTAATACCAGCTCCAATGATGCCTATTTGCTTATTGATCTTCTCCATTGCTAACTGATATTGTATTAGATAAAATCATAAGCAAGTTCAATTTGCAAGCAAATTTCACAGCTTTATGTCATTGTTAGATATGAAATTTACTCAGTAAATTCAGTTGAAACTCTTCCAACAAATTATTTTGTTTGGTATTTGCATATTTTATAAGCAACATAATGCACATGATCAACAACATTAACACGAAAAAAAAAAAAAAGAGTGCAAAATTAAGAAGATTATACCCTTTTCACCTTCTTGTAGCAGATGTCAACTTCTCTGTAGACTACTAGCAACACCGGTGCGCATATGATAAGTGATCTATACACACACACACATATATTTATATATATATATATATAAATTTTTAAGTCAGTACATCCTGATATAATTTCGTGAGGATATTGAATATGAATCACTAGTTTTACATACTTTGACTCAAGTGTGTATGCATTTATCAAAACTAGTGGCTCACATTCAATATCCTGATGAAGTTATATCAGGATGTACTAACCAGATCCGGACTATATATATATAGTAAAATCTCTCTATAGTCAGAATCGTGGGACCGAACTAATTTTATTACTATGGGTAGGTTATAACTAAATAGAGGTGTAGTTACAAAAATTATTGTTTCTAAGTCATCCTTAGTGTAAGTAGTATAGACGTAAAGTATGCACTACATTAATAATTAATTAATTAAGCATGTCAAATCCAAGATACAGATATCGATAAAAGAGATAGACCGAGTTTTAAAAAACTAGTACACGTTATCTATGTAGTGTTGGAAATATGCAAAGATTTTATAAGTCTAAAATTTAGAATTCTGTTTAATATTTTTCTCTCAATATAAATTCTATAAATACATTGTACTATAACATAATCCATACAATCAACCTTTAATGTAATATAGCATATATTTTTTGCAATATATAGATAAATTATTACTATGTGGAAGCAAGTTCCTTAAGACGAGACCTAGAAAAATTATAACTTATTACAATATGAAGTTTATTCTTATTTATAACTGGCCCAAGTTTGGACCAGACTACATGAAGGTTATTCCTATATAGAGTATTACTATAGAGAAGTCTTACTATATACAAGGTCGACCAAAAGTTTTTCAAGGCCCAAGATAAACTATAGAAAATGAGACCCTCGATACTATATGTATGTTTACTTGATTGTTATTTTTCTTTAGTAAATGCTTATAAAAATCAATATAATAACTCAAACTCAAAACTATAACACAACAAAATAGCAAATAAAAAGTTTTTAAAATAAAAATTTTATAATTGCATCAAAGAATATATCATTTAAATCTTACTCGTCTGATATTTTTAGCAGTAAAAGTACTAATTAAGCTTACATAAAAATATATACATATAAAAAAATCAGTTTTTGAAAATGAAAAAAATAAATAAATAAATAATAAAAAATAATAAAATAATAAAAAAAAAAGGAAGTGTATTGATTTAAGGGTTAAAATTATAAACATCCTCTCACCTTTGAACTATTATTGGATGTATAATTATAAATGCTTTTATTTTAGAAACCTCCCATATGGACTAACACCGCCAGCATTTTGTTTGTGTTGACTGAGTTTGACCTTTAAAAAGTCCAAAAGTATCTTTATTTAAGCTTCAATTGTATGAATTGACCATTATACCCTCATACTTTTACCAAATAAATTAATAAACTGATATAAAATGTGAGAATGTTAACTTGCAAAAGAGAAGTTATTTTGTAGACAATTTTATTCCTAAAAATAACAAAATAACTGAACGAGGGTATTATTAATTTAAGCTTCAATTGTATTATTTTATTAATTTATTTGGTAAAAGTATGAAGATATAATGGTCAATTCATGCAATTGAAGCTTAAATATAGACATTTTAGAATTTTTAATAGTCAAACTTAGTCAACACAAACAGAATGCTAACGGTGTTAGTTTATAGGAGAGGTTTCTAAAATAAAATCATTTGTAACTATACATCCAATAATAGTTCAAAGGTGAGGGGAGGTTTTTAATATTAACCATTGATTTAATTATCTTCGAAACAATGACTTTTGAATTTTTGTATCAAGAGAGTTTTTATTTTTTGATTTTTTTTTTCGTATAAAAGCATTTGTAACTATACATCCAATAATAGTTCAAATGTGAGGGGAAGTTTTTAATATTAACCATTGATTTAATTATCTTCGAAACAATGACTTTTGAATTTTCGTATCAAGAGAGTTTTGATTCTTTTTTTTAAAAAAAAAAGAGATATAAAAAATGATTATTTGTGACAAACATGAATGTTACTAGGATTCAACTCATCACCACCTTTTATCTAATGTTGTTGTTGTAAGAATGATAAATTGGTGAACCTTTTTAAAAATATATATATGTGTATAGTGGGTCATTTTTAAAGTCATTTAAGGATTACTATTAAGTTACTATTAGTGGGTTTCTTTTTTTAAAAAAAATCATATATTTATGATGAACCATTTTTATAGTCATTTATAAGTCTGTTTTGTTTAAAATATTATATAGAACAAATTTTAAAATCAATTTTTTTTAAGTACAATTTGGAAATCCCTTACAATCGGGGTGATTGGTATTTGACTCCCTGGACTACTCCTAGAGCCAGGCCTGACTAAATGACTATATCAGCGTTCAAATAGAATATCAGTGTTCTAGTAGGCGGCGCCGTCTGTATAGTCGGATAGTTTTTTTTTTTTTTTTTTTTTATCTCTCTACTATACTTTTATTATTATTATCTTTTTTTCTTTTTCATCACTTAAATTGGTGGGGCACAACGCAACCGATTAAAAAAAAAGTTTGGTGTAATCTGGACCCCACCATCTGATTTTTTGACTTTACCACAGTAGAATTAGAGCGCCATCATCATTTCTTTATTTGACTTTACTTTTTCTTTATTTTTGTTCTTTTTATATTTATTATATTTGTGTGTTTTTTATTTTATTTTAATCTCTCTCTGTCACTCGTCTTCGTTACGCCTCCACATTTCAACATCCCTCTCCCTATCTCTATCGCCTTTCAAACTCCATCTTTTTCATTTCATCTTCTTCATCTGCAACTTATCTTCATCTTCTTCTCAATCATCTTCTTTTTTATTGTTGATCGGTTCATCTTCTACTCAATGACAACGTTTTCCAGCAAAATATCAGTCTCCGCCATTATAATTTTATAATTTTTGTTTTTTTAAATATCGGTCTCTGCTTAGTCGCTCAGCAAACCAGGCGGAGTAAAAAACATTGACTAGTTGCCCTCCGTCTAATCAGGCCGATTTTCAACTTTTTGGCACAGCAGAAGGCTGTCTAGCCGATTTTCGACGATTAATCGGTCAATTTTTCCGATTACTAGAACATTGATATATATATTTAGTTAGTAGGGGTGTGCAAGATCCAATCCAATCCAATATGATTTATTGGATTGGATCTAATCCATTAGATTAGATCGGATCCAGAGAGTGGATTAGATCGGATTGGATCCTAAATTCTAAAATCCATTGGATCGGATCGGATTAGATCGGATCTTGGATTTCCGTTTGGAAATCTGCCGAATCCACAATCCGGCTAAAATATTAGGTCTTATTTTTATTTTGGACAATTTATTTTATCCACTACTTTCTAATGTAAAGGCTCAACCAAAATACAATTTCTAATATTACTATTTTGGCTTTTTGGGTTTTCTTTCTTAATTTCTCTACAACTAACAATCCACCATCTTATTTTCTAAAATTCTTCTTCATCAATATCATGGCTAATTAAGTTTATATTTGGAACTGATGTATAATGTTTATAAACCTTTTTGAATTATATAAAGTTTACAAATTATGTCATGTATTTTTTTAATGTTAATTTTATTTGAATTAATTAGTAATGTTTGAATAATTTATTTGATTTTATTTGTTTCAGATTATAACTTTTATATATTATGAATGACTTTCTATTAATTCGATCCATTGGATCATATCGGATCGGATCGGATTAAAGTATTTTATAATCGGATCGGATCGAATCCGGCTATAAAATTGGATTGGATTGGATTGGATTGGATTGGATTGGATTACAATTTCTTTGATCCAATCAGATCAGATCGGATATTGGATCATGGCAAATCATTGGATCCGATTCGCCGCACACCCCTAATAGTTAGTGATTTTGTCAGTTATTCATCATGGACACAATTGAATTATTTGTTCTATTCTATTAATTTGTTCGATTTGTGTGGTGTTTTAGCGGTATATATTTCATGATCTTGAGTGACTTGCTGCACCCCCATCATAGTTGGATTACTAAGAGCATCTCCAACAGCCTCCCTTGAAGACGTCCCTTAACTTAATTAAGGGAGTAGGTGCATATTTATAGCTCAAACAGCTCCCTAAATGGCCCCCTTAATTATGTTCTGGTGGAGTTCACTTTCTTAATTAATGAGTGTTTTTACATCCCTTTACGGTAGGTTCCACATATTTAAAATTATTTTATTTTCTTGAAAAACTCCATATATTTAAAACTCATAATTGACAAATAATATCTAATATTTAAACACAATATCTAATATTTAAATAATAATACAAAATTATTATAGCATTTCCAATGCAAATATGCATTTTTGAGTTTCTAAACAGTGTCACATCAGCATTTTTATTCATTATGGACTCACTTTTGAAAAAAAAAATTAGAGAAATGCATATTCACATCTCCAATGCAATTATCTAAGAGTATCTCTAATGTAAATATGTATTTTTGAGTTTCTAAACAGTGTCACATCAACATTTTTATTCATTATGGACCCACTTTTGAAAAAAAAATAAAAAAATAGAGAAATGCATATTCACTCTCCAATGCAATTATCTAAAATCAAATATTCATCTATTTTATGACCAATGATAATAAAACAATTATTTTACTCTCTCTCCTCTTTTATTTTACAATTAAAAGAGTTTTAATCTTATTGTTGGAAATAGTTAGAAATCCTAGTCGGTATTTCTAGGAGGGTTTCTAAAATTAGAAACCCAACTCCATATTCTCTAACTTTTTTTTGTCACATAATCTCTATATTCAACTTAGATAATAGTATTGGAGAGAGGCCCCCTTACTATATTAGATAGGTGAGGATATGGTTTCTTGACTTTAGAAAGGTGACCCCCTCAGAACAGATTTATTTAACAAACACCCCCTTCTGTCAAGAAAACCATCCAAATTAGGGTTGACCGTTAGCAAATTCGTAAACAAACCATGGGAACAGGAGTCTAATTAGGACTGAGAGTTATTAAAGTCATTTGATTTTTACAATTAATAATATATTAAAAAAAAATGGGTGGAGGAGATCATGCCACATCACTCCTCCAATGAAAATAATTAAACAAATTATATATTAAAATTAAAAATTAAACAAAGTTCTTTTTCTTCTTTCCCCAAGTTCTTCTTCTTCTTTCTTCTCCATGACCAGTCAACCACCATCACCTAAACCCCCACACCCTGATCGGCCAAACACCCTGATCAAAGAACCAATTTCACCAAACCGATCTATTAAAAATAAAAATCTCATTCTCTCTCTCCCACCAATTTCACCATCCATCGATCTCTCTCTCTCACTCAATCTAATGTCTCTTAAACCCAATACAAATCTTTAAAATCAAAATCCATATCCAAACCCTAACACAGATCTGGCAATGTGACTAAGATCGACGGCGTGAAGATCAACGTCAAATGATGGTATGAAGATCGATGGCGGCTGAGATTGTGTCTGATTGATGGTCATTGATGGTGTTGGTTTGGCAGTGTGGTGGTGGCATTGGTGAACCCAGATCTGGATTTTTCAGATTTCTTAAATGTCCAGATCTGGGAAATTTTTTCTGGGATGAATTTTGATGAAATTGGGGAATATTTTCTTGTATGGATTTTGATTAACAAGGATATGTTTGATGTTCTGGATATTAGTGTTGTTGTTCTGGATCTGTTTGATGTTTTGGTGAAATTTTATTTTATCAATTTATTGTATCAGTTTATTATATTGTGTTGTCTTTAATTTGAATTATATTGTTTATAATTGGGGAATTTATTTTATCAATTTATCAGTTTATTATATTTTATCAAAATCCATTTGTTTGATGTTTGATGTTCTGGATATTATATTGTTGTTTTAATTTATTTTGTTTGAAGAGATGGATTTGGTGGAAGTCCAGATTAGATCTCCACCGTCCATCTCATGAAATGGAGAGATGGACGGTGGAGATCCAATCTAGACTTCCACTAAATCCATTTTTTAATTTTGTTTTTAAATTCTTTTTAAATTATTTTAATTTAGGTTTTTAAAATTAAATAAAAAAAATCTCCACCTTCTATCTTATAGGAGTCATGAATCTTAGAAGATACTGATTAGTTTTGATATTTTCCTGTTTTAGTCTTTTTAGGAATGTTGTATTCGAGTCGTATTAGGATTAGTTTATTATAAATAGTTTTATTATTTCCAATTATTGTAACTTTTCAACCTTTGATTGATTTTCATAAAATCGTTCCTTTGGAACATTTATTTGTCGTGGATTCGATATGTTCTTTGAGGATTCGAGAGCACCATTTTCTAATGAAGATTAAGGAATGGTGGCCCCTGCATAGCGGTCTCCATGCTTGGGTAACTACCGGTTGCTGCGTCAAGGTTCATCTGAGTGTGCCTTAAGGTTCGACGAAGTGATCATTCTTATTTCCATCATACCCCGTTGCGTTCATAATACTATGTGGGATGGGAAAAGCTTTTAGCGAGGGATCGCTGCCATCCAAACCTCCGCAGGTGTCCAATGGCCCAGGCTGCAACCGATAGGCATCACCAATGGCAAATAGCTTGGGCATCTTCTACATTTCGTTGGCCAATTGCTGTTGTGCCATTGTGGATCTAGGATGAGCTACAAAGGGATTTTTCAGATAGGGTTTACCACTCCCATAAAACAAATAGGGGTTTTCCTTGTTTACTTGTCAATCCTCGTACTTCAACTGAACTCGAGGACAAGTTCTTTTTAAGAAGGGGTGACTAATGTAGGACAAAGAAGAAGGAACTATGGCCCATGCCTCTATCGGTATCATGTAGCTCAACCGCACCTAACTTCAGATTTAGATGGTCTTAGGTGTTTTCTTATTTTATTAATTTGGGTCTTTGTTTCTTGTTTAGCAAGTTTTTTTTTTATCTTAGTTTGATTAGGAATTAAATTTAGGTTTTGGAAATAAATCAAACTTACCTTTTGGATAAGATTTGATCTTTGTTTTCCAGTTATGTTAGGAGTCATGAATCTTACGCAGAACGAAAGTATTAAGGTTTACCAGTGTAAGCCCTAAGCACACACAAACTGGAATCCACCAGAAAATTAATCGTAAACCAAAAGATAATTTTATTGAATGCCTTGAAACAAATAACAAAGAGTCTTAAATAGGCTCTGGAAACCCTAAATGAAGTAAAAAGACCAAAATAGTCCTTCTTGTAGTAGGAAAATCGATTGGGTGTTTTCTCCATTAACTCGGATTTCAAGGTCATGTTATGCGCCTTATCCACTGTCCAAACAACTTACAGTCCAATCTTGTCTCGAATGGTAGACTTTAATCCCCCTAAATACCTGGAAACCTATTGTCCCTCAATCTTATTTAGGTTATTACGAACTGACAGCCTAGATCACTCCTCAGTATAATTTGCAACAGTTTTGTTACCCAGCACACAATTCTGATAACTTTGGAAAATAAATTGTTTATAATCTAGAGGTAGAAATCTGCTAATCATAAGTTGTTTCATTTGCCTCTAGGATTGTATAGGAACCTTACCTTGTCGACGTCTATCCATCTGCAACTTCTCCCACCAAACAGCAACCCCACTTCTCAACTTATATGCTACCAGTTTGACTTGTCGTTCCTCCGTAGCTTCAATAAACTCGAAGAACCTCTCGACCTTAAAAATCCAGTCCAATAACTCTTCAATATGCAGTTTACCATCTGCGTGTATTCTATAGTCAGGCTGATTTAGGTTTTGTTGACGATTCCCTTGGTAACCCGCAAAGTCCTCATTAGAGTCTTCATCACTGAAATCTTCAAATTGCACGTCTCGCCGCTCTAGGCGGACGTCCACCTCCAGGGTGGCCAAAGGCAACTCCCTCGACTCCATCTCTGTTGGCAGGGGTAGGAGCATTGGGATTAGGCTGCCACTCCAACAATTGCTGTAACATGGCCTCCAACCTCTCCATCGACTGTTGTTGCTCGTCAATCGCTGCCCATATATCGGCATCCCTACGACCAGTGTCGCTATGGTCATCAAACAAGGCAAATCCTTAAGCTCTGATACCACTTGAAGCAGCGGGGTATGGCGAAAATAAGAATGATCATTTTGTCAAACTCTGAGGCACACTCAGATGAACCTTGACGCAACAACCGGTAGTTACCCAAGCATGGACCAATTGAAGAAGATCCGGATGTTCAGGATGGAGAGCGAATTGATTGTGTGGTGCAACGGGTGCTGTACGCGCCAAAACAAGAGGATTCTGGCCAGCAAAACAATATATTCCGATCTTGCTGTAGTGTTAGTCAGAAAGTTTGTGACCTAATTGTTGATAGTAGGAGTTGCCAAAATTTCGTTGCAAGGAGGCTGGTGGAGCACCTGAAATTGCCAACCGAGAAAAATCAAAAGCCTTATGCGAATGTGACGGAGGTGTGTAAGGTTCATATTTCGATCAGGCAGCACTACCGAGATGAGGTGGCATGCGATGTAATCGACATGGATGCTGACCACGTGTTATTAAATCACCTATGGCAGTTTGATATGGATGTAACCATGCACATCAATGTATGTGTTTTCAATTGGGATGGCAGGAAGATTGCAATGGTTCCGAAACGGAGTTCAGCCAGTGGCTCAACTAAGACCACGGTAAAAGAGCAATCATTAGTCTCCTCAGTAACGTCAGTAAATGACTTGGAATCTGAAATTAAGGAAATGTAGGAGGTGACAGATGTGAAGGCTGCTCTGGAAGAAACTATTGCAGTAGATATAGTGACAGAAGTTGTGCCCGAAGTTATGATAGAAGTGAAGATACACATAGAAGATGTGACAGAAGTCATGACAGATGTGAAAGGTGCAACGGAACTCACGTCTTGGTGGTTAAAGTTCTTGTGGCTGAAGAGGAGAAAACACCAGCAGTAGTGGTTCTTGAGAAAATACAGTCACTGCAGCTAGAACAATTCACATACATTACCTCAGAGGAATTACCTAAGGGTTTGAGTGTTAGTATTGCTGCAGAAAACGTGTGTAATCAGGCTAGTGCAGTGCTGCAAGCAAAGGTGCGACAGAAGCTGGAAGAAATTAATGGTAAATATAAAGTCGCGGCAAATGTCATGAGGCGTAGGAAATTGTTTGCTGCTGAAGGTGATCAGGTTATACTTTATACGGGTTATAACTCAAGGTCGAGTTCTTCATAAGTGGGAAGGACTGATGTAGGACGGTTTTTAGTGTTTTAATTATTATTTTTTTTTTTTGTTTTTTAGTTTTCTTTTATTTAGTAGATTGCCTTTTTGGTCTTTTTGTATAAATTAGAGTTTCAAGGCTCTTTTGTTTTCAATTTTAGCAGATTGAATAATATTATATTTTGGTTTCGATTTATTTTGCTAGTGGATTCCAGTTGATTTGCTGGTGGATTCCAATTTATGTTATTTTAGGGTTTATGCTGGTAGCCCTAGATTTTCGCATTGCGTCAATTGGTATCAGAGCTACCGAGTCTACCTCTGTGCTAGGCTCAGTGTCCACGTATCACAACCAACTACCTTTCTAGGCACCATATTCACCTTCCATATTTCCAATAAATAAATAAATAAATAAATAAATAAATCGAAACACTAAAAACCGTCCTACATCATAAAGCCATTGAGTTATGTATCTCGAATTCGGAAGTCGCCATCAGAGAAATCTCCGTCAGCAGTGATTCGAGGAAGGCTATTTCTTGGGATAATGACAACAGTTTTGATAGGTCTGATCTGGTGCATGTGGCTTTTAACATTCGGAGTAACCTTGCAAAATTGGTTCAGGCTAGAGTGACTTCCACTTTTCTAGGGCCTCTAATTTTTTGGCTGATTCATTGGCCAAGAGTAGTTTAGGTGGTGGAGTAGATATCGTGACATGGAGCATGCCTTAAGTTGGTCGATTTCGTTTTTGTTATTTTGTTCTGGTAACCGGTTCTTGTGCTCTATTTATGTGGTGCGCCAGCTTTATGGTGTTTTGTTGGTTTGGCTCATTGTTTTTCTCTGTTTTCTTTCTTCTTAGTTGCGTTTTTGCTTTTGTCAAAGTGCAGCGACAGGGGTTTAGTGTGTTGGGCTGCCCCTGTCGCAATTTTTTGATGGTGTTTGTTCGAGTTTCTTTATGTCTCCCTTGTTTCTGGAGTTCTGTTTTTGGCCTCTTGGTATTTATTAATATTTTCTATTCAAAAAAAGATATATGATTTTTCCATGTAGTATTTGTGTAGCATTTAAATCCAAAGCCCCCTCACAGCAACATATGGCGCTGTGAAAGTCTATTATTATATATACTAGAGTGTAACCCGTGCGATACACGGTTTTGTTTTTTTTCTAATCGAATATAGTATGAATTTACTTATTTAATTTATCGGTTTGACATGAGATGAGATCTTTTAACAATGAAGATACTGTTTGGATTTGGGCTATTATTTTATTCTGCCTTTTAATTATTTTTAGTGTCTGTGGTTCTTATATTTTCCTAAATATATCAAATTAGTTCTTCTAACCAATTTATAAATTATTTTTAAAAATTTTAATATAATTTTTAAATTATTCTTTACATATAAAGTAATATTACTTAAAAATATTTAATTTAATTAATTAATTACTCGTTTACTATTTATTAATCATATATTAAATAAATAAAATAGAAGAAATGTTAAAAGAATATAAAAATTAAATATTTATTGATAATATTAATAAATATTAATTATATTATTAAATAGGATGAATGCCAAAAGAATAAGAAAAATTAAATATTTATTAATAATATTAGTAAATATTAATATATCTAAAAGGATATAAAAGACTAAACATTTATTAAACAAACTTTTAAATATTTATTGATAATATTAAATATATTATTAATCATATATTAAATAGGATGAAAGCTAAAAAATATGAAAAATTAAATATTTATTAATAATATTAAAAATTTAATATATTTAAAAGGACATGAAAAACTAAATATTTAGGCCCTACTTGTGAGGGGTGGGTGAAGCTGAATGTTGTAAAGGTAAAGGTAAAGGGGTGGGTGAAGCTGAATGAAAAACTAAAAATATGTTGTGTGGGAGGCTGGTTGTAAAGGTGTCACTGCTTCTAATGATTTCAAGGGTGATTTTGAGGTTTGGATTGATGATAACTTGCATAATACTAACTTAGGCCCTCACAATCTGCCTAACTATCTGGTTTTTGCTACTGTGATGTGGTTTTTGGGGAAATGGTGATGCAACCAGGTGTTTGATGCTGATTTTGTTACTCCCCAATCCCCGCATTTGATTATTTATAGGTTTGCTAGAGATTGGCTAGATGCTAACACTAATGGCCCTGGTAAAAATGTTTCTTGTATTTCGATTATGTGGTTGCCTCCTTGTGAGGGGTGGGTGAAGCTGAATGTTTTTTTTTTTAAAGGCAAATTTATTAAAGAGGCCAAACTAAACCAGGGCACACAAGCCCCACCCACAACAACGATCAAAGCCAAGGAAGGCAAACAAAACACCGAACCAAAGCCTACAACAAGACTCACAAAAGCACCAAAAAGACAAGACAAGAACAGAGCTACCCAACAAGGAGACATAAAACAGTAGCCAAGAAACACAAGAACCACAAGGAAGAACCAAGCCCAAAACACACCTCTAACGCAACACTAAACAACGACCTGACCTCAAAAAACACAAACACCAAAGCCAAAAACTACCAACACCAGCCAAGACCTAGGAATAAAATAGAAAACTGACGAACACCAAAACTTCACCAAGCAACAACACCATGACAGGCACCTTTGAAAACACCCCACAGATCAGAAAAACGAAACTACCCTAAGGTGGCGTCATACCTAGCGTTATCTGTAAGCTATTTGATTAAAACTAAATCAACATGCATAGGCACATAATCAATCTGAATCTTAACCTAAACATGTTTCTATATCATGATTAATCAAACCCTAAATACATATTAATAACCCATATCAATTCAAGAGAAAAGGGAGATAATAGAAAGTGGAAGCGTACCTGAATCCATTGCCGGAGTTGGTGGACGGATTGTGATCTTCCAAATTATCACAATCTATATGAACCCTAAATTTGTTCTCTGTTTCTCTGTTGATGGGGATACAGACAAACTGAAAAGGATCGTGTAATTTGGGGACCATAACCCTAATATATAATACCTATATTATTATAGGTTTTACTACTTCTAATTCGGCCCTTCCTCAAATTAGATATAGTATTATGGTATCTACACATTAATTCCATAACAATTACACCCTTAAGCCTTAATACTTTAAATCTTAATTAGATCACTTTAATTTAGGCTTAACCAAAGATAGCATAACACATTTAATATTTACATGTGTGGCCCCACATGATGGAATTTTTCTAACAATCTCCCACTGGGCCACATATGTAATTATACAAATGTGTATGACTTTATGAACTCCAAAATTTTGCTATCACAATTTTAGGGTATATTCGAACAATCTCGTCCATTGATTATACTGTTATATGATCAAAGCAGTTTTTGTCACATTTAGCGTAACTAAACCCATCAATGGTCACGTACACCAACATAACCAAACGACATAGATCAATCATGGATGCGTAGCATGGAAATTACATGCAATGTGATCTATACATGTCTGTTTCCAACTGGTCCTAATTTATTCCTTAGTGAGATCAATGTTTAACACAATGTAACAGAGTGAAATGAACTGAATACTTTATTTCTGATCAGAAAAATATCCAAATACATAACATAAGTATGTCCAAAATCAAACATAAAGCAATAAAATACAAAATAATACAAACTCCCACTATAATGTGATATCCTCACACAAAATAACACCCATATGAGCAGTGTGCTCATAAAAGACCTTGGGTGGTAATCCCTTTATAAGCAGATCCGCTATCATGGAGTTTGTCCCAATATGCTCTATGGATATCTGTCCACTCTGCACTCTCACATTTACAACTAGGAACTTAATGTCAATATGTTTTGACCTAGATGAGCTCCTGTTGTTGGAATATAGCACTGCTGACTTATTGTCACAATATAGTTTGAGTGGTATTTTAGTACCCTTCAGAATGTGTAGCCAAGTGACAAAATTCCACAGCCATATCCTAAGGTTGGATGCATCATAGCATGCTACAAACTCTACTGCCATGGCATCCAGCATAATCGGAGTCGGAATACCTTATGATCTCAAACTGATCCGATCTCCTATATGTGAGCATGTGATCTTTTATTCTCTGCAAATACCTCATAACCCCATTGGCTGCTTTCCAATGATCCATCCTAGGGTTACTTAAATACCTGCTTAACATACCAACAATGTACGCAATATCCGGACGCGTACACACCTGAGCATACATTAGACTACCTACATCTGATGCATAGGGAATCTTCTGCATTTCCCTAACTTCAAGGTTATTTTTAGGGCATTGATTGAGACTGAACTTGTCTCCCTTAGCGACAGGGGTGTCACCTGGTTTACTGTCTTGAATGCCAAACCTTTTGAGCACTTTATTGAGATAGCTCCTCTGTGATAATCCAAGAATACCCCGAGATCGATCTCGTTGTATCTGGATCCCTAATACAAAAAAGGCGTCACCAAGATCTTTCATCTCAAAATTCTTTGATAGAAATCTCTTGGTTTCGTGCAACATGCTTATATCATTTATGGCAAGCAGTATGTCATCGACATATAAAACCAAGAATATGTGCTTACTCCCACTGAATTTGTGATACACACAATTATCAACAACGTTTATCTCAAAACCAAACGAGATAATCACTTGATGAAACTTGTGGTACCATTGACGGGAAGCTTGCTTGAGTCCATAAATAGATTTTGTCAATTTGCAGACCATATTCTTTGGGTCTCCCGATTCAAAGTTTTCTGGTTGCACCATATAAATTGTTTTGTCAATGTCACCATTGAGAAACATCGTCTTGACATCCATCTGATGAAGTTCAAGGTCAAAATGTGCAACAAGTGCCATGATTGTCCTAAAAAAGTTTTTTGTTGAAACAGGAGAGAAAGTATCTTTAATGTCAATCCCTTCCTTTTGGGTAAAGCCTTTAGCTACAAGACGAGCCCTATACTTCTCCACATTACCTTTCGAATCCCTTTTGGTTTTAAAAATCCATTTACAACCAATGGGTTTCGCACCTTCTGGTAATTGGACAAGTTCTCAAACCTTATTGTCTTACATAGACTTATACTCCTCATTCATGGCATCAATCCACTTTTGAGAATTGGAACCTTGCATGGCTTGATGGAGGTTGATTGGATCATCTTCCACCATTCCAATGTCTTCCTCATGTTCCTAGAGAAATACGATAAAATCGTCCGGAATAGCATTTCTCCTTTCTCTAGTGGATCGCCTTAATGGCACTGGTTCTTGAGGTTGTTGAGTTTGTTCCTCAGGAATAATTACCTCATTTTGAATAGGGGGTTGATTAACATTGTCTGGTTGAGGATCCGAACTCGCTTCCTGATTAATGACAGGTATAGAAACCTGCACATTGTCAAAAGCGATAGCGGGAATCGAAACATTTAAAGCTGTAAGCTATTTGATTAAAACTAAATCAACATGCATAGGCATATAATCAATCTAAATCTTAACCTAAACATGTTTCTATATTATGATTAATCAAACACTAAATACATATTAATAACCCATATCAATTCAAGAGAAAAGGGAGATAATAGAAAGCAGAAGAGTATCTGAATCCATTGCCAGAGTTAGTGGATTAATTGTGATCTTCCAAATTATCACGATCTATATAAACCCTAAATTTGTTCTCTGTTTGTCTGTTGATGGGGATACAGACAAACTGAAAAGGATAGTGTAATTTGGGGACCATAACCCTAATATATAATACCTATATTGTTATAGGTTTTACTATTTCTAATTCGGCCCCTCATCAAATTAGATATAGTATTATGGTATCTACACATTAATTCTATAACAATTATACCCTTAAGCCTTAGTACTTAAAATCTTAATTAGATCACTTTAATTTAAGCTTAACCAAAAATAGCATAACACATTTAATATTTACATGTGTGGCCCCACATGATGGAATTTTTCCAACATTATCCTCCTCTTCCCTCCTGATAATGGCTTCCCAAACTTCATCTTTGATATCTGAAAAATCAAAACCAATAATTTTCCCAATATCTAAAACTTTGTCCGCCTCTTCTTCCACTGGATTTTTCTTAGACAAGCATCCGACTGTCCCTTTGCTCTTGGAATTCCTAGTTCTCATCGCATGCACGCTATAGGGAATGGAATTGCATTTATTCCTCTGTTTCAGCCCTTGAATCGGCACAGAACTGCACCCTCTATTTCCTTTCAATAGTTCTTCCACAGCGGTGGTGGTGAGAATCAACTCCTCGTCACTGTCAACCGTTACTACAGCAAAAGAATTCCTCATTTCCGCTTCGACGGCAGCCCGGACCATTTCTTCTTTAGCAACCGAATTATCACTACTTAAGAGTTCCAATTCTGCAGCATCACCGTCCTCAACATCAGCTTCTTCCATGCATCGCAACTCCTCCATGGTGGCTTGAATCAATTTCTCTTTCGTCTCCTGACTATCACTATAGAGAATTTCTTCGTTTGCCACACCTAAATCACTATCACCACTCAACACATCTACATACCTGACTTCTTCATTTGCCAAGCCAGCACCGATCATTTTATCCAGCCTCCTAATAGCAGATGGGTTCACCTCTAACCGGCCCAGGTCCACACAAATCCCAGCCCCCTCCTTGGACTTCAGCAAATTCCACTTATTTAGGCCTTCAGATGACAGATCAAAGGAGACTTTCTTGGGCTTGAAAGTAATTGTCAGCCCACTCACTTCTGAATCATATACCTTCCCACCCTTTTTAGAACACTCCCCCTTCTCCCTGCAAGACTCCACAAAACTGCTTTCCACCCCTAATTCCTCGGATGACGAGGACAGCTCATCAGAGCTACCAAACCCTGTTCTATCAAGCACTTTCCTCTTTTCCAAATTCAAAATTCCATTCATAATCATTGAGGCTCTAGGCTTTTCTTTTGACCTTTTAATCATCTTCCTTTTTCCTTTGTCAAGGAGCCTTTTTACTTTCAAACCCTTGCCTATCTTTTCCATCTTCCTGTGTCCTATCACACCTCTGCTGAAAGTCTTATCATAGTTGAAATTCTGACAAAACTTCCTGTTGTTGCCCATATTCTTGTCAGCACCAGATGGCAGACTCAAGGCACATGCACCTGCCCCTTTAGGCCAGCCAATTTGTAGACTTTCTCCTTCTGGCAGGGAGCTCCGGCGGGAAGGCATGACACCATGACACCATGACTGGTTGTGTGCATGTGGCGTTTGTGTGCATGTGTTCGATCCCACCATGACACCAATTATTTTATTTGTGTGATGGCTGGTGGGTGGGTGTGGGGTGTGTGCATTGGTGCGTGGGTTGGTAAGAACAAAATTTTTTTTTTTTTTTTAATTTTGTTTTTTCCGTCCCTATAGAGTATTTAAAGGGACGAAAATCTATTTAAAGGGACAAAATATTTCGTCCCCCAAAGGTTGTCAAAGGGGACGAAAATACAATTCGTCCCTATAAATTTTCTATTGGGACGAATAATTTCGTCCCTATATATTATCAATTGGGACGAATAAAAATCGTCCCTATAGGCAATTTTAAGGGACGAATTTCAATTTTTATCCCAAAAACACTATTGTGACTCACCTGAGGTGACGGATTTTTGGCCAAATTTTTTTCATTCCAATAGACCTCTTGGGACGATTTTTGACCTATAGGGATGAAAAAAAATCGTCCCAATAGCTTATTATTATTATTATTTTTTGTAGTGTAGAGACCTAGCTTCCTCCAGGACTTGTTATGTTCCTCTCATTTATTAGTTTTTTTCCTTCTTTTCTGGGCTTGACCAAAAAGAAAAACTAAATATTTATTATTAATAAAATAAATATGGGAGAATTTAAGGCCAAATTCATTTGACCAAATTATCCACTCCAAGACGCACTCTAGGCCAAGCTTGATAACCATTTTCCAGCTTACAAAGCCAATTTTCCATGAACTCCACCTTCCCAAATGAAATCCTGCAACAAAATTCTCTAATCATTCAACAACTACGTATGAATCCTCTCTTGTCCTTAAAATCCTCTCTCTACGTGTGTGTATATATATATATATATAAATGAATTCGGATCCTCTACTGATCTGATCTTTTTTCTGACCTCACATAATCTCATAACACATAAGCATTGTAATGAATGTATGGTTAAGATGTGATTAGTTTCTACAACCACTTTATCAACAATCAATCACATATTTTAAAAAGGTCAAGAAAAATATCAGATCAGTAGAGGATCCAAATCCTCTATATATATATATATATATATATATATAAATATATATCATAGCCTCTCAAGTGCATACCCCTAATATAAGTATATAGATAAACTTGATTTATAGTCAATCTTGTGACTGTGACAAAAACAATATTAAATTGTTATTTCTCTCTCCTCTCTCCATATCCTATACAGAATTAATTTATTTCATCTGACACACTTTTTCTCCTCTTTAAAGCATTCCCAATGCAATCGTGGTTTGTAAAAAAAAGAGATGACATGTAGGATAAATAGACATTCTGTTAACAATTGTATCTTCAATGGAGCCGTACATATTCAACCTCAAGCTGACGTAACAAAAAAAATGTTAGACATTGTCAACATGACCGTCTACTTTCAGACGTTTTATTGCACTGCTATTTTTTAGGTTGATTCAGCAAACATTTAAAAGTGACATTAATTTTTCATCTATTTTAGTAAGGTAATAAAATAAAATAAAAATAGGAAAAAAAATGGATATGTTTTAGATAGAAGCATTAGAGACCAAATTTTGAGTTGATTGTTTATCAAGTCTATTTTTATGCCACATTGGAAGCAAATCTCTTAACATTGTTGTCATGTCAACGATTATTGGTATGCAAGCCATTTTTATATTAGAGATGCTCTTACACACTATATTTTGTCTCCTCTTTGAGTAATGCTACTCATCTCAATTAATGTATATCCACTCATTAATTGACAACTCAGTTGCCACATGTGTTGGAATGGAAATGGTGAGATTGGGGGGGGGGGTTCATGTGTTCGATTCCACCATGACACCAATTCATGTGTTTGATCCCACCATGACACCAATTATTTTATTTGTGTGATGGCTGGTGGGTGGGTGTGGGGTGTGTGCATTGGTGCGTGGGTTGGCCTCTTCATTTGAAGAACAATTTTTTATTTTTTTTTTAAATTTTTTTTTCCATCCCTATAGAGTATCTAAAGGGACGAAATATTTCGTCCCCACAGGTTGTCAAAGGGGACGAAAATACAATTCGTCCCTAAAATTGTCTATTGGGACGAATAATTTCATCCATATATATTATCAATTGGGACGAATAAAAATCGTCCCTATAGGTAATTTTAAGGGACGAATTTCAATTTTCGTCCCAAAAAAACTGTTGCTACTCACCTGAGGTGACGGATTTTAGGTCAAAATTTATTCGTCTCAATAGATCTCTTGGGACGATTTTTGGCCTATAGGGATGAAAAAAAATCGTCCCAATAGCCAATTTTTTTTTTTTTTTTTTTTTTTTTTAGTGTAGAGATCTAGCTTCCTCCACGACTTGTTATGTTCCTCTCATTTATTAGTTTTTTTCCTTGTTTTCTGGGCTTAACCAAAAAGAAAAACTAAATATTTATTATTAATAAAATAAATATGGGAGAATTTAAGGCCAAATTCATTTGACCAAATTATCCACTCCAAGACGCACTCTAGGCCAAGCTTGATAACCATTTTCCAGCTTACAAAGCCAATTTTCCATGAACTCCACCTTCCCAAATGAAATCCTGCAACAAAATTCTCTAATCATTCAACAACTACGTATGAATCCTCTCTTGTCCTTAAAATCCTCTCTCTACGTGTGTGTATATATATATATATATAAATGAATTTGGATCCTCTACTGATCTGATCTTTTTTCTGACCTCACATAATCTCATAACACATAAGCATTGTAATGAATGTATGGTTAAGATGTGATTAGTTTCTACAACCACTTTATCAACAATCAATCACATATTTTAAAAAGGTCAAGAAAAATATCAGATCAGTAGAGGATCCAAATCCTCTCTATATATATATATATCATAGCTTCTCAAGTGCATACCCCTAATATAAGTATATAGATAAACTTGATTTATAGTCAATCTTGTGACCGTGACAAAAACAATATTAAATTGTTATTTCTCTCTCCTCTCTCCATATCCTATACAGAATTAATTTATTTCATCTGACACACTTTTTCTCCTCTTTAGAGCATTCCCAATGCAATCGTGGTTTGTGAAAAAAAGAGATGACATGTAGGATAAATGGACATTCTGTTAACAATTGTATCTTCAATGGAGCCGTACATATTCAACCTCAAGCTGACGTAACAAAAAAAATGTTAGACATTGTCAACATGACCGTCTACTTTCAGACGTTTTGTTGCACTGCTATTTTTTAGGTTGATTCAGCAAATATTTAAAAGTGACATTAATTTTTTATTTATTTTTATTAAGGTAATAAAATAAAATAAAAATAGGAAAAAAATGGATATGTTTTAGATAGAAGCATTAGAGACCAAATTTTGAGTTGATTGTCTATCAAGTCTATTTTTATGCCACATTGGAAGCAAATCTCTTAACATTGTTGTCATGTCAACGATTATTGGTATGCAAGCCACTTTTACATTAGAGATGATCTTACACACTATATTTTCTCTCCTCTTTGAGTAATGCTACACATCTCACCTACAATCCCACCATTTCCATTCCAACACATGTGGCAACTGAGTTGTCAATTAATGAGTGGATATACATTAATTATTGTGTGGATACATGGATAAGTGAGATAAATTACAATTAATGTGTATCCATTCATCAAGTGACATATCAACTACAACATGTGTTGGGATGAAAATGGTGGGATTGTAAGTGAGATGTTTAGCATTACTCTTACACAATATATATAAATTTATATATATATATATATATATATATATATTTATTTATTTATTTATTTATGGTCTATTTTCAAAATCTTATATTACAGAAATGGTGTTGATGTCTTTCAAATTATCTACCAAGATTGGATTTTTAGAGAGTCATCAAATTAAATTTAATATTGAGATATAAAAAATCGTAATCAAGATTTTAATGATATTGGAGAAATTAATGTTAATTAAATGGGAGAAGTGTAAAGTCACCTGTATGACATTGGATAGTTAAAAAGTTTTATCTCTTCAATTGGAGTCAATTTTTTAATCAATGCAAAGTAGAATCAAAAGGCGTAAAAAAAAAAATCGCCAACTTCAACACCTAAGTTTTCCGTGTCACGTTAATATTAACCCTACATGGACTTTCAAGCTTATGACTCAAATAATCAGCATCGTTAGAGCATCTCCAATGCAAATATACATTTTTGAGTTTCTAAATAGTGACACATCATCATTTCTATTTATTAAGGGCCCACTTTTGAAAAAAAAATATTAGAGAAATGCATATTCACATCTCCCATGCAATTATCTAAAGTCAAATATGCATCAATTTTATGTCCAATCATAATAAAACAATTATTACACTCTCTCTCATATTTTATTTTACAATTAAATGAGGTTTAATCTTATTGGTGGAAAGAGTTAAAAGTTTTAATCTTATTGGTGGAAAGAGTTAGAAATCCTAGTCAGCATTTCTAGGAGAGTTTCTAGAATTAGAAACCCAACTCCATATTCTCTAACATTTTTTTTGTCCACCCCATCTCCATATTCAACTTAGATAATAGCATTGGAGAGAGTTTTTCTAACTTTTTTAATATCTATCCTATGTGGCACTCCATTTTCTCCAAATGCATAATAGCATTGGAGATGCTCTTAAATTATACCAACAATTTTATCCAAAGCATTACGCATGTGTTCAATCCAAGAATAGTATCTTGAATTAAACACTCCTTTTTTAATCTTTTCTATATATGTTTTAATGTCAATTTCATTATATGGTTTTAAACGAGATCTAGAAATTCAATTTCATTTAAAACTTTTCTTAGAAAGGAAAAACAAAACAAAAAGAATGATAGTATATTATAATTCGTGTCATTTTCAAAATTGGCCAAATTGAAATGACATTCTTGTATGAGGAATGTCATTTTCCAACCCCAACCACATTCATTGTAATCATGTAATATGCAATATTATTTCTTTGTTTTGTTTTCGTATAAATGATCTTAAATTTTTATGGATATATATCATTTTGAAGTAAAACTAAGTGACCAGAAAGACATAGGAAACCATAATTCTTTTTCTTTTTCTTTTTCTTTTTTGTAGATTTGGAACTGTCAACGGCCAGATATTGATAATCATATTAATATATATATATAAAGAAATTTTATTTCATCACCGTGCCACCCAATGTATATTTCAATGTCTTCACCTTCGATATTAATCAAACAACAATATTCATGCCTACCTCAAAAAAAAATCACCAAAACAAAATGTATCCTTAGCCACCAAAATATCAGCTTTGGAATCACTTGCTTTAGATATAACGGATTTCACTCTTAGAACCTTACTCTACAAAGAAATGGTTATACATTGACAAATATACACTGACTTAAATAAATAAGACATTATATTCAGAAGCAATGCCTTAATGAGACCTATTTCAATGACATTATCGGTATGATGAGGAAGTTCCAAAAACAAAATCAACACGTTAAATTTTCTGTGATTTAAAAAAAATAAAAAATAAAAAATAAAAAAAAAACCTCATTATTAATTATACAAACAACATACCAGTAGATATTTAATAACGTAATTTCGAACCCGGAAACTTATATACATATTTGATCATTATATATATAAATGAATAATTTAAAATTGAAAAAAACAAAAACAAAAAACAAAGAAAAATCGTTATAAGTTAACTCTTCCTCAATTGTCTCTCTCTCTCTCTTTGATCTTTGAAACCCGGTTGTTGAAGAAATGATAAGAGATTATTCAATGGAGAATTTAAATTTATAGAAAATGGATTGGAAAATGAAAGGCTGTTTAATTTTTATTTATAGATATTATATAATTAATGGAAGGAATATTGATTTATATATATAGAGGCCAAAGTCTATGATCAGTACTATATGTGCATGAATATGATTGTATAGAAAACTCAAGCGACCGATTAATATTTATGGCAATGATCAAATTAATGCATAATCATAAAAATAATAGGATTGATGATGTTTTTTAGAGGCTTGCACGTTATGCTTCGTTAGGGTGAAATAAGGGCAGTGAAAAGTCACGAATTGAATTGAATTTAAATACAATATACAATTATAATGGACATATTAATAAATCAAATTATTAAATCCAAAGCTCTCTCATAGCGACATCTGGCACTGTAAAAGTCTATTATATATATATATATATATATATATATATGCATATATATATATATATGGTAAGTATTATTTAAGAAAGGTCATATGCTATTTTATCTACCCTAGCTAGTTATCACCTGCTTTCGAGTTTTTTTTTCTCTATAAACCAAGAAAATTGTAGTAGTTAAAAAAAAAAATAGGATAGTTTTTATTTTTATTTATTTTTATTTATTTTTTATTTTCATTTTTTATTTTTATTTTTTATCATTAGCTTCATTGAAATATAAGCTGATTACAAGAGAATTCAAGAAGGTCAACCAAATTTATTCTAGCAATATTGTTAATTAATTAATCTGCAAAATCATGAAACATTATTTTTCTAGAGAGTGAGATTTGGAAAGATTGGAGAATAATTAGATAACATATTAAATACATCTATCAGCCATCAGTTTTGGTGATTAAAATAGTAATACAAATAGTATTCTTTATTTATTTAATTTGTATCGAGGACGTTTCAGGTATGGGATCTTGTATATATATATTTTTTCATGCTTGATCACAGTTTATCATATATTACAATATGTTTTTATCGGAGTATAACTTGATAGTAATGTAAGTTATTTCAAGTATTTCGATAATTTTATTTAATAATATATTGGATTGGAATGAATCGAAAATCAAGATAAAAAATATTGGAATACATTTCGATATAAAGATTGAAATCAAGTTTGATTTGTCTAGCTACAATACAGCAGCCAAGGCACATCATGCTTGTCTTTTGTATTACTATTTTTATCATCACCAAAGATGGTGATGGCTGGCTGATGCAATCTTACTCCGTGTACAGTGAATTTTCAATTTAGTATTTGACCTAATTGTATATCAATCTCACATGTTCATGTTGTCATCTCAAAATTGGCATGTTTGGAGAAACAAACAAACACGTTAAAATCTACAATCAAATGAATAGTGGGATAAGTTCGGTTGACCTTGAATTCACAACCCCTTGTTGTAAGAAAAAAAAATCACACACAAATCTAAACATATACAGATAATATGAAAGAAGAAAAGATGACACCAAAAATTTCACGTGGTTCAACAATTTGTCTACATCTACGGAGCGTACGACACTCAATCCTCTACTTTTAGAGTTGATTACAATCTCTCTGTCTTTCTACAATTTGTTCTTTATTTCTCTAGCAATTTTTCTCACACACATTGGGGTTTACATAATGGTGGTATTTATATGGGAGCACTAGGGTTGGTCAAATCCTATTTGGAGTCTATTACTTTTTTTCCTCTTTCTTCACTGTACAAATCTCATCACACACAGATTTGTGCGTGACCGCTCTAGGTGCCACAACGCTCTCACAGCGCTTCTCAAATCGTACACCTCTATAGTAAACACCGCTGTCAAAACCATTCTCGAAATTCACAACGTTAACACACAGCGTGAAGCACTGATATCTAACCGTTGCTTGAACCGCTCTCGAAATACACAGCGCAATGCATAGTGCTACTCACAATATGCATACCACTCTCATAGTCCGCTGTGAAAGACACAGCGTGAATCAACTTCTCAAATTTTTCCTCAGCCTCTTTTGTTGACTTTCATTTACACACTCCACCAAACTCCAATAATTAACTTTTTCTTTTTTATTTATTACATAAAGGACAAAAGCAAACTAACTGTAGGTGGTCGATCGACTTGGTACGTCAAATGGGTCGGGTTGTATCAGGCCCAAAGCAACTAGGCTAAGCTGGTTGGTTGATGTCGACTGCTATATTGATATTGACTTCTGAACCTTGTTGATCCTGCAATAGAACTTAAGAAAACAATAAGAAATAGAAGGAACAGAATGGTGGGGGTTGGACTCTTAGTCTTATGTATGCTTGGGCTGAGCAACGTGATTAGGTGGCTGATGAAGGGATTCCGGTTGACGGAATGACTAGGAATCAGAGTTTCAGTACGCTATGTGTAAGCTTTCGTTCCGAGAGTCCCCCTCTCAAGTGAGGGACCCCTCTTATTTATAGTGGGTTTAGTAGTTCCAACGTCCACTATCAAATGTTGATAGTAGGTGTGATTTTAGGAGAGATCTCCTCTCAATGGGCAATTAAAGATATTTGTAACCGATTGAACTGATATTTGTAACTGATTGCTTTGAATGTGTCTTCAACGGTAGCCTTTGCTAATGCCTGCATTGGGTCGACCCAACGCAACGGGCCTGGGTTTGATTTGCAGGGACTAGACCTTGGCATGTTGGGCCCCTGGACCATTTTTGGCTACCACAGTTTGTCCTCCACTCTCTAAAGAATCATTCATGGAGTTAGAGAGTGTTTTTCATTGAATCGACCAAGGTCGAGCGACTTCTATATTGAATGGTGTCGCTAACAAACTTCGTTTGGATCGACCATTGTCGAACGAATTCTGTTGAATCGTACTAATATTCGTTTGAATATTGTTTTGATTGATTCCCTGTTCTAATCGAGCGACGTCGTGTCGCTAATGAGGATTTTTTGTTTATAAGGTACATCTTTTCGATCGTCGATTGGGTATCAGATTGATGTGATGGATGTTTAACAGAGACATGACGGAGGTGTTTAGGTTTTCAATGCTGGCGTCAGCTGCATTAATTTCTAGCACAACGTTCAAGACTTTAAAGTTGAAATTTAAACTGGATAATTTACGTGGGTCAATTGGTATGGTTTGGTTAACCGAGGCAGTTGAATCGGCAGTTGGAAGTGCGTCGACACATGGCAACTAGGGTTAGTGGGTTTTATAAAACCAAGACCGTTCCACTCTTTGATCACTTTGCGCTATTGATTGCATTCTTGAAAGAACTTCTACTCTTCATTGAGAAACTCCAACTTCTTCGTTTCTCCACGATCCTTTGCTTGAGACTTCAAGGATTTCTTTGTTCTTGAATCTTTTCCAGGTTGGTAAAATCTTCCATTTGCATTTTATTTTTCATTCTTTTTGTGTATAAACTCGTTTAAAGATACTTACTTCTGAAATCTTTACTTCTGAATATTTCTGATGCTTGTCTGAAGTTCTTTCATTTCCCTGAAATTTTCTAAAATTTTACCTGATGATGTATGTTCTTCACTAGTCTTGCTAGATTCTGACGTTTGTATGATTGATATTTCGATCCATATCAAGTTGGTTTTTCTTGCAAAATGTTGTTTCTGTTTCTGCGTATATGTCGTCGCGATGAGAGTAGTTTTTTTTTTAGGGTAGACTCCTATTTCAGGACTTAGATTGGCTTTCCAATAGGAAGTTAGAAAACCCTAGGTATTTGATCAAAACTCCTTAGGTTGTGATTGTAGCATGTAGCTTTTGTCTTACTTGTGCATTTTCTGCATTTGTTAGATTTTGGGAATACGATGTCGAGCGACCACACCATCTCTGACTTGGATATTAACTGGTCTTCCAGTGATGATGATGGAGGAGTTGATAGTAGGACGCGAAACGTTGATAGAGGGCTCACAATTGAAGATCCGTCTACGCCTGTCTCTATCAATGCTAGGGGTATGTTAGAGCAGGGTGCTGTGTACCCCATCGCGTCGTCTGTCGAACAGCCTGAATGTGTCGACATTCTTGAGCCATAGACATACGGTCGTTCATTAGGTACATTGAATGAGAGTCCAGCTAGCGTGATCACTGAGAACATGTTACCTGGCATTCCTACAATGTATGGTATTCCTAACGATGTTGAATTACGTGCGCCGAGGGAGTACGAACGTGCTGATTGGGATATACCAGGATGAACGTGTCTCTATGAGTACACATTCCGCTTAGGCTTTAGATTTCCCATCCCTCAACTGGTTCGACGAATGTTGGTATACTACGAGCTCGCCCCTGGTCAGCTGATGCCCAACACTTGGAGAATATTGTTGGGCTTAGGAATATTATGTGAAAGGAACGGTGTACAGTTCGGGCTAGGGTGTCTCCTTCACAATTATTACCTAAAGAAGCATTTGACCGACACTGGTCGTTGTTCGTTAGTGCCACGAAATAAAAAGGAGGAGCTTATTATCGACACCAAGATAAATGATAGGAACTGGAAGGACACATTCTTTTTTGCGAGGGGTGCCCCAGTTGACAGCTCGTGGAGGATGGGGGGAGAGGAATATCGATATCGACGGGTTTGGAATCGTTATGGTAAGTTTTTTTTATTTTTTATTTTTTATTTTTTATTTTTTATTGTCGACTAGATTGTCGTTACACATGTTTTGTTTTTACATATGTTTTGGTAACCGTCTGAATGTTTTGTTTTTTAAACTTTGCAGAGGTTAGAAGGGCAGGCAAAGCACCACCGTGCGACGTTGCTACCAAGCGTACTAGGATTTTGTTAGAAATCCCAGCAGCGCAGAGAAGTGTTAGCAATTTGCTAACGGAAGGTAATTTAAGGCCTAGTCGACTGTGGAGGTGGTCGACGCTAAATAGATCACATGCACCTTATCCTCTCGTGAAGGACTTTTTATCGTATATATGGATTAGGAGGAGTTTTGAGATCCTTCAGTACAATCTTCATTTTTTAAAGCCCTTAACTGATGTTGAACGTCGTTTCGCAATGACGACGATGGCGAGCGCAGAAATTAATATACATGATAACGCTGAGACTTTGAGGCGCTACAAAGAGGAATTCGCCAAGAAACAGGCAGCTGCGCAAAAGAAGAAGCAGGCTGTTGAGAAGTCGGTCGGAGGTTCTCCAGCGGTGGTAGAGCCAACTTTGGAGTCATCGCCAGAGAGGAGTCCGTTAAAAAAGAGGCAAAGGAGGGCCTCTGCTGTCGAATGACAGAAAAAGGCTGTATCCAGTTTGAAAGATAAGTCGGCTGGGTCAGATTTCGAGCCTGACTCTCCGATGAAGCTTCTTGCTTCTGGGCTTTCGTCTTTCAAAGATCCCGCAGGATTTTTGAAGAGGTCGGAGGACTTTACTCTGGTTGACGATGACATGCATCTCAAGAAAGTCAAAATGGAGGAGGTGTTCGACACGTTGCTTCTCTCGAACTTTAAGGTAGGAAGAATTTTTTATTTTATTTTTACTTGGTGACATTCTTTATTGATTGACTGGATCTCTCCTATATTGTAGGCTTACCAAGCGACGTTGCATCTGCATGGTCGATATAAGGCCATCAACGACAAGAGTGTAGCGCTTCGTAAGGCGGGCGATGCTCTCAAGGCCGAAAATGCTAAACTCTCCACCGAGAAAAGCTTGATTGAGCAGCAAAAATTAGCCTTGGAGGAGGAGCTGAGAAACGAGAGGGCTCGACACCAGGCCGAGGTGGCGAAGCTCAAAGAATCAGCTGGCCAACAGATCAGACCATCAAGGCTCTAAGGGAGAGGGCTCTGTCAATAGCGGTAGAAGCCGTATGTAAAACTAGGGCAGAGCTTTTCGAGGAGTACTTGTCGGGCGACCACTCGAAGTGGAATCCTCAGACGATGCAAGAAGAAATTGACATTTATGAAGAGATGCAGCGTCTTAAACTCGAGGAATCCCAAGGGGCCGGCGTCGACGGAGATGTTGAGAATGTCGACGGGAATCTTGGAGATGATGCATCGCTCGACAAGGATGAAGCTGCTGCTGCCAACAGTCCTCCTCCGCAAGATGGCTTATAGATTTTTCCTTTATATATTGTAATATCTTGGATGTTTTGGTCGACCTCGACCTATTTATTTTTTAATAGAAGTAATGAAATTTTTTTTTTTGTTGATCTTGACCATTTTATCTATTTCTCAATTTTGCTTTTGTGGCGACTCTTTTTCATTTTAGTTATATTTTTGGTTTGTTTTGACTTTTGCGTGATGACAACTTTGAATTTGCATGAAATGAGATATGAGCCTGCAAACCCATGCTCAAACGTAAGTCGATCGACATTATATATGAAACTTGATTTTGTTATCTTGAATTTGTATATGATAAGCCTGTAAACTTATGCCCATACGTAGGTCGGTCGACGTAATTTCTAAAGATGATTCAGTTGGCATAATGACTTTATTGTCGACGTCGTATCTTTCAATCGACAAAATCTTTTTAATATAGGATTTCGCTTACATGCGTTTGATGGTCGACATGACCTTTTACATAGAATTTCGCCTACATACGTTTGGTCGTCGAGGCCTTTTTACATAAAATTTCGCTAACATGTGTTTGATGGTCGACACGACCTTTTACATAGAATTTCACTTACATGCGTTTGGTCGTCGAGACCTTTTTACATAGAATTTCGCTTACATGTGTTTGATGGTCGACACGACCTTTTACATAGAATTTCGCTTACATGCGTTTAATTTGTCGCCACTTGTCTCACTATTTGTCCCCAGTGCTACTCCCCCACTCTTAATTTGGGCTTGTAGATTTGAGTATATTAGGAGTGCGGTCACTGGAAATTTGTCTGAAATAAAAATTTTGCTTGTTGACGTCGACAGCTTGGTGAGCGGATTAAAAATGTCTTTGAGCTCAGTTTTGCACTCAGTTGCACTAAGTTGTCATCATTGCTTCTTTGGTTGATTTGTTAGAAATGAGAAGCCGATGACATAAATAATAATAATAAAGACAACAGAATAAAATGGAAGTTCAGAAATGGTACTGTTTTAGATGTAGGGCGTTCCAACTATTATGCAGTTCTCGACCGTCGAGTCCTCTTAGCTTGTATGCGCCTCGCCCGATAACATCCGTTATTTGATATGGTCCTTCCCATATTGGCCCCAGCTTTCCGGCGCCTTCCTCCTTCGTGTTTTGGAAAACTCTTCGGAGTACCCAGTCGTGGAGTTTGAAGATTCGGGTCCTGACTTTTTTGTCGTAATGTCGAGCAACTTGTTGTTGATACGACTGAATTCTCAAAGCAGCACATTCTCGTTTTTCGTCGAGGTAGTCGAGTTCGAAACTCAGCTCTAAGTTGTTCTGTTCATTATCTGGATTTTCACTGCGGGTGGTCGACAATCTGGTTTCTATTGGGATAACCGCTTCTGATCCATAGGCGAGTGAGAACGGGGTTTCTCCTGTCGACCGTCGTGGCGTGGTTCTATATGACCATAAAATTTCTAGGAGTTTTTCTGCCCACTCACTTTTTTCAGCTTCCAGTCATTTCTTCAATGTGTTGACAATTGTCTTGTTGGTCGACTCCGCTTGTCCGTTTGCTTGAGGATACCGTAGAGTCGAGAAACTTAGCTTGATTGCGTATTTGTTGCAGAAATTGTTGAAGTCGTATGAAATGAATTGGGATCCGTTGTCGGTCATTATTTCCCTTGGGACTCCGAACCTACAGATAATATGTTTCCAGACAAAGTTGCGTACCTCAATGTCTCGTATCTGTTGATATGTGCCGACTTCGACCCATTTGGTGAAATAGTCTGTTAAAACTAACATGTAGACGAAACCTCTGGGTGCTGCGGGAAGTTTACCTACAATATCCATTCCCCATTTCATAAAAGGTCATGGGACCGAAATTGAATTTAACATACCTGGGGGGAGGTGCGACACTGTTGCGAACCGTTGGCATTTGTCGCACGACTTCACATGATTTTGTGAATCAGTTTGCATTGTCGGCTAGTAGTACCCAGCTGTGATTGCTCTGTTCGATAAGCTACGGGCGCTGGAATGATTCCCACATTCTTCATAGTACAGACTTTTTAGGACGTCGTACGCTTCTCGAGGGGTCACATATCTTAAATAAGGGCCGGTGAACGACTTCTTGTAGAGTTTACCATATAGGATGCAGAATTTGGCTGATTTTGCTTTGATTTTCTTACTTCTACCCTGTTGTCCGGTAAAATGTCTACTTGGAGGTAATTGACTATTGGGTCTATCCAACTCCTGCCGTTGTCGACTGGTGCCAATATTTCTGATTCTTGAATAGATGGAGAAATGAGGTGGACTATGAGAACCGACTTTGAATTGTTTGTTGTCGTCGAACCAAGGCTTGCCAATGCATCTGCTCGAGTATTTTCGGCTCTAGGTATTTGCTCAATTGAAAATTCATCGAAGGTTGACTGTAAATGTTTGACTTTGTTCAAATAAGCCGACATTCTCCGATCCCTTGCCTCGTATGTTCCGTTCAATTGTCGAACGACTAATTGGGAGTCGTTTAGTACTTTGATGCTTCTCACGTTAAGGCTTTTTGCGAGGTCGAGCCCTGCAATTAGAGCTTCGTATTCTGCTTCGTTATTTGTCGCACAAAAGCCACAATGGATCGACTGCTCCATTATGTCCCCCTGTGGGGATTTGAGTACCAGACCTAACCCGCTTCCTTTGATGTTGCTAGAACCGTCGACCGACAAGGTCCATTTCCCAACAATGGTGTCGTCGGTGAGTGCCACTAGTTCCTTTTCAGCCTTTAAATTTTCACATGGAGTAAAGTCTGCTATAAAATCAGCCAGTACCTGTGATTTCATTGCTGATCTTGGGTGGAAGCTGATGTCGTGCTCGTTAAGCTCTACTGCCCATTTCGTCAGTCGACCTGAAAGCTCGGGTTTATGTAAAATATTTTTAAGAGGATAAGTAGTCAATACCTTTATGGAATGGCATTGGAAGTATGGCCTGAGCTTGCGTGTTGTGACGACGAGGGCCAATGCGAGTTTCTCCAGTCGACTATACCTGGTTTCCGCGTCGAGTAAGGTCTTACTTACGTAATAGACTGGATGTTGGTTGTTCTCTTCTTCTCTGACGAGGATCGCACTGACAGCTGTGTCGGATACTGCCAGATAGACGAACAATGTTTCGTTGTCCTTAGGCTTCGACAGTAATGGTGGCGATTTTAGGTATGTCTTTAAGTCTTGTAGTACCTTTTCACAGTTGTCGTTCCATTCGAACGCCTTGTTTTTTCTGAGGGTGTTGAAGAATGGTAGACATCTCTCAGATGACTTTGAAATAAACCGGTTCAACGCCGCCACATGACCAGTGAGTTTCTGTACGTCTTTGATGCATCTAGGTGATTCGATACGTTCGATCGACCGTATTTGGTTTGGATTTGCTTCGACACCCCTATGGGTGACCAGGTAGCCTAGAAACTTTCCTGATGATACACCAAAAGAGCATTTAGTGGGGTTTAGCTTCAAACCATATTTGTCGAGAACGTCGAACAACTGTCTCAGATGGTCGATATGTTGTTGTGCGACTAGCATAACGTCGATGTAGACTTCCATCGTTGTTCCAAACATCTTTGTGAACATCTTGTTAACCAACCTTTGGTAGGTCGCACCTGTATTTTTTAAACCAAAAGACATTACTTTATAATAGAATGTACCTCGTTCTGTGACGAAGGCCGTCTTCTCTTGGTCGTCGGGGTGCATTAATATTTGGTTGTAGCCGGAGTATGCATCCATGAAACTTAGTAGATCGTGCCCCGCAGTTGCGTCGACTAGCATGTCGATGTGAGGTAGTGGGAAAGAATCCTTAGGGCAAGCTTTGTTGAGGTCTGTAAAGTCGATGCAGACTCGCCACTTTCCATTTTTCTTTTTAACGACCACGACGTTTGCTAGCCAGTCGGGGTATTTTACTTCCCTTACCGAACCGATGTCGACCAATTTCTGGATCTCGTCGTTGATCACCTTATTCCTCTCTGGAGCGAACTTTCTTCGTTTTTGCTTTACTGGTTGATGATTTGGATCGACCTGTAGTTAATGTACTATAACGTTGGGGTCGATGCCGATCATATCTTCATGTGACCAAGCGAAGCTGTTACGACGCTCCTTGAGAAATGTGACCAACTGGTTCCGGATGTCGTCTGATAATCTGGACCCGATGTAGACTTTATGTTCAGGATGGTCTGGGTCGATAGACACCTCGTCGAGTTCCTCCATGTTCGGCCTGTTCTGTGTCGACTCGACTTTGATTTCCTGTAGTTACTATAAATCTTGTCGCTTCTTTTTCATGGCATTTTGGTAGCATTCCCTAGCAGCTCTTTGCTCTCCTTTAATTTCTTTAACTCCCCACTTGGTTGGAAATTTGATCAACTGATGGTAAGTCGACGGGATTGCCTTTAACTCATGTATCCAGGGTCTGCCAAGTATGGCGTTGTAAGGGGATTGGCAATCGAGCACGAGGAAATTGACGTATAAGTTGATTCCTTCCGCGTAGACTGGTAACACAATCTCCCCTAGCGTACTTTTCTGTTCTCCACTGAATCCAGTTAGCATTGTCGTTCGATGACTGAGTTTTGATTCGTCGACTTGCATTTCTCTCAAAGCATTGTTAAAAAGAATATTACAAGAACTGCCATTGTCGATCAAAATGCGTCTAGTTAAACAGTTAGCAATATGTAAAGAAATAACTAAAGCATCATGGTGGGGAGAGAACAAATCTGATTTATCTGTCGACCGAAAGGTGACGGTTTCATCGATTTTGGACGGATGTTCTCGATTTGGCTGGGTCTCTGCGTTTGACACTTGTCGAGTGTGTCTCTTGGTTGCTGAGTAGCTCACGCCACTGACTTCAGACCCACCAGAAATGTAATCGATTACCCTATCTTGCCTAGGAGGTTCTGGAGGGCTGTCGACTGAACCGGTTTGCCTTTGGTCGTCGCATCTTACATATGTTTGTTTACCCTTATCTATTAGGAATTCCCGTAGATGCCCCTGTTTCAGCAGTTCTGCTACTTCGAATTTTAGGGCGATGCAGTCTTCCGTGGGATGGCCATAATCACCATGGAACTCGCATCGAAGTTTGGGGTCACGATGTTCTGGACGCGCATTCATTTTTCTTGGCCACTTGACTGCTTTGCCCATTTCTCTCATTACTGCAACGAGGTCGACTGGTTTAATGCTGAGATTATATTCTGGTGCTTCCACCTTTGGTCGACTCGTCCTTGGAATCCCACGACCATAGTTGCTTCTCTCACCAGAGCTTTCATGTCGCGACTGGACGTTCTTTCTGTCGCTTGTTGGGTATGGTTCTGACCGTCTGTCGTTAGACCTTCTGTCGATGCGATCACTTCGTCGGCCTCCATAATAGTTGCTGTTAGCTTTTCCGACGAAGTTTACTTCATCTTCTTTCCATTTGATTTGGGCTCATGCTTTCGCTAATACATCTTCCATTGTCCTGCAAGGGTATTTGGTAAGTTCTTTGTATAAATCAGAATCGAACCCGAGACCTTTCCTGAAGGCGTAGATGGCAGTTGCCTGGTTGCAATGAGGGATTTGCACTTTTTCTCTGAAACGTCCAACATAGGCTCGCAGGTTTTCGCCTGTTCTTTGCGTTATGGTATAGAGGTCGTCCAACAGTTTTTCCAGCTTGCAGCTACTCATAAATTGCTCCACGAATGTGTCCGTCAGCTGCGCAAAAGAGTCAATAGAATTATTAGGCAAGTTAGTGTACCACTGTAAAGCAGGGCCGCTTAGGCTGGACCCGAAAGCTTTGCACATGCACGACTCCCGGAGGTCGAGTGGGATTGCAGCAATAAACATCCTTTGCTTGTATTGTGCAATATGGTCGTCTTGATCGATCGTCCCTTCGTATTGCTTCATGTTTGGGAAGTTGAACTTCTTGGGCATCTCGATGAGAGCAATTGCATCTACGATGGGCGAGTCGGCGAAGCTATTGGCTGTACTTTTTTTTATGGGAGCTGGGATTCCTGAGATTCTCTAGATTAGAGCTTCCATTTCTACAAACCTGCGAGAAAATTCTACATGAGCAGATAAATGTAAATCGGGCATGAATTTTACCAATCCTGGTGTCGACTGGAGAGACATGACCGTCTTAAGGACGTTATCTGGTCGTTGATCCATCGGTGGATCCTGTTCGTTCATCATGTCGTTCCTAGCTGGTATATCATTGAGGTCGATATCAACCCTTGCGGTTTGAAATGCAGGCTGGTTTCGAGGGTCGACCGGATTGATTTGGGGTTTGACGGGGTTGCCCTGTGCTCTTGGAGCAAGTCGGTCAACAAACGGTTCACCGTTTGGTTATGATGCTGGATGCTCAGATGTTACGGAATCAGGCACCACTCCGTCGACCAGCGCTCTCAATTCTTCATTTGCCACTCGGATCGCTGCATTCTCTGCTTCAAGTGCTTGCAACCTTTCAGCCCTCGCGGTCATTTGGGCGGTCAGCACAGCAATCTATTCCTCGACGGTTGGAGCTGATCCACTTCCTGCTATGTTCAATTGTGGTTGGAGTAGACTGATCTGAACTTGAAAGTAGTTGCAATGGGCCCCACGGTGGGCGCCAAACTGTAGGTGGTCGATCGACTTGGTACGTCAAATGGGTCAGGTTGTATCAGGCCCAAAGCAACTAGGCTGAGCTGGTTGGTTGATGTCGACTGCTATCTTGATATTGACGTCTGAACCTTGTAGATCATGCAATAGAACTTAAGAAAACAATAAGAAATAGAAGGAACAAAATGGTGGGGGTTGGACTCTTAGCCTTAGGTATGCTTGGGCTGAGCAACGTGATTTGGTGGCTGATGAAGGGATTCCGGTTGACGAAATGACTAGGAATTAGAGTTTCAGTACGCTATATGTAAGCTTTCATTCCGAGAGTCCCCCTCTTAAGTGAGGGACCCCTCTTATTTATAGTGGGTTTAGTAGTTCCAACGTCCACTATCAACATTTGATAGTGGGCGTGATTTTAGGAGAGATCTCCTCTCAATGGGTAGTTAAAGATATTTGTAACCGATTGAACTGATATTTGTAACTGATTGCTTTGAATGTGTCTTCAACGGTAGCCTCTGCTAATGCCTGCGTTGGGTCGACCCAACACAACGGGCCTGGGTTTGATTTGCAAGGACTGGGCCTTGGCATGTTGGGCCCCTGGACCATTTTTGGCTACCACACTAACTTGCTTCAATTCTTTTGGCCACTTTAGTGACTTAAAGTCTTCACATTCCAACACCCCTCCCCTTCCACGTGTTTGATCTCCATAGATTATGAAAGATCTCTGACGTTCGATTAAACAATTTATTGCAATACTTCTTCCGCTTTATATATGATTTCCGTGTTCAATTTTAAAGAGTTATCCATATCGATTATTTTCTCTTCTCTCTCCTCTCCCCAAGTGAGAATGTACAATTTGAACATTCAAATTGTGATTTTGGTATTATTAGCATCCGAAACTCCTTTGATATAACATAATCAGACAAAGTGGTCGACTCTTCTCTCCCCAAGTCTGAATGTACAATTTGAACATTCAAATTGTGTTTTTGGTATTATTAGCATCCGAAACTCCTTTAATATAACATAGTCAAACAGATTGGTCGACCTATTATTGTTGAAACGAAGCATAATCGAATAATAAAGCGTAAGGGTCTGTTTGATTTTCCTACTTCACACTTAATGGCACATAATATGTCCTATTAAGTTATTTTGTTTGATTTTTTAACTGATGAAATCACTTAAACAACTCTTAAAATCACTTATTTATAAAAGTGAAATTTTTTCATTTTTCACTTAACTAAAAAACAACTGGATTGATATTAATTTTAGACCTCCAAAACTATCCTCACAAATCTAATAAATTTCTAGTTTTATCTTCTCCCATAACCCTAACCATATTAATTTTTTGGGTGACTATATTGCAACCCATGAAATGTCTTCCTACACCCATTTAAATAACCTATAGCAAAATTATTATTTTTTATCCAAATAATATAAATTTAATATCTGCAATTGACTGGGGAAAAAAAATTAAACTTCTGTTTATCTTTAATCTTTAGTTTTTCTCTAGTAAAAGATAAAAAGAATGGAAGAGAAAAGCACTTTGTTACTAAAAGCAAAGACAACATCTCAACGTTAACATATCTTTCAATTCCCCACATCTGTTTCTCAATTTATTATTAGTTTATTACCATGGTCTCTTAAGATTCAATATGAGAAACAGGATAATAAAAATAAAACAAGAATATTAATAGATTAAATAACAAACAAAAATAAATAAATAAATAAAAGAAATTAGTCAATGTTTATATATTAAAATATAAATGTATAACAAATAATAGTTGAAAGGACATAGATGTAAAAGTATTTATTTTCAGATATATATTTATAATTTAAAAAAACAAACTTATCATCTATATTCATTTTTCAATGGGAAAAAAAAAAAAAAAATGTTTCTCAGTTTTCATCATTCAGTTTTCAATACTATTCAATTTGAATCAAATTTTGTGGAGTTGTTACTGAAGATCAACAAATTCTTGCACTTCAGAATAAATTCCATCAATTTTTGCAGACTATAAAGCAAAAACTTGTTTTTCCTTCTATTATTCTACATGTAGCTTTGACACAAACATCTAATGTTGTAAGCACAACTTATTGGCATTGAATTGATAGCAAGTCAAGTACCGAAATTGAAATGGCTAATTGCTCCTTGAAGGAGAAACATAATCCAATGGTCCATAAGGTTCAAACAGCTCAACAAAGAATCCTTTATTCCTCTTCGGGTTCCATCCCATGTCCTTGCACAGTTGATCATAATAGAGTTTGATATTTTGTGAAGAATAAATCTCACTTTGTTTTCATTAATTGATGGTTGTATTTATACATGTTACAATGCTCAGGATATGAATGTAATTACACATGAGTAAACCTAATTACATATGGTAAACTGATGGAGAGCTAAGTGTGTTCAAGTGTGTCTCTACTGCTATTATGCCCCCACAAGATAGAGTTACCGTCAAGGATGCCTATCTTTGAGCGATGATCAAGGAATTGGCGACGTGGGAGAGACTTGGTGAGGGAGTCAGCCAGCTGATCCTTAGTGTGGACGTGAGAGATGCATAGCTGGTGACGTGTCACCTGATCACGAACAAAGAAGAAATCAATAGCTACATGCTTCATTCGGCTGTGAAATATCGGATTCATACAGACGTAAGTCACACCTACATTGTCACAGTAAATAGCTGGTGTGCATGGAGCACTGATCTGGAGTTCAGAAAGAAGGTGTTCAATCCAATTTAGTTCTGCAGCAGCTGAGGCAATGGCATGATACTCTACTTCGGTTGTCGATCTTGCAAGTGTGTTGCTTTTTGAGGCTCTAGCTGATCAGAGTGGATCCAAGGAAGATAACATATGCTGTTGTTGATCGCCGGTCATTCGAATCGCGTGCCCAGTCAACATCAGCGAAGGCTTGAAGATGAGGAGAAGACTTGCGGCGGATCAATAGGCCATGGTTCAGCGATCCTTTTAGGTATCTAAGGACTCGTTTTACCGCATTCCAATGATTAGTTATTGGACGGTGCACAAACTGGGAGAGCTTATTGATAGCGAATGACACATCTGGACACGTCAAAGAGAGGTACTAAAGGGACCCTAGGATTTGGTGGTACTTTGTCACATCCATAGAGATGCTACCGTCGACCAGTTTTAGGGAATCTGTGAGGGACAGCGGAGTTGAGACAGGGTTCGCATCTAGCATGTCTGATCTAGCCAGGAGGTCCCGAGTGTATTTATGTTGGGAGAGAAATAAACCACTCGCTGAGTGAGTTGCTTCCACACCTAGGAAGTATGATAGCTGACCGAGGTCTTTGAGGGAGAATCGGTGAGCTAGAACAACAATGAAATCTTGAACCTGTGAACTGGAAGAACCTGTGATGATGATGTCGTCAACATAAACTAGAAGATATAGTGTCTGGCCTGAGCGACGTTGAACAAAGAGTGACGCGTCACATTTGGAGTTGAGGAAGCCGGTGGCCTGAAGAAAATTTCGCAGCTCAGTCCATAGATTGCCTTATGAAGTTTGCACACGTGGTGTGGCATGGCAGGATTAACGAAGCCAGTTGGTTGTTCCATGTAAACGTCATCTGTAAAAGAGCCCTGCAAAAAAGCATTATTCACATCAAACACGAACTGATTTGTTGAGAAAAATCATGTTTCGGAACCATCCCATACTTTGCCAATCGATGCATCTTATTTAATTGACTCTCAACAAATTTTGAAAATGTCCATCTCTGTATACAAATTGCATCATACCAAGTAAATTAGTCCATTTGGAGTGTGTATGTAGTGTGGTTGAAAGAGAGTAAAGAAAGAAAAGCTACCAGTGGTGAAAGCATTGTTGCCAAAAGACTCGGTAGGAATCCTTCTCCAGGTTTTCGAAATAAAAGCTCAGAAAACCTGTTAAGGCAAAGGCAGGTTAAAGGCACTCCCCAGGAAAGGTTAGCAGGGACATTCCATTGCTCAGTCCTGTATAAAACTGTACATGGATTTCTCAAACCTGCAATCCAATGAAATCGAAGATTAATGGAGCGAACAAATGAAAATTCTCACTAGGCTGATTTATATTATGGCATTTTAGAATGTACTAATACCATTAGCTACTGAGCACTCCATTGCAATGTCAAGTGCAGACTTTTGGAACCCAACAACAGTAACTTGCTTCCCTTTCACAAAGTTAGCAGCACTTTCGTAATCCATGGCTGAGTGTATCACCTTGCCATGAAACATTTCTGGACCCTTCTTCGGAGGAAATTAAGGGATGTTCGGTACATCACAGTATTGCCCCATGCAGAGAATCACAAAGTCCACTTTGTGAACCTGCACGCATTAATATTAGATTATGCATACTGAGGAAGAGACAACTAAAAGTACATACATAGTTTTTTCCTCTACAAATAATGCTATAAGATACGGTAATTCATACACACCTCTGTTGAATTGTTTTCTGTGCTGTCTACAACAACCTTCCATTTTCCTTTAAAGCTGAAGGGCTGACTATTGCCATTCCATAAGCTACATGACTGGGTCTCTTTATCAGACAGGCCTTCATATTCAATACCGACAACCTTGGTGTTGAATCTGATGTGCTTGATCAGGTCAAAATGTTGTGCATAAGATTGAACATAATCAAAGACTTTATGTTGGGCAGGGAAATTTTCAGTGACTGAAGATGGCCATGGGAAATCTGAAAACTGATATAATGTTTTGGGTGTTTGTAGCTTTGTACATGCAATAGTTGATCCACACTCCTCCAACATCACTTCTATCTTCGAAAACAATCGGTTCGAAGCCTTTCGACAGCATGTACTTACAGGCAAGAAGTCCACTAATACCAGCTCCAATGATGCCTATTTGCTTCTTCACCATTGCTAACTGCTATTCTATTAGATTAGATAAATCATAAACCAAGTTAAATATGCAAGAAAATTTCACAGCTTTATGTCAAATTTTGCTTTGTATTGCATATTTTATGTAACATAATGCACATACTCAACAACATTAACTCAAGAAAAAAAAAAAAAAAAAGAGTACAAAATTAAGAGGATACTCTTTTCACCTTCTTGTAGCAGCTCTCTTGTAACTTCTTTGTAGATTACTAGCAACACCAGTGCACATATGTATTTATATGTGTATATATATATATGTACAGTTAGTGAACTTGTTAGTTGGTCATCATGGACACAATTGAATTGTTTGTTCTATTTTATTTGTTTGATTGGTGTGGTGTTTTAGCCGCATTTTTTATTATTATCCCGAGTGACCTGCCATACACACACACCATCGCTGGATTACAAACAAATTAATTTATTTTATTGGATTAGTTTTTTTTATTAAACAAAGATTTTGAACTACTGATCTGAATGCTTTATGATTATATATATATATATATATATATATGCATTCTGTAATTATTGATCAATAATGCTTACAGTTGGCAATTGTTGTTTCTTCAAATGTATGAAGGGACAGTTTTATATGCATTAATATAATGAAATATTTATGACATGTGATGTAAAAAAGACATATAATAACATGACTCTATATTTAAATAGACTACCATGTGAATATTGTCTACTTTTGTGCATTTGTTTCTGACAAGTGAAGATATGGCTTGGTTTTAAGATCTTCATCACCAAGGAAGAAGCCAATGATGAAGATTAAACATTGTATTTTAGAATTTCCTAGTTCTAATGTGAAATAAATTCATTAGTCTTTTAGAACCGACATTGCTGTTGATAAAGGGGAAATGGAGTTATTTTCTCCAAGGTTGATCTTTCCCCAACATTGCTGTTGCTAGTTGCAGCTATTGTTTGCCGAATCGACAGCAATAATGTGTTGTTTTAAGAGTAACCAAAAACCCACTTCAGGGGGAAAATAAAAAAAAATAAAAATCTGGAACAAAGATCGAGTCGTGTCATGGTCCTGGAAAAATCAGGATGATGAAATCTCCAAACAAAATTCATCAAGTATGTGAAAAGACCAATGTGTGGAAGCACATAGTGATGTTGAAGGTATGTTGCTACAAAAGCCTTGTAGAAATTAAATTTCATACAACAGTTTTTACTGATTGGTGTTCTTTAAAGAAAAATATGATTAATATTCTATAATATAATGATTCTTTTACAAGTATCTTCACATTAACTTGGTTGGTTTAACCAATCTTAACCGACGACCCTTGTAATTTGTCTGATGCTGAAGTTGATTTTGGATGAAAAATATTCAAAACTCGAATTAAAACTTATTTTGAACAAATCGCATGATTTCTCAACTGGGGTTTCTTCAAGTTTCTATTTTTATTGAGTTTGAACTTGGCAAGGTTCCGGTTCCAACCGTGGAACCGGACTGGAACCGAAACCGAAAAAACCGGAACCGGAACCGGTGGTACCCGGTTCCGGTTCCGGTTCTAATGTTTAACGAACCGGTTGGTTCGAACCGTGCTGGAACCGGCGGTTCCGATTCGGTTCAAATCGGTCGGTTTTTTTTTTTTTACTATAAATACCCCTCCTCCCCTTTCATTTTTTCTCATAATCTCACACTAATTTCTTATTTTCCTCTCATTCTCTATTTCTCTCAAATCTCAATTCTCTAAATCTCTAATTTTAAATTTCTAATTTTTATTTCAAGTTTCATTGTCTCAATACTCAACTCTCAAGTCTCCAACACTCTCCAACTCTCCAAGACTCCAAGTTTCCAAGGTTTTTATTATTTATTTAATTTTGCAATTTTTTTATTTGCAATTAATTTTATTTTCAAAATTCCAGTTAATTTTATTTGCAATTAATTTTATTTCCAATTAATTTTATTTACAATATATTTTATTTCCAATATATTTTATTTGCAATTAATTTTATTTACAATTTATCTTATTTCTAATTTATTTAATTTCCCAATAACCAATTACTATTTAGTATTTACTAAATACTAAGTTTCCAATTTCATTTATTTGCAATTTATCTTATTTCTAGTTACTACTTAGTACTTACTATAATAGTACTTAGTACTTACTAGTTACTACTAATCTACTATTATAGTATTATATTATTATAGAATATAGATTTATACTTTATAGTATTATTCTTCTAAGTTCTAAGTTTTCAATTATCTATTTCAGATTTTCAGCATTTCTCTAGTCCCAAATTTATTTCGTCCAATCCAATGGCAAGTGGTGGAAATGGAAGGGGTCACGGCCATGACAATCTTAGGCATTCGATTTCGATGAAAGGTAAGGGTCAAATGGTCGATAATCTCGGTCATAACAATACCACCTATCACGATTATCTGAAACGCCGGGCCTATGCTGAAGACCTAGGCCTAAACATTCCTACTCCCCCTTTAATAATTTCAGAACCCGATCATAATGCCACCCCCCCGGCCCTAATTTGACAAGCCATTCAGAAAATATGCCTGATATTGATATACCTCCGGATTATGATTTTGATCCACCGGAAGCAGATGAGGACGAACCAGATCCGAAACAGAGCAAATCCGATCTATTCGTCACTTATCGGAAGCATATTCAAACCAAACATCCAGAAGCAGAGACCAGATCGAGGTCACAAATACAAATTCCCAGGTACGCTACTCCTAACCAACAATTATTTCGTTATACTGATGAACAAAATAGGAAAGAATTAGCTAGAATGGTAGCAGTAGAACACTTATCGTTCGGTTTTGGTGAAAGGGTTGGTTTTATTAATTATTGTCGATGAGCATTAAACCCTGCTGCATGCCGTGTTCCTAGATCCACTCTTGTATATACACTTGAAATGATTTATGTAAAAGAAAAAAAAAGTTAGAAAATTTTTTTGAAAAATATAACGATCGTGTTTCCGTATGTGCCGACATATGGACTGACCATTGGCGATCACATTCATACTTGGGTGTCACTTGCCATTTTATGGATGATGCATGGAATATCCAAAAAAGAATTCTTGCATTTAGAGTTTTTGATGATTCACACACTGCTCAAAATATTGTTAAAATGCTTAGAATTATTTTTTCAAAGTATAAAATTGAGAACAAAATTTTTGCAATTGGTTTTGATAATGCTTCTAGCAATACTGCTGCTATTCCATCTTTAATTCATTTATGCAAACCATTTATTGATGGTGCATTTTTTCATCAAAGATGTGCATGCCATATTTTAAATTTATGTGTTCAAAAAGGATTAGAAACTTTTGATCATTTTATTCTACCTATTAAACAAGCCCTTCAGTTTTTTATGGAAACATTCTTCTATAATGAATGTATGGGTAAAATATTGTAAACAAAATAGTAGACGTGTCGTTAGATTTGCTTATGATGTTCCAACACGTTGGAATTCTACTTATAAATTGTTTGCTCAAAGTTACGAGTATAGAGGTTTATTAGTTTCTTTTATTCAATTTCATGTTATTGACATTCAACTTTATAAATCTCATTGGGATGCTTGTTACAACGTTTTCAATTTGTTAAAAGTTTTTCATACTTCTACAACAAATTTATCTGGTGTTTATTATTCTACAACTCATTTATTTATTATTGAAAGTCTAAATATTACTGGTGCATTTGCTTATTATGAATCCAACATAGAAATAGGGGAAGCCGTTAATACTATGAAGGAAAAATGGTTACGTTATTATCATGAGTTGTCAGATATTTATTTAATTGCAATGATTTTTGATCCACATTTCGATCCACATTGTAAATTACAAAATTTTTGTTATTGTCTCAATGATTATTATGGCATCCAAGGTTTAAACATAGAATATAATGTTAATGCATGTTATGATAGAATTAAGAAATTATTGTATTCTTTATATGATGAATATCTTTTAGTTTATGGATCCTCACTCAACTTAGATATTACATGAACACAAACTGCACAGCCCACATCATCATCCTCCGAATTTTTGGATTTAGAATATAGCCTATTATAAAAAAAAAACCAAAAAACCAAAAAACCTAGATCTTTTTCTTCATCAAGCATTGACAAGTATTCTGAGCTTGAATCTTATCTAAATGATTCTTATGAGTTTATAGAAGATACATCAGACAAACAATTTGATATATTACAATATTGGAAAGAGTACGCAAAGTACTATCCAATCATGGCTATCATAGCCAAAAATATTTTTTCAACACCAGTTTCTACAGTGGCGGTGGAACAAGAGTTCAGCACCGGGGGGAATATCTTAGATGAAAGACGTTCTTGCTTGACTCCGAAAGCACTCCAGATACAGGTTTGTGTGGATGATTGGATAAAGGCTCAATATAGACAACAAGAAATCGAACATGAGATAACATACGATTTCTTCAAAGATGACGAACATGAAAGTGGAGAGACAAGTACACCGGGCCCGGAATAGAAGATGTGGATCACGTATTCACGTCATCACAAGTCCATGTCATCAACAAACTTGCAGTAAAAGGTAAGAGAACTACGTGGCCTTTGATTCCTCTAAACCCCCCAAGAGGATACGTAGGCAACTTAATTGTAGTGAAAATTAAGTGCAAGGCTAATAACTTTACATTTTTTTTTGTTTTATTTTAATTTAATTTTGTAATTTATCATTTATTTATTTTATGTTATTTTCGAACTTCGGGTGACCTAATTCCCAAATATCCAATGAAATGTAATATGTAATATGTAATTTGACATTTTGTTTATTTTATTTTAATTTCATTTGTTTATTTTGTAATTTGTCATTTATATATTTTATTTTATTTTATTATTTAAAATTACATTATTATAAGTTTAGTAGTTTACAATTTAGAAGTCTTTTTTTTTTTAAATTTAATTTTTTTTTTATAAAAAAAAACCGGTTCAGAACCGCCGGTTCCGTAAAAACCGGAACCTGCGGTTCCGGTTCCACCCAAACTAGGAATCGGAACCGGAACCGGAACCGAAACCGAAACCGAACTGGAACCTTGCCACCACTAGTTTGAATGAGTTTTGAAGTGGTTGGTATGGTTGTGATCAATAAGGAGAAAAATGTGATGAAAATTAAAATCCACACTTGGGGAGGTACGTACAAGAGAGAAGGGAAAAATAATTGAAATATTAAGGACGCGTCCTGTAACGTTTTTCAAAACTGTTTTTGTTTTTGTTTTTCGAAAATAAAAACGAAAATGAAAACAGTGTTTTAGGTTTCAATTTCGAAATCCAAATACGCATCTGATAGCATATCCTGGAAGTTGGATTCCGAATATGAAATCGTAAAAAACACGGTTAGTATCAGTTTACTGACCAAAATTAATGAGCTGAATTTTTTATTTTGGTCAGATTTTTTTAAAAATATAATTTAAATGAAAAATAATTAAAATCTTTAACAAAGATTGGGAAGCTGATAGGCGGAAGGAAGAAAGCAGATCGAAGAAAGAAGAAGACATAGATGAAGAAAGAAGAACTGAAGAAGAAGAAGAGTAGATCGTCGAGGAAGAAGACTAGATCGATGGCGGAAAAGAGAGCAGAAGAAGAAGGAAGAAGACTAGTTTAGTGAAGAAGTAGATCGGCGAGGAGGAAGAAGAAGAAGAAAGAAGAATGGTCCAGTGAAGAAGTAAAAGAAAAAAAGGAAAAAAAAAAGTGAGTTTTTTATTTAAAGTGAAAAACAAAACGAAGAACAAAATGAAAAACATCCAAAACTTGTTTTTGAAATTTTCCACTTTTAGCAATGATGTTGTTTTTGTTTTTGTTTTTGTTTTTGTTTTGAAAATAAAATAAAAAATAAAATGAAAAACGATAACGAACGTATATTCTAAATTATTTTTTAAAAATGAAAATGAAAATGAAAGTAGTCCTAAAAAACGATACAGGACAGCCCTTTTTTTTTTTTTAAGCAAAGCCCAAGAGGTCATTAGACCATCCTAGGAAAATATTATTGAAAACAGAAGAGTACAAGAGCTAATGAAAACGGAAAGCGGGAACTCCCCAAGACTCAAGGTGGAGTTGTTTAACAATACAAGAAGGCGGATTATCCCACCAAACACAACCTGAAACTTTAAGACCCTCGTTTGCAAGAATGTCTGCTACCATGTTTCCTTACCGGAAGGTATGCGTGATCACAAAGTGCATTTGATTAATCAAGTGTTTAGAATGAAGCCAAGAATTATGAATTTGCCACGGAGGAGAGTAATTGGGATTCGAAAAGCAAGAGATAACAGTCATGGAGCCCGTTTCCAACCAAAGCCACCTCAACCACGATCAAAAGCAATGCAGATGACATGAAGAGCAAAAGAAAACAACTCCAGCAGATTGTCACCACTGTATTGAAAAGTTGAAAAATGCACCAGCAGACCAAAATCACTATACTTGCAGGTCTAATCAAGCCACAGGATTAACTGGTTTTTGAAGGTGTAACATAATCTAACGGTCCATAAGGCTCGAACATTTCATTGAAAAATCCATTCTTTCTCGTTGGGTTCCATCCCATGTCCTTGCACAATTGATCATTGTACCAAATATGCAGGGCACCTATGCATGATCTCCTGTAGTTCCCGTTGGAGTATCTCTTCATGTATGATGTATCACAGTATCAGTCATTCCACTGTATCATTTTCCATCTCTTTTATGCTAGGTACTTTGAATGCCCCGTCGAGAAGCTCTCCCAGCCACTGGACTCTCATTTCTGACATGAACATGTTCGAAATACTCTCCGAGAATCCAATCACCGCTAGTTGAGGAATTCGCGAATGAATCATTTCCCTGATAGAACATTCAACCATTTATCAGTTTTTAAATGTACCATACATCATTCGGCCATATTAGTATCTTTTTTGTTACGTGTATATGTAACCTGCAGGTTTTAGGCATGAGATCTCACACATTTTTTCTTGCAGGATCCTGCACCAGATAATTTCTATATACGTAAAAGATAACCTGTAGAATGGAAGTGTTTCACTTACACTTGGGGACCCTGCTATGTAATCTTGAAAAGTTTGAGACACAAAAATGTCTTTCAGCTTTTTGTCACCTCTGAATCCTGTGGCCAATATCACTAAATCAGTCTTCAGTGGTGTAGTCTCACCATCAACCAAAATGCCTTCTTCACAAAAGCAGAAGCTCTGAGATTTTTTCAGAATTGTGCTGCCCTCTTCGACTTTGTCATAGAACTTTTCCGGTACTGTCACTATCAAACATGAACTTATTTCTTCAAGGAAGCTATGTTTAGGAACCATTCCGTATTTCGCCAATTGATGCTTCTTCTTTATATCACTCTCCACAAATTTCAAAAATCCCCATCTCTGTTAATTGTGCACCAAGTAAAGTAAATTAGTCCTCTTACAGTAATTTTCACCTGTAGACAATACGTGCGACATTCTTGCTATAGCAAATGCAAACGAATTTATACCGATACAAATAGTTATAAAAGAAAATCCCCTTTCGTTTATCGGTGTAAATTAGTTTTCTGAAATGAAAATTAATAACTTCAAAGTATTTAATAGGACACCAGAGGTGAAAGCATTGTTGCTAAGAGATTGAGCATAAAGCCTTCTCCAGGTTTGTGAACTAAAAGCTCGGAAAATCTGTTCAGGTAAAGGAAAGCTAGAGGGAATCCATAGGGAAAGTAATCAGGGACATTCCAGTGTTCACTCTTGTACAAAACTGTACATGGATTTCTCAACCCTGCAGCAATCCAATGAAATTGATGAAGATTAATGACATAAATTAAGATTCTGTATGAAAAAACTTGTGTGATTTAGGATCTATACAGAAAACGTGTGGTATATGGACTAGTTCAGTTATTGCAAAGAGGAACTTCATAAACCATCGGAACATACCATTATTAGCTGCTGTGCACTCCATTGCAATGTCAAGTTGATGTAGGACAAAGAATGAGGAACCATGGCCCATGCCGCTACCGGTGTCTTGCGGCCCAACCGTGCCTAATTTCAGAGTCAGACGGTTTTGGGTGTTTTTTTATTTTATTAATTTGGGTCTTTGTTTCTTGTTTAGCAAGTTTATTTATTTCAATTTGATTAGGAATTAAATTTAAGTTTTGTAAATAAATCAAACTTACCTTTTAGGTAAGATTTGATCTTTGTTTTTCTGTCAAGTTAGGAATCATGTATCTTAGAAGATTATGATTAGTTTTTATCTTTTTCTATTTTAGTCTTTTTAGGAATGTCGTATTCGAGTCGTATTAGGATTAGTTTATTATAAATAGTCTTATTATTTCTTATTATTATAACTTTTTTGGATAATCAATAAAATCGTTCTTTTGGAACACTTATTTGTTGTGGATTCGACATGCTCTTTGAGGATTCGAGAGCGCCATTTTCTAACATAGATTAGGGAATGATGGCCCCTGCATGGTGATCCATGCTTGGGTAACTACCGGTCGCTGCGTCAAGGTTCATCTGAGTGTGCCTTAGGGTTCGACAAAGTGATCATTCTTATTTTCGCCATACCCCCACTGCGTCAATTGGTATCAGAGCTACCAAGTCTACCTTTGTGCTAGGCTCAACATCCATGTATCACAACCAACTACCTTCCTAAACACCATATTCACCTTCCATATTTCCCCATAAAAATAAAATTAAAAATAAAAATCGGGAAAAAAAAAATAATGTGATAGTTCAAAGAATTTACAATCAGCCCCCAAAGACAGCCGCACATTCTCACCCACCAAAGGCGCACACACCTAAAGCCGCAAGTGGATTTATTTTCATAAGCAGTTCTCAAGGTTCAATTTTGGTATTATTATTTTTTTTAGGACTCTGATTTCAGTTCTCAATGGGTTTCAAAGGTTCACTTGGTTACAATAATTATTTTTCGAGCTATAATGATTATCAACCAAAACTTCGATTTTTTTCTGGACATATGAAAGCTGAAGAATTTATTAATTGGTTGGAAGAAGTAGAAGAATATTTTGACTATCGTAGAATCATAGAAAGTTTGAAAGTTTTATGTGTAGAAGATTGTTTGAAAAACGATGCACTAATTTGGTGGAAAGACTTTCAAAAAGATTGAAAAATATTTGGAATGGATAGGATCCAATCATGGCCTATTATAGGAGGAATATCTTCCGGATGATTATTTTGAAGATTTTTGTTACGCATAAAATATAGTTGAAGATATTTCTTATGAAGTGGAAATTTTCGAAGGAATTGAAGATGATCAACTGATCTTAGAAGTTGAAGACTGTGATCTAACCGTGGTTGAAGCACAACTGGAAGCTAAATCAATTTCCATTGAAACAGTTTTCGAGGGTGACAACTTATTTGAAAATCCACACAATTTTTTCAGGGGTAATTTGACTATTGCTTCTCTTCAAAGATCCAACATTGTTCCTACCATCTGAAGAAAGTTCATTCAAGCCGGTAATTGACAAGGTGGTACATCTCAAGTATTATCCACCTAAACAAAACCTTGCCAAACTCGACGACGATTTTTTTTTTAAGAGGAGGAGAATACTATGTGGGATGAGAAAAGTTAGTAGCGAGGAATCGATGCCATCCAAATCTCCGCAGGTGTGCAACGACCCAAGCCGCAACCGATAGGCATCGTCAATGGCAAATAGCTTGGGTATCTTTTACATTTCGTTGGAGGATTACTGTGTTGCCATTGTGGATCTGGGATGGACGACAGAGAGATTTTTCAGTTGAGGTCTACCACTCCCACAAGACAAATAAAGGTTTTATTTGTTTACTTGTCAATCCTCGTATGTTAACCGAACTCGAGGACGAGTTCTTTTTAAGAAAGGGTGACTGATGTAGGACAAAGAATGAAGAACCATGGCCTATGCTGCTACCGGTGTCTTGTGGCCCAACCGTGCCTAATTTCAGAGTCAGACGGTTTTGGGTGTTTTTTTATTTTATTAATTTGGGTCTTTGTTTCTTGTTTAGCAAGTTTATTTATTTCAATTTGATTAGGAATTAAATTTAGGTTTTGGAAATAAATCAAACTTACCTTTTATGTAAGATTTGATCTTTGTTTTTCTGTCAAGTTAGGAATCATGAATCTTAGAAGATTATGATTAGTTTTTATCTTTTTCTATTTTAGTCTTTTTAGGAATGTCGTATTCGAGTCGTATTAGGATTAGTTTATTATAAATAGTCTTATTATTTCTTATTATTGTAACTTTTTTGGATAATCAATAAAATCGTTCTTTTGGAACACTTATTTGTCGTGGATTCGACATGCTTTTTGAGGATTCGAGAGCGCCATTTTCTAACATAGATTAGGGAATGATGGGCCCTGCATGGTGATCCATGCTTGGGTAACTACCGGTCGCTGCGTCAAGGTTCATCTGAGTGTGCCTTAGGGTTTGACAAAGTGATCATTCTTATTTTCGTCATATCCTACTGTGTCACAAGTGCAAACTTCTAGAGTCCAACAATAGTAACTAGCTTTCCTTTGACAAAGTTGGCAGCACTTTCATAATCCATGGCCGCGTAGTCCATTGAGTGTACTACCTTGCCATGAAATGCTTCCGGTATGTTTGGAATGTCGCTGAATCTCCCCACACAGATAATCACAAAATCCCCCTTGTAAACCTGCAGCAGGAATGAACATATAAGCTAGAAAATCACACAAGAAAAACTTTTCTAGTGAAATTGGACTTATACTATTTAAATTTACATTGATTTTTCTCGTAATATATTTCAATATAAATTTTGCATGAAAAAACGTGCAGATGAATATTGTATATGATACACACATACCTCTATTGAATTGTTTAGAGAGTCTTCAATGGAAACCTTCCATTTCCGTTGATCATTGCCAAAGGGCTGGCCATTGCCGTTGAGCTCCATGACCAGAGCTCTTCATCGGAGAGGACTTGATCGTATTCAATACCAACAACCTTGGTGTTGAATCTGATGTGTTTAAGAAGGTCAAAATGTTGTGCATATGATTGAATATGGTCAAAGACTTGATGTTGGGTAGGGAAATCTTCGGTGACTGAAGATTGCGAAGGAAAATCTGAGAACTGATACAGAGGTTTTGTAGTTTGTAGCGTTGTAGTCTCAAAATTTTTGATCCATACTCCTCCTACCCTTGATCGAGCTTCGAAAACGATTGGATCATAACCTTTAGAGAGCATGTATTTGCAGGCAACAAGGCCACTGATACCAGCTCCAACTATGCCTATTTGCTTCATCTCCATTGCTGCTACTATTGTATTAGATATCAATAGTAGCAACACCTATATTTATATAAGTTCTTCAAACTGTTACGAATTTAATAATTAGGAGACGTAATTCATTAGTACCCACAATTCTATTAATGTTAGTGTGATAATCACTGATTACTAAGCCATCTCAACTTTAGTATAAAAAGAATGATACTTTAAAAGTGCAGTATCCACTCAAAATATTCTGCTTAAATTAATTTTTTTTTTAAATTAATTTAAACGTGCAAGCGTGAAAATCTTTTTAGATTAAGCATGAAAATCTTTATATATTTGAGTCTAATAAAATCTTATTGAGTAGACATTTTCCATTTTGGGTTGCAGACACACATTCTTCGTAATAAGCGTACATGTTAACATAATCTTTTCGATATTTTATTGAAATCATCATCTTCCATGTTGATTTTTGAGGTAAGTGATGGGGTTTGAAATGGTAGCCACCGACGACCCACCGCTGAATTTGGTTTATTCTATTTATATAATATTTGTGTAACTATTTTGGCATGTTATCTGAACCATATCACCATGATCAACACAAGGCTGCTGGATACTTCTGAAAAATAGATTATTTTTTTTCCATTAAAAAATGTATAAGTCCCTGGAAAAGAGTAATGCTACTTTGTCCAAATTTAGTGTCTAAATCTGATATCTAAATGATATGTTAACACTCCAATCCATTCATCTAAATCATGCAAATCTAATGCAATTTAAATGAATGAGTTATAGTGTTTTCACATCATTTGAGTATCAGATTTGGACACTAAATTTAGACAAAGTAGTATTATTGCTTAGAAAATCGTCAGAATGACATGCAATACAGCCCAATTAAAACAAAATCTTGTTAACACATTAACGTTCTAATCATCATTCAAGTTTTTTTTTTTTTTTTTTTTTCTTCTCCCAGGGCTTCTCTCTAAACCCTAACGTGGAAGCAGTTTGGTTTTTTGAGTTTGGAGCATGGACTCTGATGAGATTGCTCGATTGTGTGCGTCTCTCTCAATCAAAAGTAAGGAGGAAAAACTATGGGGGGTGAACGATAGTCTGAAGGCGGCGGCTGGAAAGAAACTTGATTTATGTTTGGTTGGAAAAAAATTATCAAACAAGCATATTAATAGAGAGGCCTTCCGAGGGGTGATACCAAAAATCTGGCGAACACAGGGTTTGGAGATAGAAGTTGTACATGATAATACTTTTTTTTTCTACTTCCGTAACCATGAAGATCGGTTTCGTACTTTGGCAGGGGGTTCATGGTGCTTCAACAACTATCTCTTGGTCCTTGAAAAGCTGAATAGGGTGGGAGTGTAAGCAATAATACTAAATTCGATAAAAACAGAGGAGCTGCTGATGTTGCTGATGTCAATACAACCAGCAAGTTTGCTACAATGCTGGTGTATCCAGTGTATCACTAGACTAGTATTTTAGGCGGGAAAATCAATTAGTTTGTTACAACAAACTCTTCATTCAGTCCCAGCCAATATCAGATTCATGTTCACGTTCAATGTACCAAAATTGTATATAAATAGGAGGCTTGACCTCATAAATAAAATCATCAGAAAGTTTATGAAATTCTCTCATTTTACACAAAGAGTAACAAAAGTCTCTCTTCTCTCTTCTTCCTTCTCCTTTGTTAGTATTCACTCTTTTTTATTCTAAAAGGTCTTAGAGACCTTTCATCAAACACCTTGTGTGTAACATTTTTTACAGGGAGATATAGGAAAATTAGGGTTTAATCGGGTGGAGTTCTGGGTCCAAATCCATAACGTCCGTTGTTATGTATGATGAAGGAGATGGGAGATTTCCTTGGAAAGCTTATTGGTGATCTAATAGACATCGAGTTAGGGTGGCTATTGCCGTTTCAAAACCTCTGAAAAGATTCTTGCAGATGGATTTATTTGGGGATGGTGTGGAATCTCTTTTGCTGCTGAGATATGAAAAACTATCAGAATATTGTTTTTGTTGTGTGTTGGGAATGTGTGTGAAGACTTCAAGTCAACAAGAAAAATGAAGCAAGTTAATTCTTTCTTCTGTCTTTTGTGAAATGGAAAGCAAAATTAGTTGTATTGGAGTTCGGTGAATTGTGCAGACCAAAGTCAACAAAGGAAGTAAATTTAAATTGCTTCACGCTGTGTCTTTCACAGCGGAGGGTGAAGCAGCCAAAATTAAGCAAACCGCTATGAATAGCGCTATAGCTTTCACAGGGGTCATAAGAGCGGTCCGTCAATTGTGAGAAGCGTTGTGTGTTGCGATGTGGGGTTCGACAACGGTATTGTCTCTAGAGGTTCACGTTATGGCACCTACAGCGGTCACGTACAAATCTGCGTGCGATGAGATTTTGTTGAATGTTAAACTTGCCACCAATCAGCCACCCTCTAGCAAAACCACTTCTAGAAGCCAACATTGTTGACTCTCCTCCACCGTCCAAACTCATCAACAACCATCTCCCAACTCCCTTCTTCCCAACTGACATCTCCCAACTTGAATTTGATGAGATTTGAATTTGCTGGTTTTGCATTTATTTTGTTTGTCTTTAATCTCATCTCAGTTCCCTATATATTTATTTTGTTTGTCTTTAATCTCATCTCAGTTCCTTATATAAAGGAACTCAGATTGTGTTGTAAAAGTAGTGGAATGGTGTAAGAAAATTTCAAGAGAGAAATAAAGTTTAAAGCTTCTCCGTTTTTGAGTGTTATAATCTCTCTCAGAGGTGCACCACAAGTGACCTCAATATTCCCATTTCCACCAACACTGGTATCAGAGCCCAGGAGAGCCGAAAATTTGAAGAACAGAGGCCAAAACCAAATTAGCCCAGAAATCAAAATGCTCAAAATATAAATTTAAGCATACCAGTGTGTTCTACTCGTCTCAAGGAGTGCATCGGTGAAAATTTCATCGAAATGGGAGTAAAATATAGGTGTCACGCACCGTTTGAAGTTAGAGAGTAGACCCAAGCGCCGTCCACGCGCAGCCAACCTCCGGAGCATCACCGTCACGCGCCGGTCGTCTTCCTCGCCCAGTTTTCAGGGTCCGACCCGAATATCGACCCGTAACCTGACCCGACCCGGTGGTCCGACCCGTCACCTGATCCGACCCGAATTCCAATCATCCGACCCAGTCCGTGAGTGCTGCTGACGTCACTAACGCCGTTAGTCCGTCTGGAATATTCCGTCAGAAAAGGAATATTCCGTTATCTTGGTTGACTTTTGTCAAAAAGTTTGACCGCCCGTTTCGGACACTTCCGAACTCGTTTTTTGACAAACCCGGACTGTTTTCCAAGGTTTTAGACCATTCCGGAGGCAACCGTACACTCAGTTTTTGCAAATTCAGACTCCAGCTCAGTGTTCTAAGTAGTTCAAGCTCGATGGCCAATGGAAAAGCGCAAGTTGTCATCCCGAAACTCACCAAAGACAACTATGACAATTGGTGCATACAAATGAGAGCCCTACTAGGTTCTCAAGATGTTATGGACATTGTGGAAGATGGATACACAGAACCCGCATCCAAAGAAGCTGAAGGAACCATGACAGAAGCTCAGACAACAACTCTCAGAGACGATCGAAAGAAGGATTGTAAAGCAAAGTCCATAATCTATCAAGGACTAGACGAACCCACGTTCGAGCTCATAGCTTCCTCCAAGTCGTCAAAAAAAGTCTGGGACACCCTTCACAAGACATACAAAGGTGCTGACAAAGTGAAAAGGATCCGTCTTCAAACTCTACGAGGTGAGTTCGAATCTTTACGAATAAAATCTAATGAATCCATTGCAGAGTTCTATACACGAGTCATGGTTGTTGCAAATCAGCTAAGAAGAAATGGAGAAACTCTCGAAGACATGAGAATTTCGGAGAAAATTTTGCGATCATTGGATCTAAAGTTTGACTTTATAGTGGTGGCCCTGGAAGAAACAAAAGATCTGGAGACGATGTCTGTAGAATAACTGGTGGGTTCATTGCAAGCCCATGAGCAGAAAGTCACAAGAAGAAGTGACGATAGAGTATTGGAGCAAGCTCTCCAGTCAAAGTTATCCCTCCATGAAAAAAGATATGAGCAAGGGGGGACCTCACAACAAGGAAGAGAACGAGGTAGAGGATCTCGTGGAAGAGGCTCTGGAAATGCTGAAACCAAAGGTAGAGGCAGAGGAGGAAGAGACGCAAGTAGAGGAGGACGTGGATAACAAAACCATGTCTCACGAGGACGAGGACGAGGATGAGGAAGGAGAGGCGGTTACAACTACCGTCCAAACGTTTACAAAAGAAACGTTCAATGCTATAATTGCCACAAATATGGGCACTATAGCAACGAGTGCAGAGGTATCCCAAATGAAGTAAATGAAAGTTCTAACTTTATAGAGAAAGAGCAGGTTGAAGGAGAATCGTTGATGCTAATGGCACACAACTCAACCTATCAAAATCAAGATGTGTGGTTTCTTGACTCTGGAGCCAGCAACCATATGACTGGCAGAAATGACTTGTTCACTGAACTTGATGAGAAAGTTCATGGAGAAATCTCATTTGGTGACCTCTTTAAAATCTCTGTCCAAGGAAGAGGAGATGTCATGATAAAGCAGAAGAATGGAGATCATGCTTTCATCTCCAATGTTTACTATGTTCCAGACATGAAGACAAACATCCTAAGTCTCGGACAACTCTTGGAGAAAGGCTATCACATTAGTCTTCAAAATATGCAACTCACCATCACAGATGCTCGAGGAAAGCTGGTTACTCGAGTCCAGATGACGAAGAATAGGATGTTTCCTCTCGCAATTCATCATGATACGCTAAAGTGCTGACAGCCATCATCAACAACAAAGACTGGTTGTGGCATCTCAGGTATGGACATCTCAATTTTGAAAGTTTAAAGCAACTGGGAAGTAAGAAGATGGTGAAAGGATTGCCAAACATCCATCACCCAAATAAGATGTGTGAAAGCTGTGTTCTTAGAAAACAACACAGAAATAGCTTCGAAAATGAGGCAAATTGGAGAGCAACCATGCCACTTGAGCTCGTTCACACAGATGTGTGTGGTCCATTGACGCCAGTATCAAATGGACAGAATCAATACTTCCTTACATTCATTGACGACTACAGCAGGAAGACTTGGGTCTATTTTCTAAAAAAGAAGTTTGAAGTGTTTGGCTACTTCAAAGAGTTCAAAACTCTTGTGGAGAAGCAAAGTGGCTATCATATCAAAGCATTGAGATCAGATCAAGGTGGAGAATACACTGCAGGTGCTTTCCAGGAGTTCCTAAAGCAACAAGGAATCAGACATCAGTTTACACTAGCTTATACTCCTCAGTTAAACGGTGTAGCTGAAAGGAAGAATCGAACAATCCTTAACATGGCCAGAAGCATGTTAAAGGATAAAAACATGCCTAAAAGTTTTTGGGCTGAAGCAGTCTTGTGTGCGGTATATCTACAAAACAGATGTCCTACGAAGAGTCTTGATACAAAGACACCGCACGAAGCATGAAGCACTCACAAACCAAGTGTCAGCCACCTTAGAGTTTTTGGCTCTATTGCCTACATCAAAGTCCCAGAAGCGAGAAGAACTAAGCTTGAAGATAAAGGAGAGAAGTGTATCCTTGTTGGATACGGTGACAGAACTATGGGTTACCGGCTATATAACCCCACCACCAAGAAAGTAATCTTCAGCAGAGATGTCATTTTTGAAGAAAATGAATCCTGGAATTGGGATCAAACTAAAGCTTCCAGAAGCGCAGAGTTGATACCTGAAGAAGAGACAAGAGAAGTGGCTATAGAGACATAAACACCCAGAGATCAGCAAACACCTCAACGTGGTTCCCTTTCACCACAAAGGTATGATACTCCATTACCAATTGATCGTGATTTCTCAGATATGAGGCCTAGAGGAACACGCAGTCTAGAAGATCTGTATGAATATACAGAACAGGTGGAAGAAGATCTTACTCTGTATTGTCTGCTGATGACAAGTGATCCAGTTAGCTTTGAAGAGGCTAACCAAGAAGGAAAATGGAGAAGTGCAATGGATGATGAGATTCGATCCATTGAGAAGAATAAGACGTGGGAGTTGACTAATCTCCCAAAAGGCAAGAAAGCTATCAGAGTGAAATAGGTCTACAAAACCAAAAGGAATGCGAAAGGAGAAGTCTAGAGATACAAGGCAAGACTTGTAGCGAAAAGCTATAAACAAAAGGAAGGAGTTGACTACGGAGAAGTCTTTGGGCCAGTTGCCAGACTAGAGACCATCAGATTGCTAATATCATTAGCAGCCCAGAAAAGTTGGAAAATTTACCAACTTGACGTAAAGTCAGCATTCTTGAATGGCTTTCTTGAAGAAGAAATCTATGTGGAACAACCACCTGGATATGTGAAGAAAGGAAAAGAAGATAAAGTGTGCAGACTGAAGAAAGCCTTATATGGTTTGAAGCAAGCGCCATGTGCATGGAATATGAGGATTGATGATTACTTCCAAAAGAACAGATTTGAGAAATGCCCGTATGAGCATGCACTATATATGAAGAAGGAGATTGACGGAAGCTTGTCATATGCATGCATATACGTTGATGACTTGTTCTTCACCGGCAACAATCCAGCCATGTTTGAAGATTTCAAGAGGAGGATGGTGAAAGAATTTGAGATGACTGACATTGGTCTAATGGCTCATTTTCTCGGTATTGAAGTTGTGCAAAGCGAAAAAGGTATCTTCATCTCTCAGAGTATCTATGCAAAAGAAATTCTGAAAAGATTTGGTATGGAAAAATACAATTCTGTCACAACTCCAGTAGAAACAGGATTAGAGTTAAGAAAGAATGAAAGGGGAGATGTTGATCCAACCTATTTCAAGAGCTTGGTTGGAAGCCTGAGATACTTGACGTGTACCAGGCCAGATATACTCTATGGAGTTGGACTAGTCAGCAGATACATGGAGACTCCTGACCAGTCTCACCTGAATGCAGCAAAGAGGATACTCAGGTACATAAAAGGTACTATTAATGATGGTATTTTATATACCAAATGTGAAGATTGCAGGTTGATTGGCTATTCAGATAGTGATTGGGGAAGAGATCTGGATGAACGTAAAAGCACCACAGGTTTTACGTATTTTATGGGAGATACAGCGTTCACATGGTCATCCAAAAAGCAAGCCATTGTGACATTGTCATCATGTGAAGCTGAGTATGTTGCTGCCTGCTCAGCTGTTTGTCATGGTATCTGGATCAGGAATGTGTTGCAGTACTTGGGATTTCCACAAGTTAATCCCACAGAGGTCTACATTGACAATCGGTCAGCGATTGCACTAGCAAAGAATCCAGTATTCCATGAAAAAAGCAAACATATTGATACGCGGTATCATTTCATCAGAGAGCATGTGAAGAATAAAGAGGTGGAACTAGTCCCTTGCAGGACATATGATCAAGCTGCTGATATTTTCACCAAGCCGCTCAAACATGATGTGTTTGAAAGACTAAAGACAATGCTTGGTATGACGAAACATGGAGAGTCAAGTTTAAGGGGGGATGTTGAATGTTAAACTTGCCACCAATCAGCCACCCTCCAGCAAAACCACTTCTAGAAGCCAACATTGTTGACTCTCCTCCACCGTCCAAACTCATCAACAACCATCTCCCAACTCCCTTCTTCCCAACTGCCATCTCCCAACTTCAGTTTGAATTTGCTGGTTTTGCATTTATTTTGTTTGTCTTTAATCTCATCTCAGTTCCCTATATAAAGAGACTCAGATTGTGTTGAAAAAGTAGTGGAGTGGTATAAGAAAATTTCAAGAGAGAAATAAAGTTTAAAGCTTCTCCGTTTTTGAGTGTTACAATCTCTCTCAGAGGTGCACCACAAGTGACCTCAACATTCCCATTCCACCAACAATTTGCACAATGAAGAAAAAGGAAAAAGTAATACTTCAAATAGGATTTGGCCAACCCTAGTGCTTCCATATAAATACCACGATTATGTGTACTATGATGTGTTTGTTAAAATCACAGAGTGTGAGAAAAATTTCTGAAAAGATAGAGAGTAAATTGTAGAGAGACTGAGAGAGAGCCAAAGAGATTGTAATCAACTCTGAAAGTAGTGGATTGAGTGCGGTGCGCTCCATGAACGTAGGAAAATTGCTAAACCACGTAAAATCTTTGCTGTCGTCTTTTCTTCTTATTGCTTTCATATTATCTGTGTGTGTTTAGATTTGTGTGTGTGATTTTTTCTTACAACATTGTGGTGTGGTAGGGCATTCTTATTCTGAATGCCTTTTAGGGTTGAAGAGTGGTGTCCTAAGCGGATATTGATTTTGATTTTGGACCATGGATCAAAGCCTTTAAACCCCCTAGAAATTACAAGAAGGTCTCTGGTTATCAGTCCACATGGGGAGATTCTTCTTCTCGAGGCAATGGGAGAACATTCTCGTATTAATCTTATGAGTGGAAAGCACATCACGGGAAAGAAACAGAGCAAAATCATGGTTACCACGAAGTTGGTTCAAAGGAGGGGAAACAAACCGACTGTCCCATCATATCTAACAGTAAAGAGATGGGATGCAGTAATGCGGGGGATATTGGTGTAAGGGGAAATCCTTTGGTGTTGGGGTGGTAAATTTTGAAAGGCAGCAGTGTTCGACAAAATATATGGGGTTTGTAGGGGGAAATCCTATCCGATAACTCTTTCTCAGTTTGCAAGAAAAAATATGGAGTTGCATGGGTCTACAATAGAACTCGAATCAACAAGGGAATATCCCTCAAAAGGGGGTGGGCAAGAAGGTTCTTTTTCTGATGAAAGTTCAAGTATGAACCATGAAAATATGGTTGGAGAGATATAACCTAAAAAGGGGAGGTTGAAACGTTAGGCTTGGGAAGGTGGGGGGAGGACCAATGATTTATCAGGGGGGCTCTGATGTCAAAAAAGAGATCTGGTGCTAGCATAGGTTAGGATTCGATTTCGGCTGGTAAGAAACTCAAGAACTCTATTGCTTTTGATTCTCAGTCAATTGAGATATCGACGAGTCAAGAGAGGTCCTTGGCTTGCCTGACTAAAGATTAATGACATAAATTAAGATTCTGTACGAAAAAACTTGTGTGATTTAGGATAGGGGCGTAGCTAGAAAAAAAAAATTGGGGTAGGCTAATCTAAATTTTATTTTCTTATTTAAAAGTCCTAAAATTTTGAACTAACTATTAGACAAAATTTTTCTTTGAAATAATCAAATCAAACAATACGTGAGAAATTTCATAAAAAAAATAATAAATAAAAATAAATAATAAATAAATAAAATCAATGATATACCTAGTTAGGGGACATAATGAGCCTTGCCCTTAAATATATACCATATGCAAGTAAAACACAAAAACAAATGCAAAAATATGCATTACATATACAACAAGATACTATCGAAATGGTGCACTACGACGTTTCAAAGCATAAAATATATCAATTATTGATTCAGAATCAATAGTATTAGTAAGTTCTCTCTCAATGTATTTAACTAAACAATTGGCAAGAAAGTCGTCATACATCTTGTTTCGAAATGATGTTTTGACAAGTTTCATGTCTGAAAATGCACGTTCGGTACTAGCTGAAAATACACGTTCAGAGTGTATAATTTTTCAAATCCTCAAATTCAAATAAATATTTGTTTTCCTAAAATTTGTCTCTCTTTTATAACTTTTGTTTGTCTCATAAAGAGGCTTATTAAAGGCTACATTAGTGTACAAAACCTAAATTTTAATCATGAAATACAAGACTTAATTAAATATTAATCATAAAATATAAAGCCTAAAATTAAATTCATTATAAGTAAATAAAAAAGAAAAGATTAAAGTAAATGAAATTTCCTTCTTAGTTCTTGATTGTGAGTTGGGACTTGAGAGATTCAAGAGAAAAAGACAAGCTAGGGTTTGGAATCTAATATTTGGGAAAGTGAAAAAAAAAGGGGGGGGGGGGGGGTGGCTTATTCGGTCTTGGAAAGTGGAACCTAAAAAGTGAAAAAGAATATTTTATAACTATTAGAAAAAAAAGTGAACAAAAGAATAAAGTACTTATTTGAACAAAAGATTAAAATACTTATTTGGGCTTGTTGGACTATTGGATTTCATTTGTACTATTGGACTATAACTATATATATAAATTAAGTAAAACTTAGAAAAAAACGTGTTTAGGATCTATATAGAAAAACGTGTGGGATCCTAGACTAATTCACAAAGAGGATTTCATAAACCATCTGAACTGTTGGAAATACAATACTCTGATTTCACTGTTGAACAATCAGACCATTAAACAACCATAAATATCAATAAACATCCATAAACATGAAAACAATGCTCTTGGTTTAGAGGAGATAAACCAGAGAGATCACTCAATATTTTCTGTAAAAGTTAATTCCATTCTACCATCCATACATCCATTACAATCTCCTTATCAGATAACACTAACAAAAGGTTTATATACAAAATACAAGGAATTGTGCAACAATAAACTAGCACACCCATACCGGGTTGCTACAATAACCTGACACAGCCATATCTTGACTTGCACAGTCATACCTAAGATCATAACATTACCAAATAAAGTAAAACTAATATATTTCAAGTAATTTAAACTAGAACTAAATAGTACAACTAATCCTAATGAAACTAAATTACCATAACCATAAACTAGAGAGTTTCTAGAAAAGTTTCAATAGTTCAACATGAACATACCATTATTAGCTGCTGTGCACTCCATTGCAATGTCAAGTGCAGACTTCTGGAGTCCAACAACAGTAACTAGCTTTCCTTTGACAAAGTTGGCAGCACTTTCGTAATCCATGGCCACGTAGTCCATTGAGTGTATTACCTTGCCATGAAATGCTTCTGGACCCTTCTTCGGAGGAAATTCCGGTATGTTAGTAACGTCGCTGAATCTCCCCACACAGAAAATCACAAAATCCACCCTATAAACCTGCAGCAGGAATGAACATATAAGCTAGAAAATCACACAAGAAAAACTTCTCTAGTAAAATTGGACTTATACTATTTAAATTTACATTGATTCTTCTCGACAAATAATATATTTCAATTGAAATTCTGTATGAAAAAACGTGCAGATCCTGTACCTATGAATATTGTATATGATACACACATATCTCTTTTGAATTGTTTAGAGTGTCTTCAATGGAAACCTTCCATTTCCGTTGATAGTCGCGGAAGGGCTGGCCATTGCCGTTCCAAGAGCTCCATGACCGGACCTCTTCATCGGAGAGGCCTTGATCATATTCGATACCGACAACCTTGGTGTTGAATCTGATGTGTTTAAGAAGGTCAAAATGTTGTGCATAGGATTGAATATAGTCAAAGACTTGATGTTTGGTAGGAAAATCTTCAGTGACTGAAGATGGCCAAGGAAAATCTGAGAACTGATAGAGGTTTTGGAGTTTGTAGCTTTGTAGTCTCAAAAGTTTTGATCCATACTCCGCCTACACTCGATTGAGCTTCAAAAACGATCAGATCGTAACCTTTAGAGAGCTTGTATTTGCAGGCAAAAAAGGCCACTGATACCAGCTCCAACTATACCTATTTGCTTCTTCTCCTTTGCTGCTACTATTGTATTAGATATCAATAGTAGCAACACCTATTTATTTAAGTTCTTCAAACTGTTACGAATTTGAAGATCTTCAAACTGTTACGAATTTGATAATTAGAAGACGTAACTCATTAGTACCCACAATTTTATTAATGTTAGTGTGATAATCAATTATTACTAAGCTATCTCAACTTTAGTATAAGAAGAAGGATACTTTAAAAGTGCAGTATCCACCGCTGAATTTGGTTTATTCTATTTATATAATATTTGTGTAACTATTTTTGGCATGTTATCTGAATCTTATCACCATGATCAACACTAACTAGCTGGATACTGTAGAGAATAATTCTTCTTATTATTTCTCATAGAATACTTGAAATATATATGTACAAGACTAACAGTTGGTATCCTAGTTAAGAACTGACAACTAATCCTAGTTAATAAGTGACAATTAATAGTTTGATGGTAATACCACCTCTAACTACTGAATAAATAATTACATATGATTACATAATTAAATATATATAAGATATAATCAGATAACTATGATGAATCTGGATTAGTATCAATACGCCCCCATAAGATGGTGGGCAGGTTAAGGACACCAATCTTGGATCGTAGTAGACTGAACCTGACCGTTATTAGCAAGAACATCATGAAATAGCATTTGTTCCAAGGAAGATGACATTGGTAAGGACACCCTTGAGATGCATGATATGGCCTCTGGAAGGCTTTGCATATGTGTTGGCAAGTGTAGAGCACGCATCACAGGCGGTTTGAGCGGAAGCAATAAATTGAATAATTGATAGAGATATTGAACCAGGGATTGCATTCAGGAGCAGTTGGTTTTGTCTAGTCCAGATGTTGTGAGTGGAATTAGGTACTTCGATGTCGTTCACTATGACGGTTGCCGGCGGGCATGGTTTTTGACCATTAATGAAGCCCATAAGATCGAACCCAACAAGTAGGGTATGAAACTGAAGTTTCCATGAGCGATAATTGGTTGCTGTGAGTTTTAGTGGGGTTTGAGCAGCAACGTTTATGGAAACAATGGTGTTTGAGGAAGAACCGATCTCATGTGAGGAAAAAGAAGAAGAGATCACGGTTATTGATTGTGAGGAAGAAGAAGCGTTAGGGGCGGGCATGGTGGATCAAGACTCGTTTGAGTTAATGATGTTCTGATACCATGTAGAGAATAATTCTTCTTATTATTTCTCATAGAATACTTGAAATATATATACAAGACTAACAGTTGGTATCCTAGTTAAGAATTGACAACTAATCCTAATCCTAGTTAAGAACTGACAACTAATCATAGTTAATAACTAACAATTAATAGTTTGATGATAATACCACCTCATACTACTGGATAGATAATTACATACGATTACATAATTAAATATATATAAGATATAATCAGATAACTATGATGAATCTGGATTAGTATCAATAAATACATCCCAAAAATAGATTATTTTGTTTCCATTTAAAAAATGTACGAGTCATAACTTAGAAAATCTTGAGAATGACGTGCAACGCAACCCAATAAAATAATAAAATAATAAAATAAAAATAAAAATAAAATCTTGATAACACAGTAATGTTCTGATCATCATTTGGTAATTGTTTGATGAGAAATCTCAAATTATTTAACAATAAGTATTATTTAAGAAAGGTCGTATGCAATTTTATCGACACTTGTTAGGACCTGCTTTCGAGTTTAGTATTCTCTATAAACCTTGAAAATTGTACTAGTTAAAAAAAATAGGATAATTTTTATTACTAGCTTCATTATAATATAAGCTGACTACAAGAGAATTCGAGAAGGTTAACCAAATTTTTATTATTCTAGCATTATTAATTAATTAATTTGATCATATACTTTGATTTATAGAAATCTAGCATTATTAATTTTCCAGAAAGCTTTTTTCCATAAAAAAAAAAGGAAAACAAAAAGAGACCAGATGAGCCATGAAAGATAAGAAAACTGATTACACATTTACACAGAAGATAAGAACACATACCAGGAATTGAGGAGCTAGTATTGTTCTTAGAGAAGCTAGTATTAAAGGATTTAAAGCTGGAGCAAGCATGAGAAACAGATCCAATAGAACTTAGTGTCATCATATCCCATCCCATCCCATCCAATCCAATCCAACCCAATCATACGAAAATAATCATATCCTCCCGTGCACCAAATAGGCATATGACAATATATTTTAATAGAGGTATATTTGGTAGTAATGTTATTTCAAGTATTTCGATAATTTTATCTAATTATACATTGGAATATTGGATTAGAATGAATCAGAAATCAAGACCAATAAGATTTTGGTAATTTGGTATGAATCGGAAATCAAGTTCGATTTATCTAGCTACAATACAGCAGCCAAGGCACATCATGCTTGTCTTTTGTATTACTATTTTTTTATCACCACCAAAGATGGTGATGGCTGACTGATGTAATCTTACTCCATGTACAACAGATTTTCAATTTAGTATTTGACCTTACTATATCTATTGTATATATATCGTAATCTTACTCCATTGTATTTCTATCTCCCATGTTCATCTCCATTAGTGGTGGCCAGGTTCGGTTTCGGTTTGGTGGCCACCCAAAACCGAACCGAACCGAAACCGGAAATTCGGTTTGGTACACAGCTTCAAACCGCCAGTTTTACGGTTTCGGTTTCGGTTTTGGTTTTTAACTTCTTTGTTTATAAAAAAAAAAAAAAAAATTTAAAAAAAAAATTTTTTAAAAAAAAAATTGCTACCATGTGGCAGCATCTGATCTTAAACCGGCAGTTTAACCGCAGACAAAATCTTCGATTAAACCACCGGTGTTGGTCGGTTTTTAGGAAGGCCAAACCCAAACCGAAACATATAAATCTGTTCACAACCGGTTTTCAAACCGGTGGTTCAGGTTACGGTTTTGGTTCCAGTTTAGACCGTACGTGGTTCAACCGGAACCATGGCCACCTCATTCTTTAGAGAAACAAACAAACATATTATATATGTTAAAATTTACGATCAAATGGATAGTCAGATAAGTTCTGTTGACCTTAAATTCACACACCCTATGACCTATCCTTACACTTTATTGGTATTGGTGGGGGTTTAAGTCTTATCATATACATTTTATATATCCGAGCTACGTATACAGTATTTGATCTCAATAGGTTCTAACATAACTCTAATCCATTCGGTTGTAGAATTTATTGTTCCATTACGGAATTTATTGTAATACTTCTTCTGCTTTGTATATGTGATCAATGTAAAGAGTTGTACATTTCAATTATTTTCTCCTGTCTTGTCTCCCCAAGTGAATGTACAATCTTAACATTCAGATAATGAAACGTAACAACGAATCAGATTAAGCTCGGTAAAACCAGTATCAGTTTCAGTTTCAGATACATAACCTTCTACTGATACACAATACTCAAAAGATCGAACAAAACCACAACCACAACGAAAAGAATAAGAGAATCTTACTATAATCTTCTACTAGACTGAACAATTGCAACTCGATAGGATTTTTCTTAGTACATTTCCGGAAGACTGGAATCAACTCAATTTAGTTTTCAGAAAAAAAGAATGATAGCCTCAATATTGTTTTTAATATGTTAAAAAATGTGAAACAACATCCAGAACTTGGAAGATAATAATATTACAGGTCTTTTCGATCAATCCAGATTGGCGATGACAGCATCAACGACCTCTTGAGTTGTGCTATCTCCGCCAAGATCCTTGGTCCGGTACTTTCCCTCTGATATTATACGTTTCACGGCACTCTCAAGTCGATCAGCAAACGACGGGAACTGCAAGTGTCTTAGCATCATGGCAGATGAAAGGAGCAAAGCTACTGGGTTTGCCTTCTTTTGTTCCGTTATCTTCTCTTTCCCCACATTTCCTGCTGAAGCACCTTGCTCGAAGACCGCATGTTCAGCTCCCACATTACCTGTAGTGTCATCACACATTTAATGTGACTCGCTCATGTACTAACAGCAATAAAACTCACCATCCTTGTATTTGATATCACAACTCACAAATGTATTATTATTTTTATATCTTAATAAATTAAAACGAAATAGAAGTTATTGATCGGTAATTTTTACCTCCGGGCATGACACCAGTTCCTCCTGCGATACCGGCTGCTGTATTTGCCACTAGATTGCCATAAAGATTAGGGGTGACCTACATAACATATTACGGGTCCATCAGTTACGTAGCTAAAATGCTGAGATTTTGTCTACCTCACTCTTTAGTGTGTGTGAAACAATTAATTGAACATAAATAGATATAAGTAAACACTAGATGTAGTGGGGAAGCTTATTCGGCATCTTTTCAACATCAACTAAGAATAGCAAATATAAAGCCTTTGTGGAACAATGGTACAGACATTTCAATGGAGAGGTAAAGCAATGCAAACATGCCAACAGATAAGCTACGCTAAACTAGATCAATCTTTGAAAGTCACACATACCATAACATCAAATTGCTCTGGCTTTGAAACCAGTTGCATACAGCAATTGTCAACAATGATCTCGTTGTACTTGATACTGGGATATTTTGTAGCGACTTCCCGGCAAGATTCCAAAAACAAACCATCAGCAAGTTTCATAATGTTGGCTTTGTGCACGGCAGTCACTTTCTTCCGGTTGTTTAGATAGGCATACTCAAATGCATATTTTGCAATACGTTCAGAGCAAAATTTTGTAATCACCTAGCAAATGCAAAGCCACCGGATGAGAATCAGAAAAACAACGCCAAAGCCCCACACAGTAATACTTCTAAAAGACATTTTCCATCCAATGTAATGTTGTAGCATTGTTTACGGAAAACATGAACATGAACGAAATACACACACCAAGAGCTAAACATCAGAAACCTAAAGTTATCATATCAGTTCTTCTGAGGATTTAGAGCATTCCAAATTTACTACATGATGAAAAATCTGTGAATTTGTAGCGTTTTTAGAACAAGTAATAATAAGCTTTTTCGATAAATTTTCTTCCTTTCTTCAATCTCTCAAAACTATGAATTTGAATGTATGACCTGAACAAGTCTATTTCATGAGACTCTAACAAGTCCAATTCATTATAATTTAGCAATTTCAATAACGAAACAAGTAAATTTACGAGCTTTCTATTTAAATCGAATTCGAACAGTTCATACATACTTCAATTACAAAGTACAAACTAAACAATACAATTGTTCATACAAACTCAAATCTTGGAACAAAAAAATTTGAACTTGAACTTGAAATTGAAATAACAGCTACCTACCTTAAGACTCTCAACGACTCCGGGAACGACTTCGTGCTCAAGCCCCGAATATTCGCCTTCGGTGTTCTCTCTGACCACGACGATGTCGACATTCTCGTGACGCGTAGGCAGTCCAGGGAGGTTGAAACAGTTGACGAGCGAAGCGTACAGATCCAGCTCCTTCCTCAGCTGTACGTTGAGCGAATTTACTCCGCCGCCGACGGGAGTTTTCAGGCCGCCTTTCAGGCAGACCTTGTTCTTCCTAATGGAGTCAAGCACCTGCTGCGGCACGCGCTTCATATCTCCGTGGACCTCGTACTTCTCGAAGTAGACAGGTGCGTGCATCGCCTCCATCACTTGCTCCACCGCGTTCGTCACCAAGGGGCCGATTCCGTCTCCGGGGATTAAGGTTACGGGTCTCGGAGTGCCGTCTCCGGGCCGGGGCATGTAGGTGATGGATCGGGTCGTGATTAGGGTTCGTAAATGAGGGAAGAATCGGCGAGTTGCCATGTCCAGTGTTTACGGAATTGGAGTGTGTTTTTTCTAGTGAAGAAAATAAGTGAAGTCGAAGGTAGAAGAAGCTAGAGGGATAAAAAGGTCTTTTCGATCACGTCCCACTGATATTTTTAGTATATTTTATTCGGATCATTAAAGCTTAATATTTTATTTCTTCATATAAAATTCACAATTTATCGGGCACGTCAGCACCTTTAATATGACGTGTAACAATTCGATGACGTGTCTAGTCATTTCTCCATCTGGTGTGGGCACGTCACACAATCTGGCTGATGTACCCGGGCACATCAGCGGAAGGATGTGACGTGCCTGACACGACATGGACACATCAGACAAAGGGTGTGGAGTGCCGAGCACGTCACAGTAATGTCAGCAAAAGATACTGACGTGCACGGGCACGCCAGATTTTAAGACTTACGTGTCTTCGCATGTCTGATTTACAAAATAAGAAAATAAAATTTTGATGGTTTACAAATATAAATGTACAATAATAAAAGGATCTAATCGAGTTTTTCTCATTTTCTCATTTTCAGCCAATCCATAACTGACACGTAATGAACAAACCCTGGGATAATTCACGTCATAATCGTCCACGTGGACCAATAACAAAATTCTTTCTCCTTCTTTTATTTAATTTCCTGTTATCGTATATATATATAACGATGTGTTTGGTTTATAATCCAGACACAACAGACACTAGTCTGCACGTAATTTACGACCTCCAAACACGGCCTTAACAGCAGCTGTAAGACTAATAGAGAGAGATATCAATCGATCGTCACAACGAAGAAGAAGAAGTTGAGACTTGAGAGTAGAGAGAGAGAGAGAGAGAGAAATGGATAAAACGACGTCGTTTCTACAGAACAGATACTGGATATTACGTCACGGCAAAAGCATCCCAAACGAGAAAGGACTCATAGTTTCTTCGCTGGTTCGTCTCTTCATTTTTTTTTTTTTTTTTAATATTTAAATTCACATGCAAGCTTTGATTTTTATTTTATTTTTTGAAATACATTATCTCTGATTGATTGATCGATGAGGATGATGATGATGACAGGAAAATGGGACGCGTCCCGAGTATCAATTGGCACCAGATGGTGTAAATCAAGCTCAGTTGGCCGGAGAATTGTTTCTAAAGGTGTGAATTTTTTTATTTTTTTTTTTTTTTTCAATTTTCGAGTTCATATGAGAGAAATAAAATGTACTTACTTTGCTTTTTTCATGTTTGTGCAGGAATTGAATCAAAATAACATAGCTATAGAGAATGTACGGATATGCTACTCTCCGTTTTCGAGAACAGCTCACACTGCAAAAGTTGTTGCATCTGTTTTGAATCTACCATTTGATGGTCTTCAATGCAAGGTGAGCTACTTTGAAATTAATTGATTGATTGAATTATGGTATAGCGAAAGCTATAAATGACATTTTTATTATGATGATAGGTTGCAAAATGTGTTGTCATAGTCGATGATTGTATATGTTAATTTTTGTTTAACTTGAGAAATCAGGGCTGCATGTAATCGAATTTCGACCTGGTTGAATTGAATTGATATATATATATACACACACACACATACATGTTCAGAGAAATTAATTGATTGAATTATCGTTTGATCGCGAACGCTGTGACATTTGTATGATGATACATTACAAAATGTGTTGTTATAGTTGATGATTGTAGATGTTAATTTAGTTTAAACTGAGAAATCAGGGATGCTGCATGTAATCGAATTTCGACTATTGGATGTATAATTTAGTTTCTCAGTTGTAGTAGTGAGGTTTGTTTTTTCATTTCAGGTGATGGAAGATCTCCGGGAGCGTTACTTTGGTCCTACATTTGAGCTTATGTCACATGAAAAGGTAAGTGTCATATGAACTTATTGTGAAGAAGGGTCTTCATATGAATCTGCATTTAAGTTTCTGATGTTGTCATTCTTTTTCTCTGTGAACAGTATCCGGAGATATGGGCTCTTGATGAGAAAGATCCGTTCATGCCACCTGAAGGTGGCGATAGTGTGAATGATGTAGCCTCTAGACTTGCTGTTGCTATGGCAACTATGGAGTCTGAATTTCAAGGGTAAAAAACAAACATCCATCTTTTATTGAAGTAGTAAATGCTGTGATTTGGTATGTTTGTAATGCAAAAATGATGGAACTAATCGATAAGCATATAATTCTATAACATCCTAAGTTCCTAACTCATGAATCAAGTGAATCGTCTACTTTGTTTTACATTGCATTTGAAGTAAAAATTGGTATAATTTTCCTCGACATTTTGTGTTATATCATCTGCATAACATTGTGCTCAGCATGATTGTCATAATGGTGTGCACAGCTTGACCAACTTCACTGGTTTCATCTTGCAAGTAATTCGAAGTAGTCAAACGTTAATTTTCTGTGATCTGATCAACATTTCCGCCTGTTTTTCAGATGCTCAATTTTGGTTGTTAGCCATGGTGATCCCTTGCAAATCTTGCAGACAATACTGAATGGAACTAAGCAAGTCAATGGATGTGAGGAGTTCTCATCAAGGATTCAAGCTGTCCGAGTCCCTACTATCTTGTCACAGCACCGGAAATTCGCTCTGGAAACTGGAGAACTTCGGAGGGTTATATAGTTTGCAGCATTATTCAACTAAGAGAAAACCATGATTTAGAATATTGAGTCATTGAGATCAAATGCATCTCCTGGAATAGTGTCATTGTAACAGGCAAGTTGCTGAAAATTCTCGCCTGCGATTGCTGATTGATTAATGATATTGGCCCTGGAACAGCCACAATACACGGTCCTTTCTTTCATTGCAATAATAAAGGCGTTTGTTTTTAAAAGAAAGGCTTGATCTCTCTTGCTTTGATGGACGGAATTTGATTTTTTTGTGTAAAATCTATGAATGACCTAAGACATTTATGCTAGTAGTTAATGTATCTGCATGTGTAATTTGAATGCAACAGAAAAGAAGAAAAAAAAAGGAGAAATATCGAATCATGGATCAAGATTCTTAAAATCCAAATGGCATTCACAATAAGCCCAGAATTCTGGAAATACTATACATACAACATACTGAAATCCCATCAAGAAAAATAGCCATACACCATTACCACTTACTGCATAAACAAACTCGGAAATTTCGGATTGTAATGTTCAACCTCCTCATGCAGCAGTAAAACTGTAAAAACTTTCTGGTGCATGTATTAATTCCAAGCTGCGCGACTGTAAATTTGATCTCTTCCTGCCGAGGGCAATGTATAAACATGTATAGCTATCAAGCATGGACCATCCTTATTGATCCCCCTTTTTTTTTTTCTCGTTTAAATCAGTACAACAATTTCTCTTAACTACTCTTTGGTTATCCACCTACGACCCCTGACCTCGTAACCACCATAAGTTTGGTCGCTGCTGCTGCTTTCTCCCCCGCTCTCTGCACTGGTATATCCTGTTTTTTTGCGGTGCTTCTTCCGCGAGGCTGCACTATCACTAATGCTCCCGTTTAACAGAGGATCGTCTATCCCACGAATCACCCTCCTTGCAGGTGTAGTTGTAGAAATGCAACTGTCATCCTTTGTTCTTCTCTTATCCTTGTCATGTCTCTTCATATTCTCAGAGATCTTATGTAATTTCTCATTGAACTTCGTAATCCCCTTCTCCACAGGCTTCGCTGCTTGGTTGACAGTGAACTTTACATCTTTCACAATCTGCAAAAGGAGGAAAATATCAAAATCAACATTCAATGCCATGCCGGCAATATCGTTTGTCCCTTGGAACACTATGAAGTAGCAGGCACCAATGCGCAATGACAGAACAAGAAGAAAATTCCCAATGCTACCAGTTATATTGCAAGAAGGCTTCACGTCTTCCAGTAATTGCAAGTTCTAATGTACATTGTGAATATTCTCCACAGGCTAGTTCAAAACACATTTCATAATCAATCAATTGCCTAACATCAAGTCAATATCCAATTCGTTATAATCTGTTTCACTTTTATTGAAGTAACACACACTTTTATTGAAGTAACACATACTCCGTTATATTGTTATAATCTGTTTCACTTTTATGGAAGTAACACATACTCAGTATTACCGTTCTTTTCTGAGCTGCTTGAAATTTTAAGCTGGATCCATTTATTTATAGTAAGCAATAATCAAAAGATCCGCGTAACCCCAAAGTATTCAAAATAAGACTACTCGAATTGAAAAACTTACATATCCACTGCCACCAACAAAAACGTCCCGAACACTTTCCCTGATGGTCATTCCACTCTTGACATCATCAATGTCTGGTTGGTGAAGACGTAACTTTGTGGGACGCTCACTGTCCCTGATCTCATCGGGGTCCAGAGGACAATCAGCAGAATAGTCACCAAGAACTGCAACACTTCCATGAAAGCGCTCTCCCATTAGCTCATATGGCTTAGCAGGGAACACGTACAGATGAACAATGGAAGCAATACTCATCTGTGCTGGATGAATACAAAGACCTGTTAAACTTCATTATTGTTTGAATGAAATTTATAGCATTAATGTTTTCTTCCTTTTTTGGTTGGTGGGGCGATGAGAGGATCAGTGACAAGAATGAAGAGGATTTAACTTTTATCTGTACAAGGAAAAGTTGACACGATCGACAATACTGAACTTTAACACAGACAAATCATGGAAAGACCATTAATGGTGTTGAGGCAACAGCTCTGAGAATTACATATATTATACAGAAAAGTCTAGTTAAAAAGACCGATATAGTTACATTAGCTGAATGTACTAACAAACTCTCTACTCGGTAGCTTTTAAGATTACAGGAGTAGCAATGTTTTCAAGACTACAGGCAGATATGGAATTTGTACAGAAATTTTAAACAATTTTTTTCTTCCTTAAAAAAAAACACTTTAATTTGAGTAGCATCACTAGCCAGAAGAAATAAACGGGGTGAAAAAAGGCATCTACCTCGATACAAATAATGAAGTCTTGGACACTTGATACGGAACTTTTAAACAAGCCAAGAGCGTAAAGAAGAGCAATCGCCACACCTTGCCACCAAGTCAAAAATACAATTGACTTAAAAGTCAGAAACTTTGCTAATGGCTTTATGTGAGCCAGTTCATCCTTTGTGACGGTGTAAAATTGAACTAAACAATATAAAGCCCACGACTGACTAAAATTTAGGATCACTGCGAGATATGGATACCTGCAAAAACACAAGGCGGCTCAGACCATTAGAGACATCAATAGATATTTTCGATTGATAACTGCTCACCAATCTGAATATATGAAAAATAAAATACCAAGATTTTGAAAGACACTTGTTCTTGCAAACAGAATAAAATTCTTATCACAAATCACAATTGATTTAAAATATGGTGCATGTATCATAAGACAGAGCACCTACAAATTCCAAACCACATATAATCTGATTCATTCCTAACTGCACATTTGCATAATTATTACATAGCAAACCGTTATTGTATGAACACAAACTAACATTAAAGATTTTAAACCAAAACTCAATAACAGTACGTTCCAGCAGCTTGCTGTCCTGAAGGCTTTCCATACAACAAATATGTCTATAGTAAAGGTACTATTTGACAAACAACAAAACATGTGATTAAACATTTAAATTACACAACAAAATTTTGGGTTACGGAAATAAACATAATCAGTGATCAATATAATCTTACCCGCATCCCCACTTGAAATCTCCTTCACAATATACACCGAAGATTTCAAGAATTAATGCTACAATTGCACTCAGAGACTTTATTAACATCTGCCAAATAAAGATAAACTCACCTCAATTAAATAAAGAAACATAAACAAATTGGAACGATAAAAGGCAGCAAGAAGGTATTTCACTAAGAGAAAGAAAACGTACATATTGAACAATACCAATCTTGACAACTTGGTAAAACCATTGACCAAGTTTCCATGGTTTGAAGATATAGTTCATCGGGAATGGATGAGTTACAGTTCCTTTTTCAAGGCCAGGCTCTAATAAGGGAGTTTTTAAACGACCTTCTCTTTCCATAAACTCAATAGTCCTTGCTTCCCCACCTTTCAGAAGTTGTAAGAAAGATTCCACAACAGAGACAAAAATTACAATATCAGCCAAGAAGATCAACGATAACTTAAGTCTAAAAAATAATTAATTGAAAGCAAACTTAAGAAGAGTCAGATGCCTCATCATTCAATAATAATATAACACTAAAAAAGAGATAATGAGTGATACCCCAGATATAATTTATAGACACAAGTACAAGTGCGCATTTCAACAAGTTTGTAGCATGGCCATGAAAACTACACAAGTGTGCTCTATTGCATGTCAATGTATAACATATTCACATTATCCATATGCTCCTCCATACATTTCCAAAAACAAATATGTGTGTGGTCTGAAATGGTATAATGAAAATTAAGGAAAAACTTGCATGCAGTGAGAATTTTATAAAAATGTTCAAATCTTCTGCGATATTTTTGGAAGTATTTTTGACCAAAATGTCAAATCCATAATGACCATTAACAGAATACATTTTCGGAACCTAACAACTTTAATCCACATGCTCCTCCATACATTTCCAAAAACAAATATGCATGTGGTCTAAAATGGTATAATGAAAATTAGGGACAAGTTTTTCAATTAACTTGCATGCAGTGAGAATTTTATAAAAATGTTCAAATCTTCTGAGTGATGCTGCAGTGAATGTAGATGTTTTTGGAAGTATTTTTGATCAAAATGTCAAATCCATAATGACCATTTACAGAAAACATTTTCTGAACCTAACAACTTTAATTTTTATTAGAATATCTTAAGTGCAACTATGGTAAAAAAAAATCACATTTAACCATACATAATCTAAAATTTTGTAAATTATATCATAGGATATTTTAAAGCAAAGCACTAAAACAGACGTTCTGTAGAGAAAAAGAAAAAACAAAAAAGATGTTTATAGGTAAACAGAAGGTAACACTGTTGAACTTTCAGAAAATGTTAACAACACAATGTAATTTGCTGGGAATTTACATTCTGTATCCAGCGTGACCAAAAATTTCAAAATTAAAGAATGCATCTAATAAAATTCTGAAAAAATACATACCCAAGCATGCAACAAGGTATCTTCCGAAGCAATACATGGCAAAGGATTCATAGCAATCGCGTAGTATCTCACAATCAACACTAATTGATGGATTCATCAATGATACAAACTGTTCAAAACAACCCATGTTAGAAAGGGGGCAGCAATGTACTAATGCACTAAAAGGCAACACAAACAATGTCATAGTGATAGTACAGTCGGTGAAACTATATGTACATTAGAAATAAAAGAAGCAAGTAAACTCAAAATTACGCCATACCTTAAAACAACTCCATACCCTAAAATGAGTTAGTCAAATCTGAATTTATAATCCGGGTAAGTACTCTTTGGCTTACTATTTGATATGTTTGGAAGGATTAATCGGGTATAAGACTGCATAGAACATATCCTTTCAACTTACATTAATACACCTTTTCCAAAAATATTCAATTCTGAAATTTTTGAATAATGAATTCCCGCCACATAAAAACTTATGGTGATTAAATGTTAGTCACGTAATATTTGCGGGTCACACCGTCATTGCATGGATTCACCGGTGGAAGTAATTTGGGATCATATATTTTGCATTAGATTACTAAACTAGCAGAGGCATATCTGTGATGAAAGGTTTGGCGTATTGTTTATTGTTTATTGTTTTCAAGGACATGTTATATTGATATCCAACAACATAATGTTTCCTTCTAACCTATACAAAAAAATGTCTCAAATAATTAATAGATGCTACACAGCTTTCTTCTACAACGACTTACTGATTCTATTGCGTAGCAAGGAACCATCAAAATAACTCCAATCAAAAACTTTTGTTCCTGAAATGCAAAGATCAAAAAGGCAGGTAAAATAAAACAATTTAAAAAAAGGAGAAATTAACTCATGAAAATTCACAAAAGTGGTAACAACCAAACAACAGAACCTCAGGATGCTTGTATGCAGAAAGGTGTTCGAACATAAGGTACATCGACAGAGAAAGAGCGACAACCACAAGAATACCCGCAACTAAAGTCGCCCATATTGCCATATTGGTGTAGAGTAAGTCAACAAGGAAAAAAATTCAAGGTGAACTGCCGTAATCTTCATTCGCTAAACTAACTTCTAATTGGCCTAAACTTTCAAAGAATGCCAGCATAATGGCACTGCCAATCCCCAAACTAAAACATACAGATTCCTCGACGAATCAGACCAGCCACGAAGAATACACACACCTGTTAACGTTCAACCGAAATACCCACTTCATCATCTAACAACTAAAGCAGTAAAAAATAACTTCAAAATGAAACTAAAGAGTCATGGAAGAGAACCAGCTATACCCAGAAGCATTTTTGAATTAAAGGTTCAATTTTTAATGCTGGCAACGCAAAAAGAACAGTTTTTGAGCAATCAAACACTTGTTATATAAGATAAAATTTAAACAAATAAAGTTTTACGAGATAATTTACACTGATAAGATCAATTACACATTGACTTACAATCAATAAACAGAAACAGAAAATTGAAAATTTATACAAATCTAAAAACTTGAATTTGAAACGTTTTAGCTGCAGTTCTAGTGCAATGAAATCGAAAAAATTGTAATATAAAAGCTGATAAAATAAAATAAAAAAACTTACGGAGATGGGGTGTGGAGAGTCTAGAGAGAGAGGAGAGTTGTGTCGTATTGGGACCTGTGAATCCCACGACAATCTGTTTCGATGAATAAATGAAGTTGAAACTCGGACACGCATGTCTCACGTGCGCGGTTGATTAACAGGTGGCTTCCATTGATTAGTTAGTGCAGACAAGTAAATTTTGTAGGTTATATTTTCATATTATTATTTTGGGTTAATTGCACTAAATGACCCTGATATTTTACAATATTACAGCTATATTCAACTTTTGTATTTATTAACAAAACATTGCCCTTGACCACTTTGACTAACTATAATCAATGTTTTATTCATTCAAAAAGTCTAAAATACCCCCATTTATTATATTAGCATTTATATATTATCAAGACAAATTCAAATTAAATTAATAATTAATTAAATTTTAAAATAAAACTAATTAAATATTTAACGTTTTGGTGTGGATGTTAGGTTTTTTTTTTATTTTTAAGTTAGGGTTTTTTTTTTTTTAAGTTAGGAATTTTTTTATTGTTATTTTTAATGGTTTTTGATTTGGATTAGGAAATGGTAGTTTTTGGAAATGATTTTTTTTTTTTTTATTTGGTGGAATCAAAAGTTAATTTTTTGTTATTTTTAAACAAACTAAATATTTATTATAAGGAAGGGTGTTAATATTTTATTAAAACATTTTGTATAATAAATTTCTTTTAAAATCTTTATTTAATTTAATTATTTTAATTGTTTTTATTTAATTTTATTACATTTATTAATTATTAATTATTAATTTAATTAGTTTTATTTTAAAATTTAATTAATTATAAATTAATTTGAATTTGTCTTGATAATATATAAATGCTAATATAATAACTGGGGATATTTTAGACTTTTTGAATAAATAAAACATTAATTATAGTTAGTAAAAGTGGTCAATGGTATGTTTTTGTTAATAAATGCAAAGTTAAATAGAGCTGTAATATTGTAAAATATTAGGATAAGTTATTACAATTAACCCTATTATTTTACTATCGTATCATTACCAATGGTACAGTAATACACATCGCTCATTACTTTTTTTTTTTTTTTTAGCTTAATTACAATAACTTTACCGAATTTTATCATTAAGGCAAAATATTTATAAATAAAAAAAAAAAATTGACATTAATTGCTGTAGCCCCAAACCATTAGTCAAACCCCGTTAAAAATAACGGTTGAATGAATTTTTAAGGGTAAAACCATCACTTTACAACAAAATATGATAATAATTAAAAATAAAAAAATCAAATGGAGGAAAATTATCAATCGTCTAATCTAGGTTGCATCTGATATGATCAGATTGAGCCTCCATCTCCACATAATTCCTTGGAAGGAGTAGATCTGTTCTAGTTGACTATATTAGCCATTCGATGGAAGAGCAATGGTTACAGTCACCAAAGCAAAGCATTTTTGTATGCTATCCATGATCAGAAAAGCAAGAATAAGAACCAAGAAACATTTTGTTATTAAAGGTTTGATGATGACGATGACGATAGTTCAAATCAAGATCCAGTCACCCAAAAACAATAACATCATTCGAGAACAACAACTAAGAGAAATTAGTGGCAATGCCTAGCTCATGGTCTCCTAAAATCTAACATTATTCACCATTAAAGAGCTAGATCCAAGATAATGTTAAATAAAATAAAAAGCAAGAAGAAAGAGGCACGGGCCTGGATCTTAAAAAAAAAAAAAAAAAAAAACCCAAAAAACCTAGATCAACAAAACCCAAAAAACTTAAATTCAAAGCTTGTTTAATCTTTTAAATTAGATGTGATTGTGATGGTAGAGATTGTAGAGAGAGAGTTGGGAGCTATCTTTTTCTTTCTCTAGTAGGCATGAGAGATTCTTTTATTTTAATTATTTGAGTTTTTTTTTTTAACTTAAATTTTTAATTGTTATTTAGTAATTTAAAAGAGGCAAAAGACAATTAAGACTTTTTTAAATAAATTTTAGGGGCATTTTGGACTTTTCAATCGAAAACCTTAGTCAACAGTTAAATGAGATGGAAGTCAAATGTTGACAGGGTGTCTGCTGCAATTAAAGTTATTAGTTGAATATTAAGCCTTTTTAGAAAACATCAGGATATGTTATTGTAATTAACCTTTTTTTTATGTATATAACTTCTGATATGTTGCAACCGGAAACTAGGATAATGTTCGGCTGATGAGTGTCTTTTATTCTCAAGCCACATTGGGTAGTGACATAAATGATAATATAATTGTAAAATAATAATGAAATAAGAGCCGAACAAAAAAAGTTTATTTAATTAATTTTGATTTACAGTAAGTAATTAACCTATTTATAGACTCAAGATCAGGGGGTGGGCACCAACCCGCCAACCCAACCCAACCCGACCAACTCGACTAGATTGGGTTGGGTTGGGTTGGGTTGGATTGATAAAATATAACTCATCTCAATCCGACAACCCAACATAAATAATAATAAAATAAATTAAACAATTGTATTTATTATTAGATTTATTATGAAATTTCATTTTTTAAAATATTTAAAATTTTACTTATGCACCATTTATAATATTATAAATTTCAAATATAAATGCATAATTTTAAATATTTTTTTACCATAAATATATAATACATTTATTAAAAATATGCAATTATATTGTTTTCATCTTTTGTATTAACTAGCACATCTTTGATTATACTTTAAATTGCTTTTTTTTCTCTTCGGATTCGATTAAGAATTTGGTAGAAAAAAGTCTAATTATTGTATATAAACTCAAACTATTATGTTGGTTGAAATAAATAATAGATTATCCAAACAAGAAAAAAGTCGAGAAAAAAGTCTAATAATTTGATTTCGATATAACAAAATTTGAATTCAAATATATTTTTTCTATTGGGCCTAAAAAGCCCTACCCGATCAACCCAACCCAACCCAATTTAATGTTTTTCGGGTTAGGTTAGGTTGGGTTGGGTTGGGTTGGGTTAAAATTTACATTGGGTTGGATTATATTGAAAATTTTTCAACCCAACCCTAAAACATCCACCCCTACTCAAGCTTGAGCAATAAACTATAGTTACAGTGTCTCCAAGTATATCCATGTCTAAAATTTTAAAAACAAACATTACTATAAACACTCATTCTAATGTCAATAGTACCCTTATTAAAATGAATATATTCATTTTATTTATAAACCTTATTAAATTATTAACACACCCAATTTATATAAAAATAAAAATAAAAATAAATTATAAATTAAAAAAAAAAATCCTTATACTATCTTCAAGCGAAGTAAATCCCTTACTACACGAATCGACCACGTCGTCCGTCATAGATCCCCTCCAACTAAGGAGTACATACAATCTATGGCTTTTGACAACTGCTTGGTCCCAGCCACTTCGGCTGAGCAGTATGTTGATCTCGAAATCAGTCAACCTCTAATTGATCATTGGATCAAAGAAGGTTATTCTCATCTCCATATCGGAGCTATCAGAATCATCCTCACTCTACATGGCAGAAAAGGTTTACATGTTACTACTCGTGTTGCTCTCCTTAACACCATCTATAAGGAATATGAACATGCAGTCATTGGTACTTGTCTATCCACACTCCATACTTGTAGTATATCATTCACATACTACCATAATTTCAATATCCCTTTGAGGGATGCCAACCTCCACAACTGCCTCAAAATACAACTTCAGATCTTGGGAGCACCCATGCTACCAAATTCTTATATGGCAACTCTCCATCACCAGATCGCCTATCGGCTTCAAGATCATGCCTTTGATCTCCCCATTCCTGGCGATAATGGTGACACTATCTTCATCGAGGCTGAACGTGAAGATGAAGTTCCCACCATCATCCAGATTCCAAAACAACTGCCCCGAGACAAACTTAAAGAAATCATGCCTCTCAAATGGATCACAAACTATGTGAATGCTTTTCAGAACGCAACTCCTGTTGTTGCTTCTGACACCAAATACATCAAGGAAAATGATGGCTCCATTAAGACGGTTTATGAACCTTTTTCCAACACAGGTTTTCCTTCCAGCTCCAATCCTAGTGCTCTTCATGTGTTTCAGGGACTAATGATCCAATCAGTCACTACTGAAGATGACATCTCGATCCATAGCTTTGAAGCTAATGGATCTTCAATCTACACTAACAAAATCAATGGTCATTTCATTTGGGACGACGATCTCAACATGTGCGATGCTGACTGCACATGTCGTGACTGTTTACCAGATCTCACTCCATGTAAAACTGCACGTAAACAATACAAACCAGATGATCCAGAAAGCCCATGGATAGGTTTAAAACCTATCAAAAGGAAAGTTCTTCCAATTTATGACAGAGCTTTACAAATCCTTCGATTAGAAGGTCTTTTACCTTTACCTGCCAATGTTACTCCATATTTGCCTCCACATATACCCTGCTTTATGGTTTCTAACTATGACCAAGACTTCCTTCCTTTGGAACCCACTTCAAACCCTGAAAGGAATCGATTTTCCAAACCTTACGTTCAAACTTCTAAAATCTTGTCTGATGGTTCCCTCAAACAACCTACCCAAGCTGAACAAGTTCTTAATTGGCAAACTTACAATGCCAAAGTGCAAAATAGAGTTCTTAACTTTATTGATCAGAAGATTGACTGGGTCACACACCATGTCTCTCGACATGAGAATCAACTCCAAAGTCTCGATATAGTCTTCCGTGACATGTTTTCTGATCTTCAAACCAGAATCGCCAAACTTGACGCTGATCTTCACCGTTATATCAACCATGGATATTTCGGTCCAGAATTTGATAAAAAAGAAAGAGAAATCAGACATCTCAAAGATCAATTAGAACAAATGAATAGAGACCACTCATTCTCCACTGCTTCCAAATTCATGCCAAAACCTTACCCTTCTTCTCAGTCTTTGTTCTTTCCTACATCTCCTCCATATTCTCCTCTTTTTAGACCTCCGGACATTTCTCAGTATTTTAAATCCACTAGTGAATTATTTCGCAAGTATCCTCTATTATCCTCTCCACTTCGTAAACCTACTTCCAAGCCCTCTTCTTCTCTACAGAGAAACAAACAGCCTGCTCCACCAATTAACCCAATACTGTATACTTCTCAGCATCCCCTCCATACTTCCAACAGATTTTATTCATCAGACGAATCAGATATTGACACCTCGTCAAACACCTCTTCCCATTACTCTTCTTAGTACTCATCTGACGTTGTTGCCACAACTACCTCACAGCATTCTAATTCAGCTGAAGTTGCTGATCTCACACAAGTTTTTATGGCTTCTCGAACAGATCCACAGCTGCCACCCAAACTTATAATTCCCCTGACGAATCCTCGACTGAACCTCCGTCTATTATTGAAGAACCATTAGAGCATTAAGTCCCCGGACAGCCTCATGGATCTAGACCTACTAATGGTTCTTGGTTTGATCTCGGAGATTCAAACCCAGACTCATGGCGTAAGAAGATCTTAGAAATGAGTGTCTGGCTTGACCTCCAAATGGCCAAATCTAAACACAATCAAGAAACAATCATCAGGGAATTCGTATCCAGATTCACTGGTTCTCTTCGAGATTGGTATCAAGCCCTTGAAGAATATCGATAATTACAAATTGTCCAAGCAGCCTCAAACTCTGCAGTTATGGGCATCATTTTCAGAGAATTTCTTAGAGATCCTGAACAATTCTATAAGCAAGCTAGGCAAAAGTTCTTTGAGATGCGATGTTGCTCACTTAGAAAGAAAGACATCGATTTTCATTACAAACGCATGTCTAGTAGATATCACATCCTTAGAGGTATCAATGATCAGAGTCTCAAGAATGTTTATGTGAATTCTCTCTCTACCGAGCTCCAGGATGAATTACACAGAAAGATAGATTCCTCTGGCGGACCCTTCACTGACATCACACTAGGTGAAATCCATATGTTCACCCTAAGTGCTTTGGAAAAACTTTGTGTCACTCAAAAGGTTTTCTCTAAGAAGCTCAAAGAAGGAAAACGGCACGAAGTCCAATGCAAACAACCCTCGTATCAGATCAAATGTAAGTCCTCAAAACAATGCACTTGCAAGACCAAGAAAGACAAGCATTTTCAGTCTACCAAGCGAAAAGGCAAGAAGAAGTTCAAATTCTTCAAGAAGAAATCTCGACGTGCAAGGGATAAGTCTCAGAAATGTTTTATCTGCAGACAAAAGAGACATTATGCAAAAAAAAATGTCCTAATAAAAAAGGCTAAGTCTACTAAGCTAATCCAACAGCTAGCAGATGATGTTCCATCTGACGCCGATATTGAATCTATTTTCTCCGAACGAGATCATGTTGATGAAAATACAACCTTTGTGCTACAAGCTGCAGATTTCGTCTCCACCATTCCGACTTCGAATATTCGAGTCTCTCTAAAACTGATTCTCTTCCAGTCTCTTACAAAGCAACCTCAGTCTCCCACCAAGCGACGCACTTCGATGTACAACTAGGATCTTAAGTCCCAATCCAAATACTTCCTGACAAATATGTCAATCCTGTTGATGTCATTGCCTACATTGACACTGGTTCCATCACAACCATGATGAATCCTAAGGTTCTTCCTCCTGATGCTTGGAAGTCTCATGTCCGATATTTTAAGGCTTCTGATGGAAAAATATTCATAACTAATCTGATTACAAAAGCTAAAATTGGTCTCAAGATATTTCCATCCTTTACCCTTTGGACACGTGTCATTAGAACCCCACTTCCTGACAAAGATATCCTCATTGGTTGGAATGTTTATTGTCAATTCAAGTCTCTTCGGATCCTCCCCACTAGAATCAGATACAAAAGAAACTTCAAAGCATTCTCCAGTATTCCAAAGATCTTTCCCTTATCTAACATCCAACCCTCTTTCCAGACAATCCAATAGAAGCTCTTACAATTCTGTACCAACAGTCATGCTGATTTCCATCATTCAAATCATTTATGGAAAAATCCATATTTCTTTATTAAGCTTCCTTTTAAGCTCAATGAAGATGTCAACCCGACAAAGGCCTCTCATACTGGAATGTCTCCTTTCAACCTTCATATGGCCAATGTTGAATGTGATAAACTACTCAAGCAATGACTCATTGAACCTACCTCTTCGCCCTGGGCATGTCAAGCTTTTTATGTTGACAAACGAGCTGAACAACTTCGGGGAAAAAAGAGATTAGTCATTGATTACAAACCCCTCAATCTCTTTCTTAGGGATGACAAATTTCTAGTTTCCATGACCAATACCTTGTTTTCCGAACTCCCTAGTGCTACTATCTTCTCCAAGTTTCATCTCAAATGAGCTTTCTGGCAAATTGGTATTCATCCAGATGACAGGTACAAAACCGCATTTTATCTTCCTAACGCCCAGTATCAATGGGCAGTTTTACCCTTTGGCTTCAAAACTGCCCCTTCATTATTCCAGAAGGCCATCACTAGGATCTTCCATCCTATTCTCTACTTTGCCCTGATTTACATCAATATCTTATTGTTCTCCTCTGATGAAAATTTCCACAACCATCTCCTTCATCAATTTTATGGTCTAATCAACCAACACAGTATCATGCTCTCTGACAAGAAGAGTTCAATAGGTCAAACAGATATCGATTTCCTGGGCATACACATTTCAAATAGAAAATACCACTCAGGCCCTCATCTAGCCAACCAACTATTAAAATTCTCTTATTCCAATTTGACTACAAAGCAAGTTCAACAATTTCTTGGTATAGTCAACTTTATCAGAGATTTCCTGCCCCACGTGACAAGATATACTTCGGTCCTTTCTACTCTCCTAAAGAAAAATCCCCCTTCTTGGGACAGATGTCACACGGATGCTATTACTAAGCTCAAGGAGGTTGCCCAATCTCCTTCGGCCCTCACTATTCCATCCACAGGCCAACTCATCTTCCAAACCGATGCTAGTGACATATGTTGGGGGGCCATTCTCATTGAAGAAAAGGACGGACAAAAAAGTTACTGTGGGCATGCTAGCAGCTAATTCAAAGATATCCAACAGCACTACCACACGATCTACAATGAGATTCTCACTATCAAAAATGGAATCCAGAAATTTGATTTTCATCTCAAGACAAAAAACTTTATTGTTGAAATGGACAACTCGTCCTTTCCAAAGGTCCTCGAATTTCGAAATAAGATTCCTCCTAATCCTCAACTATTGAGACTAAAGGATTGGTTTTCCAGATATGATTTCACTGTTCGACACGTGAAAGGCCAACACAATATAATAGTTGATATGCTCTCTCGATCATCAGCTATTTATCTCATCACTTCCTACGACACTATACCTCTCATCTTCATGGCTACATCAGCATCATCCTCCTCATTCCCAAATCCTACAATGAGGTCTTATCCACTAGAGCTGCTGGGAATAATTCCTCCTGACACACAACCTTCTCTTGCCCGCATCCAAGAATTTGCTCAATCCCATTTACGGGCCTATTTGGCCCAGATTCAGAGCCAAGAAGTTCGACATGAATTTTTAAACAACAGCAGACCATTCCTGAACCCTTTCTTAATGCCTCCTTTTTGCTTTTTCACCCCTCAGGTTTTATGGTTTCTATGGTGCATGTCTATACTCCACCATCATGCCGTCGTTTTCCCCCTCCAAGCCTTATATGGTTTTGTCCATGATCCTTCCCAAAAAGATTATCTCCTCATAACTTTCTTAACCTGGTTCAATTCCCTTTCCTATTGGCAGTCCGAACTCACCAAACTCATGGGTTATCATAATCTATGGAAACTTGATAAGGAATCTGCCTCGGCAGTTTCTTGCATTTGGATATTCCATCGTCCTTATCGTTTCAACCCTCACAAGAGACTTCTTTGGACGTCAAACGTTTGCTATGAATGGCACACCACATATGATTATCCTAAGCTGTACCCTAAGAATCTCCAGATCTCATTGCTTAATTTCATTTGCGACGTTAATGGAGTTCCACCCCATCAGTGTTATATTTTCCCTGATGTCATCAGAGACCCTGTTCTTAGCTGGCATCCATTCCAAGACTCTGTTCCAGTCCACCCACAATACCCCATCGAGGGTGACACATGGCCTTGTCACATTTGCGGAGCATAAGATTCGGATGACGAATATCATACCACTTGTAACCTGTCAAGCCCGTGACTTTGTCTTTACTCTATAATTATACATGTATAACGTGGGTGTTTTATCTTCCTATGTGTAATAATTACATATGCATCACGAGTGCGCTTTAGTGTGTACATATGTATCACGAGTGCGCTTTAGTGTGTACATATGTATCACGAGTATGCTTTATTGTGTCGGTAGCTGTACTATTATGTTGGTCATCTTATCACTGCATTATATGTCATGAGTTTGGCATTTCACTATAAGCTAATTTGGATGTTTTTCATCATCTCTTCTATAAAAGGAGATGATCTCTCTTTGTAAAATCATCGAAAATTACAAAATAAAATCTGTGTGTTTCAAAAATCATGAATTTCTAAGTATTCTCTCATTCTCTTCAATATTTCTTTATGAGATAATAAACAGTCTGTAATAGTCCTAGTATGCTCTATGCTTGCCTTTAGTTGAGGATCCTACACAACAGAAATTGGATTTTGATTCTTTGGCTTAAGGTCCTTAATCGTCTTTGACAAGTTGTTTTGTGAGTACCCTGTTTAGACCATGAGAAGGTCGCCAAGTAGAGAAAACACTAATACTAGAATAAGACGGTTCAAGGCTCCCTGCCACCGCCATGTTTTTTATAAAAAAAATTACCCTATCACTTTTTGTTTATTGATAGAATTCATAACTATACATAAAAGAAAAAAGAAGAAAAAATAAAGAAATACATACCTCTGTATGACCATAGTCCTCTTGAAATATATATATATATATATATATATATTTATATTTCCATTACTTTGTTATATGGTAATTATGTAATGATAAGAAAGTTTGATACTTGAAATAAAATTAGTGTTCATCATAAAAATTAGGGTTTATCATAATTTTTTTTTTTTTTATCAGGATTCTCGTCTTACATTTTTTAAAGATATAAGTGTAATTAATTGACATATATAGTATTTGGTTTATTTTTAATTAAAGTAATTTGACCTCATTGGACCCCACCCAAAAAAAAAAGTTATCCTTGTCCTTATTAGTAAATTTCTATTATAATATTTTGTAATTAAAATTTTTAATAAAATATGGTTGTACTAATTAGTTTTATGGGTAACAATATCGGCACTAATAGGACTGTAGGGACCTGCTGAGGTCAAACAATAGATGTGCAGCCCAGATATCTACTCCCGCAAACCAGAAGAAAACCCCCCCACATATGCTTATAAAATATGCATGGTGGGGTTTAAATCCCTCACCGCTTATGTGGAAGGGAGTATGAATGGAAATTTGACTCAGACCGACCCGAACCTGACCCTGTGGTGAATTTACGACCCGCGAACCCACAAACCTGTATAAATAAAAATCCAACGGGTTCGATTGTGGGTGCGGGTTGGGAAAACGAACCCAAGGGGTGAACCCGTATGAATAAAAATTATATAATAGTTATTATTTAAAATATTATTAATTTAAACTCTAATGGAAACTTTTTAACAATATAGAGAATAAAATATAAAAATTTCACTTATTCTAAGGTTGAGAAGTAAAATTCTCGACTCTAATTTATATATAAACAAAGTTGAACATTGCATTCTTGTTTTTTCAATGTAAGATTTTTAAAAGTGTTTTTAATCTTTAAAATTATAATATTTTATATATTTAAATAATATAGAAATATTATTTAAAACAAAATTAGCGGGTTTACGAGTTTGACCTAGGGACCCGCTTAGTTTCACGGGTTCATGGGTGGGTGTGGGTGCCCCTAAAACCCACAGGTGAAACCTGAACCCGAACCCATTTATTTTCATAGGTTCATGGGCGGGCGTGGGTGAAGAAAATTTTCACAGGTGTGGGTTTGGATTTTACAAAACCGTTGCCATCCCTAAAAGGGAGGTTCACTACCAACTTTGATAAGAGGTTATGTGCATGTATGTATGTATGTATGTATAAAGAGAAATAAAAAAGGGAGCACTTTATTTATTACCGTATATTATGAGAATTAAGATCACGAATATCAACCTCATATATATATTTAGAGTACCGATATTGCCACCCATAAAATTAATTAGAATACCCATATTTTATTAAAAAAAATTAATTGTAAAAATATCTTAATAGAAATTTATCATTAAGGACAAATTACTTTAATTAAAATAAATCAAATATTATTTCCACTTATTAATTATACCCATGTTTTCAGTTATATCTCTTTATTAAAAAAATAATAATAAATAAATAAATAAATAAAACTTATGATAAACCCTATTTAAACTATAATGTTATTTCAAGTATCAAACTTTCTTATCGTCACATGATTTTCATATAACAAAGTAATGAAAAAATATTTTTTAAAGGACTCTGATCATACAGAAGTATGTATTATTTTACTTATAATTTTTTTTCAAAAAAAAAAAAATCAGCCGTAGATATCAATGATTTTTTTTTAATGATTTTTTTTTTTACATCTTCCCTTTCATAAGACTCCTATATTCGAGACATTTTCAAAAGTAAATTGAACCATCGTTAAAATGATTTGATTTCAAAAGTAATATTATTTTTTATATATCTATAAATTGGATGTATTAATAATTTAAGAGGGTTTATAAATAAAATATATTAAAATAAATATATTCATTTCAATAAATGTATTATTGGTATTTGAATGGGTGCTAATAGTAATCTTTATTTTTTGAATTTTAATTATGGATGTATTTATAAAGATGGATATTCTAATTAATTTTATCTGTAACAATATTCACACCCATATGTTTATTATTCAAAAATTGATAAAACACCATAGGATACCTGCTTTCACATTAACAAATTTCCTGAGATCAAGTGCACGTGTTTCCACCCGCACAACCAATTTGTCAAAATCAAAATATTACTTACGTTGTTCAGATATCTGCTTATATAACACCAATGAGAAATCTATCTATAGATATTCATAGTAAAAAGGGAAGTAAGGGTACATAGGTTTTTTTTTTGGACCTGCCAATATCAGATAATACATATATGATCGGATTTTTACTCTTATAAAGAAATAGAAAATTTCTCACACATACTTTTAAAATATATATGATGGAACTTGAACCTCTAATCACCAATGTGAAAGGGTAGTGCAGAATCACTTATACTAAGAGGTGATGCGTAGGTGATTGTGCGAAAGTGTACACAGATAATTTAACCAAGTTTGGATGTATTGTTCACCTATTCATTGCCGTTTCATTTAATTAGCCATATAAATATATCACAATCTCGTATATATGTTTATTATTCAAAAATGATCAGGTAAAATTTATTATAAGTATTTATAATCCAAGGATTATTAGTCATAAGCCAAAAATATATAATTTTGAGAATTTCTATTTCAATCAAAACAAAACCTAAACAAACTAAAATAAGAAAAATAAAATCCGATCTAACTCAAATAATAAATTATTGGATAAAAGTGTTTACAAATCTTTAAATATAATGAAATTGTGTCCAAATATATATAAACATACTAATATTCGTTGTGTTCTTCTAACTCAAATAGCTTACATAATTTACAAATATAAATTTTATAACACCAAAATAAATAAATGTATATATATATAAATATATATATATATGTATAGTCTCGTTCCTATCAGGACATCCTTATATAATTTTATCAGGATATTGAATGTAAGCCACTTATTTATAAAAGTGATTTGACAAGTGCATACATACCAAGTCAAAGTATATAAAACGAGTGACTCACATTCAATATCCTTATATAATTCTATCAATGCATCCTCATAGGAAAATTTCCGTGTATATATATATATATATATATATATAAAGTTGCTAAATAGATTGGGTAAAATTTATTATAAGTATTTATAATCCAAGGGTTATTAGTAAATTGTAAGCTTATAATACACAATATGGTTCTATTGTGTGTTATAAAATATATATATATATATATAGCATATGATATTGGTTGAAAGATCCATCTCAATTGAAATATAAACTCTTGTTAGTATTTCATATGCATCATATTTAAAGCAAAAGACCTTTAATTTGGTACAACAAAGTGGGTTACTAGATACATATACTATAAATTTAATATATTCTATTTAATTAATTAATTAATCCAATATTAGAATATTTACAAAGAAATTATAACCTTGTATAACTAGGACTAGGTTTCACAAAGTTGAAATCTGTTTACAACATAGAATTCCAAATTCACTAAAACATAGAATTCCCCAGGAGGATTTTCTGGCCGATAAATTCATATTTATCAGACTTGAATTGGCCCCTTTGTCATGACTTTTATTTTTCTTCCATGAATCTACTACAACGTTTATTGTTGGGCTGTTCTTCTTTAGTGAAGCTGCTATTATGGCGAAGCAAGATCAAGAAGAAAGATCATCATGATGGTGTCAAACAAGTTTTCGATGATCGCGATAGGTGTTGTTGTTGCAGGTGGGATCAACTTCCTACAGATATATCGGAGACAATCGTGGATCGTTTAAGTTCAGACATTGATTGTGTTCGTTTGAGCATGGTCTGCAAGTCTTGGAGACCATCAGTGAAGAACAGAACTCGAACTCGAACTCGACTGCCATGGCTGCTACTACCTCCACAAGATACCAAACATTTGAAATTCTTCGACTTCTCTGCTGGCAGCTTCTGCAATTTCACTCTACCAAAGTCTTTACAAGGTGGCAAGTTTTGTGCTTCTTCAAAAGGTTGGCTTATAATCGACAAGGGACCCCGATTTAATCCCATTCTCTTTCTCTATAATCCGATTTCCGGAGCCCGATTTAGACTTCCTTCTCTCAAAACCATCCCATCTTTTCAAGAATACATCCGAGAATTCAAAGATGTGTACAATATAACATCCTATGTGGATAAGATTGAACTGTCGTCCCCTGATGTTTCATCGAAGAATTGTGTAGTTGCGGCCACCTTTTTCAATCAAGGAACATTTGCATTATGCAGACCGGAGGACAAGATGTGGAGCATCTTCCGAGGGCTAGATAAAAACAATTCTTACCCGGACATTTTGTTTTTTAATGGGGTTCTGTATGCGTTGATGTTCAGTGAAAATCTTGATATTACTTTCACGACGCATAATATAAGAGTTGGAGATGGAGATGGAGATGGAGATAGAGATGATGATGTTGTTCTTAAACTTATCCCTCATGGAATTAGTTTACGAGCAGAGGCGGGTTCTTGTTTTACACTAAATCATCCGATAGATTGGGTTCCTCTAGATCAATATGAAACTTGTTGGATTGCAGAGAAAAGCATATTGAAATCATATTTGGTGGAATCCAACGGTGAACTCTTGATTATTCACAAAATACTGAATGATATATGTGTTATTATCGGTGGTGATGAAGATGAAGATGGTGTTGGTAACGGCAATGAAGATTACGAGTTTGGTGAAAACAACAATCACGAACATGACCATCACCATCACGACGATGATGAACATGATCACAATGAAGGTAACAGCGATAGCGATGACAATGACTATGTTGATCACTTCCAAGTTACACAACTAAGTAAATTTGAAATATTTCGTATCGGTGATCCTAATAGCAGCGACATTGATCATGTTGCTACTAGATTACATAGTTTAGATAACCGGACTTTATTTGTGGCAGAAAGGGGTTCAATATCTATTCCATTGACAAGCCTCGACGATGGGTTGAAAAGAAATTGTATATTTTTCCTGGACGATTCTTCCCATCACAATTTATCTCGCGATTCTGGTGTCTTTTACATTGAAGATGGAAGGATCGAACGCTCTTTTCCATTCAGATGGGATGATAGAACAAAATTTTGCATGATGACTTGGTTTTCACCTAACATATGGTAAAAGGAGATTTCCTATATACATCTAATCATCTGTTGATATCCTTAACATACAGTAAAGTTCTCTTTTTTCTCTCTTAATTTTTTTTTTTTTTTTTATTTTTTTTTGGGTTAGATTGTAATAGATGTGATTTGTTACTAATACTATTTGTTATTTTATAAATGGTTAAACAACTTTAAACTACTATTTGTTATTGTAATACGATGTTTTTTTCCGGCATGGACTAGAATTTAATCCATTCTCACATTAGTTGGTTTTCACCCAACTTATTGATGGAGAATGGCCAAAATTTTGAGATTAATATAATTATTGCTAATTAACTTGTATATAAATAATGTATATAAATAATTTAATCATTTTACTCATAATATTATGAGAACATATACAAACAAATAATAATAATAATAATAGATAACAATTTTTTTAAAAAAAAAATTTACCAACACCAACCTCCAGATGCTGCAAATTTTCGAAGTCATGATGTTTCAACCGGTAGTAAGAGCTTGATTTATATTCTACAATTGGCAGCTGCACAAGTGAATTATGTTTATTAGATGATGCATGAATGCCATAGAAGAAGCTTGCAATTTGATAGTTCATCAATGTTTTTAATCGATAAATATATATACTCACTGCAGAAGATAAATTGATTGAGATCAAGTGTTATTCTGCCCTGCTTAGCTGTATCAAACGAATCAAACAGATTCCTGTGACGAACAACATGGTTTACACATTAAATATCCCTCGATAATCAGCATTCAGATTTGACACGGGTATGTTTTGACAGCATGTGCACCCAGAACATGCAAACATTAAGCATACACTTAAATTTGATACATACCGAGCAGACTGCAAGAATATACAAAGAGATATGAAGTCATCCAGACGATATCTTCCATTCTTTTTCTGATCAAAACTCTGAACAATACAGGGGAAACACTTAGAAATTTTCAATAACACGTGCTAGTTCTCATTTAACATGCGTGAATAAACAAAACATACAGTTCATCAACATATAACTTAATAGTTCAAACATATAGATTCATGATAAGTTCAACACACCAACCAAGGTACAACAAAGGAAAAAGGCATGACGTAAAACATTTTTAAAAGGGGGATCCCGGATGAAATTTAATAATGAGCTAGTAGCATGAAGTTACATGATCTAATATGCATAGGAAAAACAATTAAGTACCTTCCCTTCCTTCCTTTTCTAGCACAAATAAACCTATACTTAGCAGTGACTTATCACTTATCCAAAAGTAAGAATAAGGATACAAAGGCAAAAGTAGGCCATGTGGTTCACTTAATGAGAAGTCCCAGACTTTTGAATGGGTCCTATTAACGGTAGAAGGACAAACATTCCATGATTTAGAAATCATAACACCATCCGTGTTAAAGACAACGAAATCATAACTATCAAGCATACAGTCTTACATGAGTATCTACTATCTAGAGAGGCATATTCTCGACCCCAAACACGGAAGAGTGAAAGGTTTGATGCATAAGTAAGTTCTCTGAATCATTTTATATGAAAAACAATGTTTATAATTTAAAACAAAAAGGGTACATGCTTTACCTCACAAGCTGTGTAAAAAGCAGGAGAATCCAATGAGAAACCAATTTTCCCCAATGCCTGTAATTAAAATTCAGTAAGAATAAAATGAGAAACTCGACATGGTGGAAAAATTTTAACATTCTCGAGGATGTCACACAATGTAGGCATGGACCTCTCTTCATCCAAATAACGGTTAAAACTATAGCAGAAACTACCTTATATACATCATCAGGAACAAGATATCCATGACCCCTGCAACAATGAACCAAAAAGCCAATGCAGTGTTTAGACATATTTTTATTTAACAAAATAATCATATTTCGCAACAGATCGATAAGCCAAAAAACTAAAAAAAAAAACTATCGATGTATTACTAGTTCATTTAGTTGTGCAGAGACAATTTGCATGAGTAAGAAAGACAGATGCTAGACCAACAATAAAGTATTGCCCGGACATGAAAATTTAATATGCTATACATCAAATGCTATACATAGCATGCATTTTCAATTGCAAACCAGCACACGACTATATTAAACCTCTACTCGATATTACAAGTTCAGGAGCAGGAGGATTACCTCTCTAGCTCCGAGAAGGCATGTTGAACCTGCAAATAGAATACCGTAAATAAATCCACTTCAAACCAAACGCTTTAAACTAGCAAAACTAAACCGAACACTTGGCTCATTGTGCTCGAAAAACATTTCAAGCTCATACACAATTGAGCTATCAAGTTATGAAATTGATATCTTATCGAATTATCAAGTCAAACTTTATCGAATTCGAGCTTGAATCAGTAACTTATTGAGTCTCGAATTAAACACAAGTACGTACCTTTAGCAGGAACTTGTTAAGAGCAACAAATTCTGGATTGACAGAGAAAACCAAAAATTAAATTTTGACAAATTCAAAGCACAAAGCAAGAAAATTATTTCAATTATTCATGGATTTTGTGAACAAAATTTAAAATTGAAGTACCTTGGAAGCTCATTGTACCGTTTCTATCAAAATCGTACATCCTGCACACAAAAAAAATCAAAACCAAAATCAGAAATTCCATGTACGTCAAAATACGGCGCCGTTTTCCGAGAGCAAAGAAGAAAAAGGACCTGACCTGATCATTTGTTGGACGACGGTGAGAGGGAAATCGAGGTTTCCGATAGCGAAGGTGCTCTGATCACCAGATTACAACGACGTCGTTTGAGACACTTTTTTCGATTGAATTCGAAAGAGGAAAAAATAAAAATAAAATTACATTGAGAAAAGAGAAGAGAAATTGGAAAACCTTGAGCTGAGCTGCAGTGATGTTTCCTGTTCTATCTGAGTCGACTCGGTCAAACCACTCTCTGAGAATCGCTGTGTTCTCCATTTTTGTTGTTTCGATTTCTCACTCGATTGACTCTCCTCCTTAAATTTATCAATTAAAATGTAAAAATAAAAAAAATAAAAAAAATAAAAAAAAAACAATTTAAAATCATTTCGCAGAAACGGCGCCGTTTATTTTTAATTTACGTATTATTATATTTGTTTCCCTTCCCGCTCCCATTTTTGCTTAAATACCCAATTCCGGCGGCCAAAATATTCATTTCGATTAAACGATGAATATTACGATGTCTCTCTTCAAGCTCATAGTCTGTGGCATGATCCGCATGAACACACTTTCTCTCTACAAGTTAGTGCGACTCGCATTCTGCATCATTAACGCTGCCTTCTTTCTCTAGAAGTTCTTGTCACACATGACCGATCAAGGAGTCATCACTCATCTTTCTCGTCAGACGAGGAAGATACGCCTGATGAGGAAGAAAATTCAACGCCTACTCGCCTTTATGCAGATTATGCTCATCATGATGCAGATTATGTTCATCATGCTCGTCTTCGTCCCCCGCTACTGGATCCCTGAATGATTCTTGAAGTGGTTGGTAATTAATTATTCATTTTTCTATATAGGTTTAATTACGTAAAATAAATAAATTTCATCATTACTTATTTTCTTTTCTTTAATTAATTGGTTTCTACTTTCTAGATCGGAGAATTTAATATTTCTTCTTCTTGCGACGTCGAGGATTGATGATGCTTTGGTTTTTCTATTATTATTTACTTTTCTTTTGCTTTCGTTTTTAATTCTTAACACCAATGATTTTCTTGTTGATTTTTCAGGAGATCAATTCTTTCATCAGATGGTGACCTTTCACTGGTTTGTGAGATCCCATTGAAGAACCTGTTTTCTTATATGCAAAATTACTCTGTTATTGTAAAGGACATACTCTATTAGGGTAAATGAGTGAATAATTAGTTTTCAATGATAAAATGTGACATAACAAACGACTACATAGAGCGTTTTTAACACCAAGACACGTCGGATGATACTAAATGGCTGAAATACTTGTATTTTATTATAGTAAAGGAGTGAATAACCGGTTTTCAGTGATAAAATGTGATATTATAAATAACTACATACTCGTTTTTAACACCAAGCCACATTGGGAAATGGTAAATGACTGCATACTTGTACAGAAAGAATAAAACACCATTTTGTTTGACTAAAAAAGTAACAAAAAGGATAAAGATTAAATTGCTGCATTCAATTCCATTACTTAATATAACATATTATTTTGATTAGGTAACTCAAATCCTCTGCTTTTGGTATTATAGCAGCTTTAGCAGACTTATATCTATTCCAGCTTCGAAAATGGTGTTCGTCTACTGACAATCTTTTGTGTTATGTATCTCTGATCCCGAGCTGCCTAAGAGATTCAGGAGCAACAAGAAATATTCGTCTTCTGGTTTGGTATTGGAAAACCACTATCCCTTTGTATGCTGTCCTAGGTATACCATCCTGGACAATAGAGTTACTTGTAGCTCTTAGCACTAAATCACTAACATAGTTGATAAAGAAGAAAGAAATGTTTTACAAATCATTCTAATAACAAATACCTTCCATTCTTCAAAAATTCCAAACTGACGCGTGATATCCTCAAATTGTCACTGATTTTTGTACCGAATACGCACATCACCTTCTATATTATGCACCTTGAGAAGAGCAACAGCTCCGCGAAGAGGTTTAGCTTTTTTAACAATTTCGGCAAAGTAATTGGTATACTTTTCCCGGAAGAATAGAACACGATATCTTGACAAAAAAGTAACAAAAAGGATAAAAATTAAATGACTGCATTCAATTCTGTCGAGACGATGACAATGAAACATGTTAAGGACAATTGTTTAGTAGTGGGATGATAGTGTTAAGTTTTTCAGCCCAACTCGCAAACCTTAATGGATATTTCTTAAATGGGTCGATTGGTCTGGCTCTGGCCCGGCCCATTTTGACACGTCTATATTCAAGTTAATATGTTTATATAATAATTCTCTAGTTAGGATTAACCTTTTTTCTTTTTTTTTCTTCTTACTGGTTTACTGCTTATCTCACGTGATAATCTATGGAGAAATGCTAGAAAACTGATTATCACAAGGGTTGATCAGTGTACCCACAAAGAAAAAAAAACACAGGTTGGTCATGACTGGGGAAAAGACTCTATGTTCATATATACATAATATGGAAACTATTTACCTCCAATGAGGTTTAAATCTTGGAGTCCCACTTCAGTCCCATTCAAGATTCCCAAGCAAACATTTCCCTTGGACTGGAGAAGAGAGAATATTTAATCTCAAGTCTTGGATGAAATTTAATAACGAGCTATCAAGCATTGTGCTCATTGTGCTGAAATTCAAGCGTTGAAATTTAATCTCAACACTTGGCTCATTGTGCTCGAAAAACATTTCAAGCTCATACACAATTGAACTATCAAGTTATGAAATTGATATCTTATCGAATTATCAAGTCAAACTTTATCGAATTCGAGCTTGAGCTCAGTAACTTATCGAGTCTCGAATTAAAAACAAGTACATACCTTTAGCAGGAACTTGTTAAGAGCAGCAAATTATGGATTGACAGAGAAAACCAAAAATTAAATTTTGACAAATTCAAAGCACAAAGCAAGAAAATTATTTCAATTATTCATGGATTTTGTGAACAAAATTTAAAATTGAAGTACCTTGGAAGCTCATTGTACCGTTTCCATCAAAATCGTACATCCTGCACACCAAAAAAAAAAAAAAAAAAAAATTCAAAACCAAAATCAGAAATTCCATGCAAGTCAAAATACGGCGCCGTTTTCAGAGAGCAAAGAAAAAAAATGGACCTGACCTGATCATTTGTTGGACGACGGAGAGAGGGAAATCGAGGTAGCCGATAGCGAAGGTGCTCTGATCACCAGATTACAACGACGTCGTTTGAGACACTTTTTTCGATTGGATTCGAAAGAGAAAAAAATAAAATAAAATTACAGAGAGAGAAAAGAGAAGAGAAGTTGGAAAACCTTGAGTTGAGCTGCAGTGATATTTCCTGTTCTATCTAAGTCGACTCGGTCGAACCACTCTCTAAGAATCGCTGTGTTCTCCATTTTTTGTTGTTTCGATTTCTCACTCGATTGACTCTCCTCGTTAAATTTATCAGTTAAAATGTTTTTTTTTCACGACTATTTAAATAATTCCGCAGAAACGGCGCCGTTTTATTAATTTATTTTTCTAGCTAGTTTTAATTATGTAAACAAAATAAATTTCATCATTACTTAATTTTCTCTTCTTTAATTAATTGGTTTCTAGAATGGAGACTTGAATATTTCTTCTTTTAATTAAGATTTCCCAATATATCACGTTTCCCTATATAGAAAGTATTTATTATTTTTCATACTACTAATTACCTACTCGATCTAGGATGAGAAATTCCTAATCAAATTTATAATTAAATCATTTATAATTTCGATGTCTAATGACAAGACTTTAATATCATCGTTTTTGTTTATCGGAATTATATTCGATCACTCTTTATTTTCTTCTCGACCAAAACATGGCATCGTCATTGTTGCATGCATACAGAAATCTAAGTGAAAATCTTTTGATGGGTTGTTCTTCTTTCTTGGAGATGTTACTACAAAATTTATTAAAGTGCAAGAAGAAGAAGGAAGAGATCGAAATCGACATTGATTAATATAGGCGTTTTTGGGATGATGAGCCAGGTATTCTGGAGGACGTCATGGAGAGGTTGGATTTAGTCGATTGCATACGGGCCAGCAATATCTGCAAGTCTTGGAGATCAGTTGCCGTTAATCGAAAGAAGAAAATCAAAACAGCTCAAGTTCCATGGTTGCTCTCTCATCGTGATAATCATCAACCGCGTACCAAAAGCTTGCGATTTTTCGACTTCTCTTTGGGAAGTTCTTACAATATCAGTCTCCCGAGGAGTAGTACTACTCTATTCGGATGGTGGTACTGTGGTTCTTCGAAAGGTTGGCTTGTGATCGCGAAAGGTTCGTATTTTAATCCTAAGCTTGTTCTCTTTAACCCGAATTCAGGTGTCCAACTTCAACTTCCTCCTCTAAGAACAATCCCATCTTTCAAAGATTTCCTCCGCGAAAATAATAAATATGATCTTGATTACGACATAACATGCTTCATTGAAAAGATCGAATTATCATCGTGTGGGGATGATACTCATACTTGGAATAATTGAATAGTAGCAGCAAGTTTTCGTGATGCAACAACATTGGCACTATGCAGACCAGGAGATAAGAGTTGGAGCATCTTCAAAGGTGGTGTTAATCAAAGTAATATTTGTGCGGACACTTTGTTTTATAATGGAATATTGTACGCATTGATCTACTGTGTTTATGAAAATCAGGATGGGAATGCAAATGGGATCATAGCTTGAGAATCGGAGATGGGGATGATTATGGGTTCCTGTGAATGATTCAGAGGAAGAGTGGATTGTAAAGAACGTTGCATTCGTCTCATATTTGGTCGAATCCAACGGTGAATTACTGATTGTTCATCGAATAAAGAGTGTTATAGGATCCACAATACATCCCAATAATCCTAGTAGTGATCTTCTTGATCTCATGATCATGGAAGATGTTGAGACGGTGGCGAAACTTAAAAGGGTGAAGGTAATAATAATAATAACGATGATATTGATACTAATAATGTCAATGGCAATGCTGATGATGGAGACAACAGAAACAACAATATACTGTGCAATATGTATAATGGTGTTATTGATTATAGCCGCCTTTTCATTAACGGTCACTATTAATCACATCTATGATGATATTAACGATTATGAGGATTATTATCTTAATTATGACCACAATGATGTTGAGGATCATCATGATAACGAATTAATGAGGACGGTGAAGACAATTATTATGATACTAATGACCAAAACGATGATGAGGATCATATTCATGAGGATGATCAAGAAGAGGAAGACCATGACGATGACAACATGATTGATTTCAAATATTTTGAAACAAGCAAATTTGAAGTGTTCAAGATTGATGATCCTAGTGCCAATAACAACAACAACATGAGTGTTACGAGATTAAATAGACCGGGTGATCGAATGTTATTCGTGTCAAAGTTAGGCTCAGTGTCTGTGAAAGCTCCAGAATTCAATGAGATGAAGGAAAACTATATTTCCTTTGTGGAGGATGAAGAGCAAGGAAATTATCATATCGGTATATCTCGTGAATCCCGCATCTTTTATTTGGAAGACGAGAGGATTGAACGATGTTTTCCGAGTATGAATCATATGAGTTGGTTTGCCCCTAACTTGTAGTAGAAGTCATTTTTATTTTTGTTTCCTATGTAGAACTTACATTCAAATTTGATGTTAATTTGTTTACTTCAAGGAAGCACTTCAAATTAGGTGTAATTTAGAGGTTTCAGTTAATTAACAGCCAAAATCACTCAATTTACAATATGCATAATCAAATGACTGCATTCAATTCCAAGCTTGATTTTGTTTTTCAAGCTCAATATGCCAAGCTTTCGGTTTGCATTCTCAGAGCTTGAGATGTAATACTCTGCTTTTGGTATTATAGCAGCTTTAGCTCAAAATTGTTACATTACAAATGTTGATACAGTTTGTCTATAACTTGGGACTACGGATGCCAACTCATTTCCATTAAAATATTTACTGTGGCGCGCTATAACAAGGCCTCCAGCTTCGAAAATGGTGTTCGTCTACTGACAATCTTGTGTTATGTATCTCTGATCCCGAGCTGCTTAAGAGATTCAGGAGCAACAAGAAATATACGTCTTGTGGTTTGGTATCGGAAAACCACAATCCCTTTGTATGCTGTCCTAGGTATACCATCCTGGAAAAATATAAACACAAAAGGTGAGAACAGACATCATCTGCATCTTCAAAGCCGTAGTAATTAATCTCAAGTGTGCTGTTATAGTGACCGTGCATATGTGAGAGTGTATGCACACATGGCGGCAATGAAACATGCAGCAGGAAGGGAGGGAGAGAGATAGCAGCTCAGCATTGCAATTATCAGGCATTTTCCCATGCCAAGTTTAAAATACGAACAACTTTTCAAGTAAGTGAAAATATCAAAGGGGTCATTCAACCTACCCTATGACAACAGAAGATTAAGGAACAAATAAATCTCAAAAATTCCAAAGGATAGTGGCACTGATATCAAAGCTTTCACAAGACAGCACCAATACAGTTATTTGTAGCTCCAAGCACTAACATAGTTGATAAGGAAACAATGCACGTCTTACAAATCATTCTAATGAAAAATACCTTCCATTCTTCGAAAATTCCAAACTGACGCGCGATGTCCTCAAATTGTCGCTGATTTTTGTACTGAATACGCACATCACCTTCTATATTATGCACCTTGAGAAGAGCATCAGCTCCACGGAGAGGTTTAGCTTTTTTAACAATTTCGGCAAAGTAGTTTGTATACTTGTCCTGGAAGAATAGAACAAGATTTATTGACAAAAAAAGTAACAAAAGGATCAAAATTAAATGACTGCATTCAATTCCATTACTTAATATAATATATTACCTTCGTTAGGTAACTCAAATCCCTTGTCTTCCAATCAACCTGTCCAAGAAAACAAGCGAAGGGCAACATTAATATTGGTAATGTAAGAAACAAACAGAAACTTCAAAATAACCGGAAAAGATATAAGAGAAATTGGTAATTACCTGGACATCATTCAACTTAATAGGCTCAAGATACTGTCGGTAGAACTGCCCCAAACTAGAACCCTGGAGGAAATTTATATAAGGAATTAACATCGACACTCAAGTGGCCATTCAATATTTGAAATGAGAGTTTCGAGAAAGCTTCTAATATCCCACATCCAGGGCAGAATACAATTTGATACACTATAAAATAAGCGAAAGGGCGGGAATAAAATTGATCTTTACATAAGCTAGTGATGAACAAGAAACAATTGAACATCTAAGTAGATACACATACATGCTCACCAAAATTGTATGTTCTGCAAACTTCAGGACGAATAAATTGTCGACCTTTGTGATTCTTTTTCAACCTCAACCAGTCATCCCAATAAGTGAAGTTTTGTCAAAGAAAAAACGAATATAATGAAAGAAATAATATCAACATGCATGGTAAGTATTATATATAAACTACAAATACAAAAACCAACAAGGATATGCCTTTGGCCACTTTGGTGATAGCTCATCCCATATAGTTCTTGACAACATCCACCCAAGACCAGGAAAGAAATCTGAGCGATAAAGTGCGTCTACAGGATACATCAAAGAAGATAAAAGATTGTTAAGTATTCGTAATAATTTCTACTACAAAAAATTTATCAGAATCTCATCAAAAGCCATTGTAAAAAATATCTGTATTCTCTGTGGATGAAGTCATTGAAACTTCACTATATATTAACAGGACTGCTATGCGAAATGACATGTCTATAGAGTGAGGGTCATTGAAATGAGGATCTTCGGATGGATGTGAACCATAACTGGAGTAAAACTCTGATGGAAGCTCTCCACCAGAGAATATTTTTTGACTAGGAGTGCATGAGACAACTAAGAAAGCACCAAGCTACAGACTTTAAAAGACTATAATAAATAATATATTCATCATAACATGTTGATCAAAACCCATTGACAAACAGTCCAGGCCACTGAAAGAACAGACATAGACAAATAAAGTATTTATATTTGCAATTGATTGTCAAAAATGAAAACCACTTTGTGTTATCTTATAGTGTTAACTACATAAAGAAGATCTTAACAAACTTACAAGGATCCTGAACAAACTGCTTTTGTCCGTTGTCATTCCATGAGGAAACAGCCATGATAGACCTATCATGGTTTAAGTTCAATATGAAGAAAATCACTTATGAAAGAACTTTGGATCCCTAACATTTACAATAATGAAATTCAACAAAAACAGACTTGATTTCAGTCTGAAAACATACTTATCCTGGTCAAGAAGAGCTGCTGCAGCCTCAAAATAATCAAAAAAATCCGGGGCAATTTCCATGTCATCTGTCTTCACCAAAAAAAAATCTTTAATTAGAATATAATTTCTTTGGGCAATATGCTGACAATCACAATATGAGATAAGAAAAAGAATTTTGAAATGATAAGCCAAAGGAAGCAGTTTCACCTTCAAGTATGATAACCCGGCTGAAGTTATGCTTATAGAACAATTCATCCAATGCCCATTTATAATGACCTAGAGAAAGTAAAAAATTTAGTGCTGATATTTACACAAACTCATAGACAAGTAGAAAAGTTGAAGCCAATCCTTACGAGCAATCTTGTAGTATGCAATCAATTCCCCGGGTCTTTCAGTTTGTACTGGATCATAATCCAAGTGCTGCAATGAACAGCAGTTCATATTAATCACAGCTTGGGTTGGTTACAGCAATCCAAAGAATTAACAAGAACATTAGAAGAATTTTTAAATGAAAATTCAACTATTTCCGGAACTTGGACAGCACCGCTTCCTTTATTTATGAACATTTAATGTTCAATAATTGTACAACATACCATCAAATAAAGGAAACACTGATGGAAAATGGACACTCTGAAAATAGAAACATGCTAATTAGAGAGTCCACATATTTGGTATAATTTACCTGCATATATGTCAGCTGATCATAACTCAAAGCCTTACTCTTAACGTCCGGATGCGGTCCGTCCTGAAAAAAGCTACACATTTATCAGTTTTCTCAAAATAACAGATAAAGCATAACATATCCTCTAAGCATGCCCCAGATAACAAACATGTCAATCAAACCCTAAGAAAATTTGTTGCAATGGAAAGAAGCCTATAAATGTAAGTACCTGGGATACAAAGAGTGGATACCTTGAAGCAACAGAGCTTTGATATCTGCAGAAAGAATTATATTATTTTGGTAAATCCAGACTACTATCAAAGACAAAATCTTCAAAATATTAAACATACTTTAAGATAGAGTTAATAGTCCTTTCTAAATAATCAGCACGATTGCATGCCATAACCACAACTGCTGCCAATGGCACCTAGTGAATTCAGCAGAAGCCAGAAGGAATGATCAGAACGATTAGTTGATATGACTTCTAAAGGAAAAAACTGAGAATTTCCACATTGAAGCAAACCTGAACTTTGTCAATCAGTCTTTCTAGACCTTTCCCTAAAACAGTAAGAAGGAAACAACAGTTAGTGTCTTCAAGTCATCCAACTCTCATGAGAAAATTTAAAAAAAAGTGCCTTTAATTGATCATACACACCAAAATTATGAAATGCACGGATAACTCTTAACTTCCAACATTAATAAACAAAACAACAGACTATCAGCAAATCTCATGGTTGACTAACCATCGAGTAGCTAAGTTCGTTTCAACACTCTAAGTGTCAGATAATCCGCCAAAAATTAAAGTTCCGTTTCCTTTTCAGGTATGTTATTGACATCTTGCAGCACGTGATAACCAACCAATTTTTTCATGCTAAGAAATTTTCTTCCAGTGCAGAATTACATCAATGCATACAAAATAGATGCAGTAATTATAAAGACATAACTCAAATATGCGAAATAAAACAACTACATGTACCATGAGAGAATACAGGAACTCCTAAAAATGATGTAAATGTATTATTACAATGGTTCCTGTACATCAGTTTCCCAAATAGGCAAAAGAGCAAATACTATCATGTATTCAATGAAGTAAGCTAAGAAATAAAATGCAAGAAATGTAAACAAAAAAAGAAACTTTTTGTCGAAAATAAACATACTTTCAAGATCCTTAACGAGCAACTTCAGCTGTCCACACTCTAGCTCCTGACGTTGCTTCTCCTCTGAAATTGTATCATTAATCGAATCGAATTTAAAAATTCTCTGTGAGGTTCTTCTCAGAAAAGAATAAATAACAATTTCCATTTAAACTCACATAACAACATCATGAAGCTACTACATTTTCCCTAGTAAAGCAAAACCAAAACGATTATTCGAAAAGGAAAAAAAATGTTTAACGCACCTTCTAAAGCGACAATACGTCCTTGTTGGCTACTAATTTGATCAATAAACAACCGCGTTTGACTAGTACAATGGTTCTCCGATTCAACCTTCCAAAAAAAAAAAATCAAAATCAAAACTTGTTGAACATCTTATATACATAAAAATTCAACAACAACAAAATAAAACATACTGCAGCAGCTATGCGATCGGCATACTCGGATTGTGTCGCGAAAAGTCGCATCTAAAAAACAATTAAACCAGAACAAAAAGACATGAAATTTAGAATCAAATGATTAGAAAAAAATTGAAATAAGAACACAAAATTCAAAATTATGGAAGGAATATAAAGAAACGATTCAAATGGAGCACCTGGATGTATATAAAAACGACGGCAGCAGGCAAGAGAAGAAGCCGAAAATCGCAAATCGAATATGCCATTTTTTGTTTTCGTTTTCTGTAAATGATTTGTCGAATCGGCGATCTCCGTAAGATTTTGAATTTGTTTTTCGAGGTTTTTTTTTTTTATTATTACATCAGAGTCGAGTGTTTTTTCTTGCAGTCAAGTCAACTGAAATCTTCGCGTCATTTTTTTTTTTAATAATAATAATAATAATAATTTGGAATCTAAGACAAAATTATTTGGTAATATATGTGTCTTTCTACCAATCTAAATTTTCCACGTGGAAATCAAGAAGGAAAAATAATAATAATAAAAATGAAAATCAAATAAAAATGTGCCTATACATAATTATATAATTTTAAAATACCACAAAACACGTTTTCATTGGATGGTCTCATTGTCAGACGTGCCCATATAAGTTTTTCTCTTAAAACCAATACCATTTTGAATTTCATCAAGTTTGATAATTCAAGTGGATTTGATAAAATAAAGCTAAATATAAAAAATCATGCAAATCATTATAAATCAAAACATAATGTCACGTTTGGTGCACGGGATAGGATAGAATTATTTTTAAAATATGGGATTGAATTGGATAAGATTAATTTTAATGTTATCTTATGTTTTGTATAATATAAGATAGGATTAAAAATAAAGTAATTATGTGTTTGGTGTAATTTGGAATAGGATTAAAAATATATTCAAAAAATTAAAAAATCAAATTAAAAAAGAAAAGAAAAACATATATGATATCTAACACTTTACCAAAACCCATCAATTTTGTTTTCTTCTTTAATTCCTTGATTCATCTTCCTCGCTTTCTCTTAAAATCTATATCAATTAGATTTAAAACTTTAGGTTCTGATTATATTGAAAGCTTATATTTAATTATAAACTTCAAACTTCAGACCCATATTAAATTGAAATCCAGAACTTCGAGTTTTGATTAATTAAATTGGAATATAGAACTTCAGGTTCTAATTAATTAATTGGAATATGGAACTCCGGGATCTGATCAAATAAATTGGACTCAAGAACTTTAAGTTCTGATTCAATTAATTTTCAAAACATTAATAACTATGTTTGTAGAACTTTGAGTTCTGATTAAGAGCATCTCTAATATTATTATGTATTTTGAGAAAATGAAATGCCACATAAGATAGATATTAAAAAAGTTAGGAAAACTCTCTTCAATGTTATTATCTAAGTTGAATATGGAGATAATGTAGCCAACCAAAAAAAAAGTTAAAGAATATGGAGTTGAGTTTCTAATTATAGAAACTCTCCTAAAAATACTGACTAGAATTTCTAACTATTTCCACCAATAAGATTAAAGTTCATTTAATTGTAAAATAAAATATAATAGATAGTGGAATAATTGTTTTATTATGATCGGTCATTAAATGGATTAATATTTGACTTTAGATAATTGCATTGGAGATATGAATATGCATTTCTATAAAAAAATTTCAAAAGTGAGTTCATAATGAATAGAAATGTTAATGTGACAATGTTTAGAAACTCAAAAAATGCATATTTGTATTGGAGATACTCTAAAATTGGGATTCATATGTATCAAGAACTTCAGGTTCTGATTAATATCAAACATATAATGGTAATAACAATAACAATTTCTTCAAGAAACTAATTTATTGAAATAAGGAAAGATGAAGAAATACAAAACTAGGAAATCGTCGAGCAACAAAATTTGGAAAATCACAAACAAAACTTACTAGATTTATACAACCCCACTCGTATATAGATTATATAAACAAGTAAAATTGAAATTAACCGCAACGCAATTTCAGCATGGATTAATTCAATGATTAATTCATATTCAAATCCTTACAAAACATGGATTCATTTTTTTTCTTTTCTTTTCTTAATCTCTTTAAATTTATTCAGATCTTTTCAAGATCTAATTTAAAACTTCAAGTTCTAAATAATTTTCTTGAAGCTAAAATTTTTTGATTTTAAATAAATTTCTCAAATCTAGAACTTTTTAGTTCTAATTTTTCGATTCAAGAACTTCTGTTTTTTGTTTTGTTTTTTTTTTTAATCAAGAACTTCTGATTCTTATTTTCGAATAAATAGCTTTTGGTTCTTATTTTTGAATGCAATTTTCTTGTTGTAAACCTTTGTTATTAATAATAAGAAGGGAAGAAGAAGAGATCAAATAAATAAATAAATAAATAAACATTCGTACTGATAACGTGTTATAAATCAAAGCATAAAAACATAGAAAATAATACTAACTGAAAATAGAAAGAATGAGAGCAAACCAATTATATTAGTTTATTTCTCTATATATCTTGTATGCTTACACAATAAGCCTACGTATAAGTGTAAGGAGAATCGAATCTACAATGAAATAGGAAATAAGATCAAGAGAGGTAATTGCTCTACATTGAAATAGGAAATGAGATCAAGAGAATTGATTGCGAATTATTATCTGTGTGGTAAAAGTCACAACACAAATTACATTTTAATTTGTTTTAAAATTTTGTATTTTTGATTTTTTGGATTTTGTTGCTATTATGCTATATAATTTATATAGGATTGTAATTTGATAAAAGTAAATACTAAAGAAATACCTTTTTTTTATTATTAAAAAAAAAATACTAAAAGGAATTTGAAATGATTATCTAAAAAATGCATGATTGTTTTTATCCAATATGATACTTTTACATTTTAATTTTAGGATGACTCTATTGCCACCGATAAAATATCTTTCTACACTCATTTTTCGTCTCACACCCATATTGAAAAAGAGAAATGCTATTAGCAATTCATTAATTACTTATCTACACTCTATTTTAATTTTTTTATTAATGATAATTTTAATCTAAATTAAAATTACTTAATAAGACAAGAATGTTATAGAGACCAAATAGAATAGAAAACAAGCTTTTTTCCATCTTTAGTTTTTTTTGTTCCACTTTTGTGTCTTTTTTTTTTTTTTCTTATTTTATAAACCCTAAAATATTTTTTTCTTCTTTTCAAAATATGTTTTTTTCTCACATACCATCAAACTCTTAAATATATTCTTTTTCTTTTCAAAATAACTTTTTTCTCACACACCATCAAACTCTCCATCAAAATAATCGGTTTTTTTTTTTCCTTCTCAAGTACCATCCTTGTTCAATCATCACCATCATTAGAAAATATATATTTAAAAAAATTATTTATCCAAAAAATTATTTTTGAAAATATTTTTTACTCGATATAATATATTTTGTAGTCAACTTAAAATCCGAAAGAGAAAAAAAAAACACTATTTTCCTATTTTAACCTATTGATTTCCTCACTTTTGTTCAGTTTTATTAAGTGTTTTATTTTTATTTGATAACTTCACATAGCATTTCTATTTCTCATTTCAAAATTTCTAAAGAGAAGTATTCAAAATGGGTAATATTAGAACAAAATGAAGTGTCTTTAGAAAGAAAAAAAATGAATTGGAGTGTCCGTAGAGTAAGAGTGTCAAAAATGAAAGGGATAATTTTGGAAAAAAAAAAAATGTCTTTCGAATTTTTTAAAATTTAAATTTCTATAATGGAGTGTCTTTAAATAATAATAAAATTTTAAAAAAAAAATTAAAAAAAAACATTGGATTGTAGGTAGAAATTCTCATTAAAAAATTAAAATTATTAATTTTACTCCTTACACCCTATAAAATACCAAAACTATCCTTTAAGTATTTTCTTTTTAATTATAATCATATATTGTTTCTCATTACATCTATTTCTCTCATTTTACCCATTTTCTCATTATACCCGTAGTTTCAGAATCTGTAAGTTGTTTTTACTATTATTTTGATTCAACATTATTTTAAACATTTAATTCAGCATTAAAAAATCACTTTTCTTCCTTTATTTAGCTATTTATTTTGTTGGTAATTGAAAATACTACACATGTTCAAATTCAACTATGGTTTCTTCGTTCCTTTAAACAAATACTACATAATTTACTGAATAAAAAAAATATATCATGTTCAAATAAAACTATACAACTAAGATTTTACTTTGACGAAAATAAAATATAAATTCAACTTTAAAACTAATTATGTTTTTTCGTTATTACTTGCGGAATCAATTATCTAAAAAACCATAAAATCATAATGGTTTACACTCGTAATCATCGCCATAGAAAACAACAACAATAATTATTAAACAAACAATAGTATATAGCTTCTTTTGTCTTAAAACAAAAAACAAAACAAAAAACTGTTTTTTAATTTTCAGTCACCAAACAAACCAATTTTATTTTTTTTTCATTTAAAAATTTAGTCTTTTTTTACAATTCATCAACCAGGTTTTTCGGTTTATAAACTAATTAAATTAATAAGATTTTGTAGTTAAATTAAAATAAAGTAAGTGAGTGAGTTGTGTTTGAGATCCATATAGTCTTAATCGAGTTCTACAACTGCTTTAGAATTAAAGTAAGCATACTTAAATGAATTCGGAATTCATGAAATGAATTCTTTGTTGATCTATTCTTTGATATTGGATTTGATTAAGCATATATTATTATGGTTTATAAAGCCATATATTTTAAGTACTTAAATGTAAAAGTATTTTAGAAATAAAAAAGTTTCATTACAATATTGGTGTAGAGAGATATTTTATTGGTGGCAATTAAGGGGCTATCCTATATCGTTTTTCAGGTCCATTTTCATTTTCATTTTTCGAAAATGATTTAGAATACGCGTTCGTTACCTTTTTTTATTTTATTTTTCATTTTATTTTCAAAACAAAAACAACATCAGTGTTAAAAAGTGAAAATTTTCAAAAACAAGTTTTGGATGTTTTTCATTTTGTTTTTCGTTTTGTTTTTCACTTTAAATTTTTTTAAAAAAAAAAAAAAAAAAAAAAAAAACTCATTTTTCTTTTTCTTTTTTTCCTTTTTTTCTTCTACTTCTTCACTAGACCATTCTTCTTCTTTCTTCTTATTCTTCTTCTTCTTCCTCCTCGCCGATCTACTTCTGCTCACCGATCTACTTCTTCACTCGACTAGTCTTCTTCCTTCTTCTTCTGCTCTCTTTTCTACCGTCGATCTGGTCTTCTTCCTCGCTGATCTACTCTTCTTCTTCTTCTTCAGTTCTTCTTTCTTCGTCTATGTCTTCTTCTTTCTTCAATCTGCTTCCTTTCTTCCGTCGAACGGTCGATTTGCTTCCTTCCGCCAAGCCGCCAATCTTTTATAAAGATTTTAATTATTTTTCATTTAAATTATATATTAAAAAAATCTAACCAAAATAAAAAATAAAAAATTCACCTCATTAAATTTGGCCCATAATATGATACTAGACGCGTTTTTACATTTTTATATTCGGAATCCAGCTTCTAGATGTGTAAGTGGATTTCAAAATTGAAATAAAAAACACTGTTTTCATTTTCGTTTTTATTTTCAAAAAATAAAAACAAAACACGGCTTTAAAAAATGTTACCAGGCGCGCCCTAAGCCACCATTAATTTTATTGGTGTGATTACCATAAGGCTATTGCGCTTAGTACCTTAACATGAAGATTATAAGCCAAACAAAATCCACATTTTAATGTTTGCACTTGATTTTTATCTCAATTTATTAGATAATTAATTCATTTGATCATGTAAAAATTAAAAATGACAAATGAGAGTTTGCAACTCATTAACCATGTCCATGTAGTATTATTGAATTTGAATTTAGATTCTCTGCTGAATTGATATTGTCCTGACCTATATAAATCTACTAACATGTGTAATTAATGACTGATTTATTTCTTTAATTTATTTCACTTTCATTTTTTTTTTAAATGTTGAATCTTATTCTCAAATATTTTAAATCAGGATCAGGAAAAAGACACAACAGAGAATCCTGATCCTATTGAATATAATAAATAAAGTGACAATTATCGATGGCTTGTATTTGGGTCATAAGTCATAACAAGTCAATTGAATTCGATTACACTTCCTATATATATATATATATATATATATATAAATATAAATATCATTTTCGGTGGCTACAACTCTAAATCGGATATTGCTATTTGCTAGACTGATTGAGCGATATTCACCTTTAACAAACAATGCGGTCACGACCCAATTTTTAATTTTTTTTTTGAAATCTGACATACTATAGTACGAATCAAAATTTAAAGGGATAGAATCATTTTCCCCTTGTAATTCGTCATATTAGACACTTTACCTCCTTTAGTTTCAGTAATGGCCTCCACCCCCCCTCTCAAAAATAAAAAATATATATAATAAATAAATTAATTAATTAAATAAAATTCCTCTAATTTCAGTAATGACCAATTTCCCACCTAATAATCAAAATATTAGACATTTTTCCTCATAACCGTTAGGAAGTCCGTTAGTCAACAACTTTGACTGTCAAAAAGTCAATTAAATGACCTTATTACCCTTGAACACATTAATTATGCTCCCTAATAACACCACTAATTGTTTTTAAAGGAAAAAAATTAGAAAAAATAAATAAATTAAAGCTAATAAAAGTATTTGAAAAAAAAAAAACATAATTGAAAATAAAAAATTATAAAATTTAATTAAACTTTAATAAAAAAATTTATTTAAACAAAAAAAAAAATAAATCTAAAGAATTACATGTACAAATAAGAAATTTATTTTAAAAACATTAATATAAAGAATGAAATGTAAAAATAAAAATTTCATTTAAAAAACATTAATATAAAAAATGAAATATAAAAATAATTAAAAATTTTAATTAATGTAAAAATAATGTAATAAACATTAATATATTTTTTATTAAAGTTTAATTAAAATTTTTAATTTTTTAATTTCAAAAATGTTTTTTTAAAAATACTTTTATTAGTTTTAAATTTTTTTTTTCTGATTTTTTTTTCTTTAAAACCAATTAGTTGTGTCATTAGGGGGCATAACTAATGTGTTCAAGGGTAATAATGTCATTTAATTTATTTTTTAATGGTCAAAGTTGTTGACTGACGAACTACCTAACGGTTATGGGGTAAAATGTCTAATAATTTGGTTTTCATGAGGGAAAATGACCATTTTTAAAACTAGAGGGGTAAAATGTCTAATATTTTGGTTTTCTGGAGGAGATATAGTTATTACTGAAACTGGAGAAGACAAAGTGTCTAATATAACAAACTTTGGGGGGGGGGGGGGAGGCGGAATGATTATTTCCCAAATTTAAATCTTACCTAGATATATTTTCTTCTACAAAATTTAAATTTGAATAATAAATCATATCTATTTAGTCAAATTTGAAGGCCTAAAACGATAGGCTCACATGGATTGGATTCGCAACCTATGAATATATATATATATTTTCTATTATCTGTTCGTCATGATATAAAATATATTAGGATGAAAAATAGATTATAGAGAAGTTTTGATAAGTGTATACACTTTGAGTCAAAGTATGTAAATTTAGTGGTCCACATTTTTCGTCATGATATAAAAACTGACAATAGAAAAATTATATATATATATAGAAAAATTTTCAAATATATATATATATAAAATTTTCTATTAGTGTATCATGATAGAATTATATAAGGACATTGAATGTGAGCTACTCGTTTTACATACTTTGACTTGGTATATATGTATTTATTAAATCACTGTTATAAACGAGTGACTCACATTCAATATCCTAGTAAAGTTATATCAGGATGTACCGATAGGAACAAAACCGTATATATATATATAAATAAATGAAGAACCAAGAGTCTCACGGCTGACGGTGGTAAGATGGATCCGATGAAAGTTTACCACATAAGAGAGTTATAAAAACCAAATTTTACTTTTTCTTTTTCCAATTATTTGTTGACACGTGGCAAACTAATTTTTTTTTATAATTAAAACCCTAATATATAATTACTTTTCTTTTGGATCCATCATTCTCGCCATAACCATCTCTTCCCGAATCATTTGTTTATTTTCCAGTTTTTAATATACACTTTCCTCTCAATTTTTTATCTTATTCTACTCTCAGTTTTTTTTTTTTTCCCTCTTGCTCTCACATCTCAACTTCATCTGATCATGAAAATAGAGAAAAAAAGAAATATAATTATATATAGATATATTTTTAAATGAAATATAAATGAGTCTGAGTTTTTGGTTGAAAATCAGAATAAGTAGTAAATTGTTTGTGTTTGTGAACCGAAGATTTGGCTCAGGATTTAAAAGATATAAATATTTATTTTCTTCTTTTTTGAAATTAAAAGATATAAATCTTTTCGTCCAAAGAAAAAAAAAATATATATAAAATATTATATTATGTGGAAGGAAGGAGAAAAATAAAAATAATCGGATATGAGGTTGAAGGGTAATTTTTTTTTTTTATTTTAAAAAAAAGCAAAAAATTATGTATAATATTGTTTCAATTTTAATTACTTTACCATGTGTCAATAAATAATTGAAAAAAGAAAAAGTAAAATTTGATATTTATAACTCTCTTACGTGGCACACTTTCATTGGATCCGTTTCACCACCATCAGCCGTGAGACGGACCCATGAGAAGATTATAAAAACCAAAATTTACGTTTACTTTTTCCAATTATTTGTTATCAATGATATAAAAAGTTTCTAAAGTACAAACTCCTTTTAAAAACAAATCTATATATAAAAAATTAAAAAGTTAAAAACCAAAAATAGTAATTAATATAACATTTGACACTTGACAACCAATCATAATTCATAATATAGCCCCTGAGAAAAAAAAAAAAAAAAAAAAAAAAAAATCTGTGTCCGTTTTCAGGTGCCTAACTCTGGACAGCTCTCGCCATTTTCACTGTTTTTGTTTTCTTATTTCACGTAATCGTCGGATCCAACAACCCAATTCCGATTCAAGATGAGAAACTCCCGGAAACAAGAATCGTCGTCGTCATCGTCTAATTCTTCTTCCGAGAAACTCAAACCCAGAGAAGACACGCCGCTACTTCCAGGCAAAACCAACAACAATCCTTTATCGTCGCAGCCCAAGACTTTCGCGAACGTTTTCATTGCCGTTGTTGGCGCCGGCGTCTTGGGTCTCCCTTACTCGTTCAAACGCACCGGATGGCTGATGGGTCTTCTCATGATCTTCTCTGTCGCCGTCTTGACTTACTATTGCATGTTGCTTCTGGTCCGCACACGTCGCAAGCTCGATTCTTTCGATAATGGGTTCTCAAAGATCAATTCTTTTGGTGATGTGGGGTTCAGAGTCTGCGGTTCTGTCGGCAGGATCGTTGTTGATATCATGATAATTCTCTCCCAAGCAGGTTTTTGTGTTGGGTATTTGATTTTCATTGCTAATACAATGGTTAATTTCTTTGATGAATCCACAATCTTAGGGTTGTCAGCTAAAGGTTTCTTTATATGGGTTTGTTTTCCATTTCAATTAGGGTTGAGTTCCATAGCAACATTGACCCATTTAGCTCCTTTGAGTATTTTTGCCGATGTTGTTGATTTAGGTGCAATGGGTGTGGTTATGGTAGAGGATGTGATTGTTTTTATGACACAGATGCCTGAAGTGAGGGCTTTTGGTGGCATGTCTGTGTTTTTTTATGGTATGGGTGTAGCTGTGTATGCATTTGAAGGGGTTGGTATGGTTTTGCCATTAGAAGCCGAAGCGAAAGACAAGGACAAATTTGGTAACGTATTAGCTTGGTGTATGGTTTTCATTGCTTTGATGTATGGAAGTTTTGGTGCATTTGGTTATTTCGCTTTCGGTGAGGAAACTAAGGACATTATCACTGCTAATTTTGGGGCTGGTGTTGTTAGTGTTTTGGTTCAATTGGGTTTGTGTATAAATCTGTTCTTTACATTCCCTCTGATGATGAATCCTGTTTACGAGATTGTTGAGAGACGGTTATGGGGTGGGGAATACTGTTTGTGGTTGCGATGGCTGCTGGTTTTGTTGGTGAGTTTGGTGGCTTTGTTTGTCCCGAATTTCGCTGATTTCCTGTCCTTGGTTGGGAGCAGTGTGTGTTGTGGATTGGGATTCGTTTTGCCATCTTTGTTTCACTTGCTGGTGTTTAAGGAAGAGATGGGGCGGAAACAATGGTGTCTGGATATGGCGATTATGATACTGGGAATTGTTCTTGGAGTTTCAGGTACTTGGTACGCACTAGTAGAGATTTTCTCTGTCAAGGTATAGTGTTTGTAGTACGTAGTAGTAGGTATCATTTCGATGGCTGCATTGGTCCCAATATATTTTGCAGATTTCTTGTCTTTAGTTTGAAGTAGTGATTGTGGTGGATTGGGGTTTGGTTTGGTTTCCTTCGCTGTCGTTGAAGGAAGACATCGGCAATCGAAGACTTTCAGGAACACGTTACACGCTATAGATTTTTTTTCCATGAAGGTCTACTAGTATTTGTTAGATTGAATATCAATATTGATATGTTGTAATGCAATCAATGTGTATCAAAATTTGTCTTCGTGAACATATTTGATATCTTCTTTACCTAGATTAATAGGTTGCAAAAGGGTATTATGATCTATTGATCTTCATTGAATAAAAGTTGTGAACCATTAACACTAGTCGTTTCTATTATAATTCTCCTATCATCTCGGTCCTATAAGAAAAACTTAAGGACCGAAGTTACGTAAAGTTCAAGACCAAAACGTTTTTCAGTTTTGAATTTTGTTTATTGTTTTGGGATCCCACATAGAAGAAATAGAGGAATGTGAGGGAGTGATGGAGAGTATATATTGTAATGGAGAAAGAGAAGCAACATACTTACCTGGACGGGGTCAATGGGTGATCAAAAAGGCCCACGGCCTAGGTTGATGGCCTCCATTGCACTTTGGAGAAGCATCCGTCTAAGGTCTGCCCAAGTGGCAGAACTTACGTCATAATTTGTGGCAGTGGGGGCCTGCGTTCGCGCGGCCCCTATCCAATTCTAGTATAACATTTTTAAAGAATGAATCAGAAAAAGCCCAGTTTCGGTTATCATCAGGCTGCACCAAAATGACACTTAACATACCATTATGGGCCTTAGTGAGCACAAAAAAGTTAAAAAGTGAGAAAAAATAGGTTAGGGTAGGGACACACAGCTCATGTAGTCAAGTTCAAGTTCAAATTTTTATGTGTTATGTAATAACTATGTGACACATTGGCACCACGTGACCACCGTGCCAAGTGGCCATTAATTTTGATCATCACATAATGGGGTCACCATCACCATCACCATCATCCATGGAATGGCCAGCCATTGAGAAAGTGAGAGCAGACATTATGATGGGCAGTCTCATCAGCCCAATACAGCATTCAATATAAGGAGGAGTTAAACGTTAAAGATCAATTATTGATACCGATCTATTATGGGCTCTCAACGTTTCATACCCTTAAAATATGTGAGGGATGCCAGTTTGGACCCACAAAAAAGGGTCAATAGAGTAAGTAACAAAGGGGAATTCTGTTTTTGATGTACTAAAATCCAAAAGTCTTTCTATTGAAGGACTGAATTACAATAAAAGACTTGACCCTACTTTTGGGCTCAAACCCAATCTATAACTGTTCCTGAGGCCCACATCAATCCATATTCAATCTGCTCTGCAAAAACTACAGGATTCAACTAGATTTGCCATGTGAAGAGTGTAGACCATCAATGGTCAAATGAAATGGAGTACAACTACTGCATTTACTCAAACCGTTTGATCTCCATTACAAAAGATAAATTGACAAATTCAATGGATCCGATAGATCCGTCGCACACCCCTAACTTAAATAATTTGATATCCGTTATAAAAGAGGGTTAACTATCAATGTAACTATACAGGTTCTATATAACTACTTTAGCGTTGAAATCAACTGTAAAAAGTTTCTAAACGTAGACCCCGAAAAGAATATACATACATGACTAAAATGTGAACAGTGAGATATTTGACAAAAATTCTTATGTCCACCCTAAATTAGGAATATTGGTCAAGCCAGAAATTTACTATTTTGTGGTAAGCATTACCTCAGCATCAACTAAATTTTTTGCTCGTCTTCCACAGATGATGATGATGATGATGATGGCTTCTGCAGAACTCTCACCGTCTCACAGACACTGTTTTCCTCAAATATCTGCCCTAATAATAAGAAATCTACATCTGAGACACATTAAAAAGAATTCAATGAATGATTTTCAATAATAATAATAATGTCAAGGACTATTTTGGGCAGAAGAGCAGTAGATGTTAAAAACCTTTACCTACTTATATAGTTAGGCAAGTTTTCTTGTTTGATCTAATTTTCGAAACATCAACCGGACACCACTTCAAGCTGGCAGATTGGTTGACTATGGTGGCCTCAAATTTAGTTTTCAAACCATTGATCAATAATCAATTTGATAATAACTTAAGTGATACCATTGATTTTGGATCCAAATGAATGTTAAGAATGTAAAGATAGATCAGAGAAGGATTAAAGCTAACCACATAAATAGGAACACAAGATTACAAGATTAGGTAAGTACCCGAGTAGTAATGATAGCATATATGGTTCCAACCTACTGTGCACATAAGATATGAATTCTCAATGCGATAAATTTGGATAGAAGATATGGTTCGAATATACAATCTCGTTAAAACATGATGCGTATGTAATTTTAGAATTTTTGTTATTTGTGGAGGATTTACCATTGAATGTAAAGATAATATACAAAATCAACGTTTGAAATTAGATCCAAATGAATTGAAAAATAATTTAGAGAAAGTATAAAAATAAGGCATACGATAAGAGTAGGTAAGTACTAAATAACGATGAAAGATATAGTTCGAACCTACAACATCATTATTTGAACGGGATACAGATTTAGAATCGGAATTTTCTTTTAGAGCAAGAAGACTTGCCACTAGATCAGATCTAGATTAATTAAAAAAGGGAGGAGGGTTATTCCTGTCAAAAATCAAAATGAAGCACCTCCCATGCACTAAAGTCGATTCCCAATTTTCCATATCAAACAGACAAGTGTGTGCCCACACACACATTGCAGCTGTCTCCAGCCCATTTCCCTCCCCATCATTCCCACTCTCCTTTATAAACATCACTCAACACCTCCACATTCCCACCACCACCACCCCCTCCTCCTCCTCCTCTTCCTCCTCCACAATCACAATGTCACCACCACCACCTCAACACCTCTTCTTTTCAATTCTTCTTCTTCTTGTTGCTCTTGTTCTTCAACTCTCTAGCTACACATCAGCAACACAAGTACAAACTCTGAGCACAATAGAGTACATAAACCCGAAACTCCCACCAAGAAACGTAATCACTCCATCGAAAAAAAACGAAGGCTCATCGAATCTAGTCAATCTCCGTTACCATATGGGTCCAGTTCTCTCCTCTGCACCCATCAAAATCTACCTGGTCTGGTACGGACACTGGTCTAACTCACAAAAACTTCTCATCAAAGACTTCCTCCTCTCCATCTCCACCCCACCACCACCACCATCTAAACACAAACCCACCTCTACCGTCTCACAGTGGTGGCGCACCGTCTCTCTCTACACTGACCAGACCGGCGCAAATGTCTCCAGCACTCTCTTGGTCGCTGGCGAGTACGCAGACACCGCCTACTCCAACGGCAAGCAGTTGACCCGTCTCTCCATCCAGCAAGTCATCGCCACTGCCGTCAAATCCGCCCCTTTTCCCGTCGACCACAAGAACGGCATCTACTTAGTCCTAACAGGCGATGACGTCTCCGTTCAGGACTTTTGTCGAGCAGTTTGTGGGTTCCATTACTTCACCTTCCCTTCAATGGTGGGTTACACACTTCCATACGCCTGGATCGGAAACTCCGCCAAGCAGTGCCCGGAGGTCTGCGCATACCCGTTTGCAGTACCCGGGTACATGGGCGGAGGCGGGCCGGGAGTACTCAAATCGCCGAACGGCGACGTGGGTGTGGACGGAATGATAAGCGTGATCGGGCACGAGCTTGCTGAGCTTTCAACGAATCCTTTAGTGAATGCTTGGTACGCTGGAGAGGATCCGACGGCGCCGACGGAGATAGGGGATCTGTGCGAGGGAACGTACGGGACCGGAGGAGGAGGTGGGTACATTGGACAAGTGATGAGAGACAGACAAGGAAAGACTTTTAATATGATTGGGAGGAGTGGGAGGAGATTCATGGTTCAGTGGATTTGGAGTCCAGTTTTGAAAGCTTGTTTTGGTCCAAATGCTCTTGACTAGAACAAGAAGAAAATGAAGAAAATAAGAAAAAGTTGACAACTTGAACTGAAAAGTTGGGAGCTTGAATTGAAAGTTGTTTGATTTTAGGGTTTTGGGGTTAGTGGTGGTGGTGGTGGGTGGAGGAGGTTGGTTTTTTTTATAAATAATTTATTTACTTGTGGTTGATTAGTTTTTAGATGTATAAACTATAAAGAGATATCAAATCAGTATAATTTACAGTGTTTTTACTTGATAATCTATTAATAGATTTTCCATTTTGAGGAACTTTTCATTGTCTACAAAGTTCATAGATTTGAAATCAGATGAACTCTGAATCAGAGATTTTATATCTTGTTTGTTCAATGCTCTCTCAGTTATTTGAAAGATGTGTTTCCAATTTGGACAAGTTTGGATCTTTCTACTGGCCTGAACAGAACAGAACATAACAGAACCCAGTCCTAGGTTTTCCTGATATGTCTGGTTATAATGTTGTTCAAAGCTGTAATCTGTGACACATGCCATTTCTGAGATGGACTTTTTGAATGAAAACTAACACCAGTTTAGTTTCTCTTAGGTGAGAAACAGAAACAGTTTATAAGTAAGCAACTATACTTTGTTGATTTGGGATCAAAGGATATGCTGACCTCAACAAATATCTTCTAGTTGAATATATAATATAATACTTTACTTGGGTTCACAAGTGATGTAATTAGGAGATTGTCAATTTTTTTACTTTGGCTTAAACACAATCTTTGTACAATGATACATCAATATAATCATATATAGATTCAAACAAATCTCAAGTCAAATAAGGCAAAAAAGGCTAATAGCAACACCTTCCTTAGAGATGATGTTTCTTTGTTTCTTTGTTTCTATGCTTTTTCAAAATTTTGAATGAGAGAGAGAGAGAGCAAACAACACATTGTTGTCCTTTAGTGTGCAGTTTTAAAGACTTTTAATTGATTGAATTGAAAACATTTGTGATCCACAGCTAATATTTGGGACCCACTTAAAGTATTAATTTATTTTTAATTATTATTATTATTATAATTATTATTACTATTATGACTTGTCTCCTCACTTCTTTCTCATTTCTTCTATCTTTCACCCAACATTACCATTCTAGTGGTGACCCTCCTCCCTCATAAAGTCATAGTCCTCCAAGTGGACTTTGTGCCTTGTTTAGAGTGCATATTGAAAGGGCTTCAAGCCTCCAATCCAAACACTAGCACAAGTCCTGCCTTATAATTATTAAAGTACTTTTATTCTTCCTATTGGTGAATTAATGGTGATTACTACTAAAGTACTACCTAAAAAAAATTAAAAAAAAAAAAAATGATTCTCATTAGGTTATTTTGTCAATCACTGGTAGTTAATTTATCTTTTTATTGACAGGTAAAAAGATATATAACAAATGATCTGTCACTCCCCTTTTTGTGCCTCTCAGCTAAACTTATAATCTTGGTTTGTATAATTTAGCATTTTTTTAAATTTTTTTTTTAATTTTTCTTTACTTTTCTTTACTGTATTGATATTCTTGTGAGAAACTATATACATTTGCTTTATTGATCTTTATGGGAAGTTGATGTTTTCTATGAAAATATCTTTTTTTTTTTTTTATGTTAAATATCTTGTGATGTTATTGTAATCAATTCATTGAATCAAATTCAAATTCAACTCTCTTGTAAAAAGTATTCTACATGAACATTTAAATTGTTTCTTCTTGTTTATAAAAAGCAAAATATCTAGATGAAGAAAAATATTTGAATATCCAAAATGAAACTAGTGTTAGTTATTAAATCTGTCTTATGAAGATCTTGTTTTTGTAAATATATTCTCATAACGAGAGATATCTAGTTCCATAACAATGGAGAAAAAAAAAAAAAAAAAACTCTCTTTTTAATCTCTTTTTATTAAGAGGGAATTGTATAGACATCCTCGAGGTTTGATAAAATTGTACGAATATGACAGTTTTGGCCATATATACATAAACTTCTCTTAACATTTGAATATTATTGTACAAACATCCTCTACTGTTAGATGGATCTATTAGTCAATGGACAAAACAGTAAAAAGTCTAAAATACCATTTATTTTTATTTTAAATAAACTAAAAAATTTTAAAATAAGATAAAAAAATATAATTTTTTTTTTTAGAAAACATGAATGTATTTTAAATTTGAAAACCTAGAAAAAAAATTCATCTTTACAAAATTAAAAAAAATATTTTTTTAAACAATTTAAATTTATTTATAATCAAAAGGGAATTGCACAAACTAATTTTTTTTAAGATAATTTTTTTTTCTAGACTTTTTACATGGTTGACCATTGATTGACGGATCCATCTAATAATAGGGGATGTTTGTATAACGATTTTTAAATGTTAAGGGAAGTTTATATGTATATGGCTAAAATTATCATATCTATATAATTTTATTAAACCTTAGGGATGGTTTGTGCAATTCCCCTTTTATTAAATTGAAAAAGATAAAGGAAGTAGAAAAAAACGGTATGTAATCAATGAAAAGAGAAAGAAAAAAAATATCAAGACTCACGAGGGTTTGTACGATGATTGTTATCCATCCATAAATGGACCCACATTGGGTAGGTCACCACCACCACCACCTAGAATGTCTCAATCTTTTGTGAGTTGGACTTGGAGCTCCACATGCAAATGCAACCCCTATAGTGACTATACCAATCAATTAAGTAACCCTTTGAAATTGTTCGGAATCTCGAATATTATTAGGTCGAATGAACGTACTTAGCCATCAAGATATATTGGGCGGATGACGTTAGTTTAGTTACTACTTATCTTATGAAATTATGAATGCAAATTTCAATTAACACAGCCAAATAATAAAACAAGAGAGATTAATTTTCTTTCTTTACTGTTCATGATTTCAAGCATTTTATTAATTTATTATTTGATTAAATTCTAAATGGTGTTTCAAGTGTTCACAAATCGCAACTCACAAGGTTGTTAGTGCCTTGCATTAATGGAGTGTAGTAAATAGTAATTACACTGTAGTACTGGTGTTGTCTTTCTCCCAAGCTGAAACTATAAATATTTTCAAATATCTGGTAGTGTAGTCGATGATATTTATCTTTGAAGCTAAATGGAGCAGCTGCATGTGCACATAATAATGAGAAAACACTAAAGGATTGGATTAAGAGTCTGTCGAGAACTTCTAAATTCAAATAACATATTTATGTAGTTTAAATATTTACTAGTCTCCCACAATAATGAGAGAAAACTCTCTCTATATATATTTATATAAACTAATAAAATATGTAAAGTGGAACTCAAACTCCCCGGCCACCACCACGGCAACGTGATAGGGGAGGTGAAAACAAATTTGAATATATCTCTGTCTGCATCACCAACCCTCATTTTTATGTGAATTGTAGGGCACAATTGTCAAGAAAATCAGGGTAAGTCTCCTGGTTGTAAAGCGCACATTTATGTGACCCACTAGCATCCAAGAAAATTCATGCATTTTTTTAATTTGTTTGTTTGAAATATATAATCTCATATATAGTCTTGATTCTTTAGATATTGTATAACCAGGTTGAACTGGCCATATAATATATCTATAAAAAATATATATGAATTTGAAATAGTAGTTGCGTTTAATCATTTGATTCATTTCTATGCCTGGAAAACTTTATGATATTTTGTTTTTTGTTTCTTAGAATTCATTTTCATGAAATGTGTGATTTTGGGACCATATTTTAAATAGCATTTAATGATACTGTGACCTATACTCTTATCTATCTATTTATACGTATATAACTGTATATGAAACTAGGAAAAAAATATCGAATCAGAAACTATCGGAACTTATTAAGATCAAACATTACGATATAGGCCTTAGACAGTGCGAGTGGTACATGAAACACTGATACTACGTAAAGGGCAAGTGTTATTATACTACAAACTAGTTATATTTTATTGAAACTTATCGAGATAAAATATTACGATTAATATGTGTAGGCAAGACAATAAAAGAGTGGAATTTGGATTCTTTACTGATTTTTTTTTTCTGACCTCACATAATTTTATGACACATAAACATTGTAATGAATATGTGGTTAAGATGTGATTGATTTCAATAACTATTTTATCAACGACTAATCACATGCTTTAAAAAGGTCAGAAAAAAAATCAGATCAGTAGAGTTATGCATGAAACCTCGATGCCACGTAACAAGTGTTATTATGCTACAAACTAGCTATATTCTTGCCACTTGTTGATTTTCAACACGAACAATTCTAGAGATTTCGACCAATTTCTAGCTAAGTCCCTCAAAAATCTTTGCAAAGAGATTTATATACGTGTGTGTATAAGGATTCAAAGACTTTTGATTAGAAAATCGAAATATTAATTCAATGGCAGATGTGAGAGGAAGCAGTGGTGTTTGCAACGACAGGTGTGGTTGTCCATCACCATGCCCTGGTGGTCTGGCTTGTAGGTGATCGTTTCTCTCTCTCTCAGCTGCCACACACACCAGCTTTAATTTCTCTTAATTATTTTTATTCCATTTGATTCATTATATACAATTAGCTCGTAAATTAATATGATTGGTTATTCACATATATTTTTAAAAACGTAAATAAAAGATATACATAACGTAACATATGTAATGTTACATGCATGTAGGTGTGCAAGCAAGGAGGGGATGAGCGATTATAAGCACGAGAAGTGCTCGTGCGGGGAGCATTGCTGGTGCAATCCATGCACGTGTAGCAAGACAGAAATCGCCGGAACCGGTGGCAAGGTCCCTTGCATGTGCGGTGTTGGTTGCACCAGCTGCACTACTTGTTCAGCATGAAGCCAGCAGGACGACGAGGACGAAGACGATCTCTGCTTCTGTCTTTTGTTCATTTGCAAGCTTTAATTAGCTAGCATGTAACCTTTGTATTGTACGAGTTAGTTGTATATCGTTTTTCATTAATAAAACTTGTCAAGACAATATCGTGAAGATCATTGTGACTTCACAAGTGTTGAAGATGAAGATGAAGATGGTGGTGGTCGGTTTCACTTTTCTCTATTATTTTCGTTTAACGATGAAGATGCATGTGCACGTAACGTATGTACGTATTTGCACTGGCTTTCATGATGCATGAACTGTACCGTTTGGTGGTTTTATATATCACCTATTTGTGACATCTGTTTAACATATATACAAGACAGCAGACACCAAACATATATGTGATGTGAGATCGAGAATCGAAAGCAACAACAACAGATAAATCCTGTCCTGACGGTGAATTTGATTCATTTGGGGGAGGTACTGTTCGGTTGTTTGCTGCAACGACAGCTGTGGCTATCCAAGTTCATTTTTTAATTTCTACTTCTTTAGTTTTCTGTTGCCGATATCTTTTCATTCTAAATTAACAAAAAAACATTGTAGCAAAATTGCATTCGTTTCAAATAGCGTTGGTTAGCGTGTACACACATTTCAAGTTATAATAAGCTCTAAAATTTACTTATAAAATCTGTGTTCTAACTTGTAAATGACCGATATAAGTAATGAAGTAAATATCGACGATATTCACTTATTAGTTAAGAAAATTAAATAAACATCGATAGTATTCGCTCACCATGTTTGACTGATCCATGGGAGGAAATATTTTACGATAATATTCAAAGTTTTGAAGTCTATCTGCATGACACAGAGACCTGTGGGTCTCATGCATTAAATGTTGATGCCACGTTGTGCCATCTGTATTCAGCCTAAAAGACTACTCTCGAAACATGAAGAAGAAACAGAAACACGTAAATAAATCTAAACTTGGGACTTGTTTTTTCATGTATATGTGAAGAAGAAACAGAAACACGTTAATAAATCTAAACTTGGGACTTGTTTTTTCATGTGAATATATATATACAGTAATTGCAAGATAAGATATAAACAAAGAAAGAAAAAATAAATAAATAAAAAATTGGTGGATGTATTGAAGAGAGGTGATGTAGTTCAATGCAACGATAGCTATGGTTGTCCCGTTCCATGCCCCAATGCTCGGGATTGCAAGTAACTACTATTTCTTTTTGTTGTTGAATTCGCTTCGATTTTGATCGTATATTTATGTTCGGATTTGAGTCACGTGACAATTACTTTGTTATAACTATTCAGGTGTTCGAGTGAGAAGGCAAGTGACTTCGATCACAAGCGACGCTCTTGCGGGGAACATTGCGAGTGTAACCCATGTAGCTGCGGCGAGAAGCAATCTACTGCTACTACTCAAACAAGCAGCAGGGGTAAGGGCATGGGCAGTTGCAGCTGCGGCGCTGGCTGCACGTGCACCTCCTGTGCTGCCTGATAGCTAATAATCAAGCAGAAGAGAAAGCCTTGCCTCGCCTTTTCGTTTATTTAGTATAAATAAGTGGTGGCAACTGTGTCTGTATTTGTACACATGAATGTATACAGTTTTCATAATAGTAAACACAACTGAGATAAGAGTTGATGAATGTTCAAGATTTTGAACTCTTAATCAAAAGAACTATTTTTGCACATTCTCAATCTGGAAGGTCACTGTCTGCTCTTTCCACAAGTCCTCCTCTAGATGCCTTTCATGGAATTCCACTTCCCCATTCGATTTGATAAACAACCCAGAAGTGCTTCTGGTGCCGTAACGTCCCTGCACATTCCATGTTGCTTAAGAAGAAGATCAAGAAATTTCATTTTGTGGGTGTGAGGATTAATATTTTACCAGCGGAGTCTCTGTGTCGATGAATATAGAACTCACGTTGTATTCTCTCTCGGGCGGAAAAATTCCAGGCAGCGAGCTCTCGTCATCTTTAGTTGTGTTCCTCATCAGTTTCTCAACCATCTCTACCATGGGAAGTTCACTTTCTCCATATTCATCCAACAGCTCTCTGTAATTGTCGCCCAATCGCTGAGCCTGAATAACAAGTGTATTTGGAGTTCATCAAAGTTACTTGATTCGAGTTCTTGCATTGTATCTAAAAGTTCAAATCACGAAATACAAGGATGAACACACCTTACCTTAGGCCACGGTGAGTCCAATCTTGCATTTGTTAACACATGGATTCCCGGTGAAACATATGTGATGAAACTTTTACCTTCTTCTGGTCTGTTGGTTATGTAGACCATGGCTTTTGATTGAATGTCGGCTAATATCAGGTTAAACCCATTATACTGGTCGACCTCCTTCACTAACTCCTCTGCATAATCCATGGGACTTATCTTACTCTGTGGCAAGGGAAATTGTTACGATCATCAGAAGTTACGAAAGTAATCATCTTTTGCAAATGAAACCAGTCTCACCCTCATACTTCTTTCAAGTATATACCAAGAAATCCACACGTTATGATTTGAAAATACATCACAACAGCAATTTTCGATCAATGATTATCAAAGTTACAACAACCATCGGAACATTACATCAAATTAAAGACATGTATACATATTCCGTCACTAAGTTAGGATGTTGGTATTAATTGCAAGCAACTAAAACAACATCAACCATGTAGATATTCGCCTGTATGCAGAGTTAATCACAATAAAGGTGAACAGGTTTTACGAAACAAGTACTTTCAGCTCTTGATATTGTCTCTATCAAGCACCTTCATATATCGAGATATGGACAGAGTGAGTTTCTGTGCTATAGCAATTCAATCGCCTAACTTATGCTAAATGTATCTGCACTTCACAACTGTCAAACATATTGCCACGAGCACAGTAGCTGTGGTAACTATCTAGTATAGGTACCTGTCTCGGTGGCATCGGAACTATAATAAAACTCGACATATCTAATCTTACCATACTTTTCTTTAACTAATCAAGGTATGGTAGTCCTGTCTAAACATGTACTGGGAGGATGATTATGGTCCCATTACTTGATAATTTTCAACCTGTGTTCTTGAGCATGTCAATCAAGACATTTACCATTAATCAGGAAAATGTCCCCTCGAAATTGAGCATTACTATTCCATTTTATTTGACGAGATTGCCAGAAGCTAACCCAAAACAAAATCAAAATTTAACTCCCCAAAACCTCAGTTAAACCAATCCTCAGTTCATCATCTCTCAACACATCTGTCTATTACTATTTCACTATTTAGTCAATTCACGGAGCAGGAGAAATTAAAGCGAAAAAGAAACTACCTTCAAGAAACGAACAGGCAAGTCTCCTCTGGATTTAGCCTGAGGATTTGATTGAAGCTCCCTGAAATTTGTAAGGAAAGCGACTTTACCGTCTCTTGAACAAGCCAACCATGTCCCACCTGCCTTCTCATCCCTCCCTCCCAAAATATCTCCTCCTTCCCACCACTCCAGCGGCCTTGTAGGACTAGTAAATCACAACAAAACTTCCATCAAATGCATTCTCATATACGACAACGATAACAAATACCATTCAAGCCTGATTTTGAATCACAAACCAAATGCCCCAAATAAAAACTCAAATTTACCCACAAATTAACGAAACTGGAAAAAATGAGTGCTTACTCAACAAAAACTATGTCAAACACATTCTTGGATACGAAAAACAGTAACAATACCATTCAAGTTTTGATTTTGAATAACACACCAAATCCCCCAAATAAAAACATAGAATACTCACAAGTTACATAACAAAATCAATCCAAATGAAAAACCATCTCAGACCGATAAAAATGAGTGTTTGCACAACATATCTACATACGTTAAACACATTCTCATAAGAAAAACAATAAAAATACAATTCAAGTTTTGATTTTGAATCACAAACCAAATGCCCCAAATAAAAACATAGAATACCCACAAGTTACATAACAAAATTAATCCAAAAAAACCCATCTCAGACCGATAAATTTGAGTACTTGCACAGCAAAACTACATACATCAAACGTATTCTCGGATACGAAAAACAGTAACAATATCATTCAAGTTTTGATTTTGAATCACAAACCAAATGGCCCAAATGAAAACACAAAACACTCATAAGTTACCTAACAAAATCAATCCAAAAAAAAAAAAAAATCCCAGACAGATAAAAACGAGTGTTTGCAACACAAAATTACATACATCAAACGTAATCTCGGATGCATCAAAACAATAACAATACCAATTCAAGCTTTGATTTTGAATCACAAACCAAATGGCCCAAATGAAAACACAAAACACCCACAAATTATATGACAAAATCAATCCAAAAACCAAAAACTATTTGAGACTGAGAAAAAAAGAAAAAAGAGCTTTACCGGCTGTGAAACTCGTCTCTGTTAAGCAACAGCAAAAAAGGGTAAAGTGGGTGAGATTTCCACATAAACAAAGCTATGCACATCGTTTTTTATTTATTCAAGATTTCTCTGTCCTCTTGAAGAAGAGTTCAAGCAGTGGCATTTCTGGAGCCATTTATATGAGAACTATATGGAATCTTCTTATCACAAAAAGCTTTTATGTTTGACTTCGCCACCTCATCAGCCGAGGGTGGGGGTCCCACCTGACACGTCGGACGTTGGAGATAGACAGATGGTAGACCGTAGAAGTGGGTTGTTGGTTGGTTGTTGGTTGGCTCTGCACATTGAACTCATGTGTGCAACTAGTTTCGTAATCCACCAAAGCAAGCAAGCAATATAATATATATATTTTAATTAGTTCTCCTAAGTACACCGGGTTGTGGCACCGTAATGAAAAAAAATACAAAAACATATAGAACTCATATATATATATATATATATATATTTTTTTTTTTTTCATTACATGTTTGTGGCAATGCTACGACCCCAGTTGTATATATATTTACTATATTTTTTTTAAAGTTTTGTTATTATTATTTATTTATAATAAAATCAATAAAGAACAAAAATCTTATAATATAAAGTGAGTAACAAATTATCAATTAAAAAAAAAAAATTGAACAAATTAAAAAAGAAGAAGAAAAGAAACAAAATAGTTAGCAAATACAAAGTAATTGTATTTTTAAACCCATCAATCCTTTTATGTTGTCCTTTTCTTGTCTTTGTATTTTCTTCATGTATAGAAAGTTTAAAAAGGACATAATTATTATACTCATAGTAAAATTTTCTTTTAAAACAGAAGTGATAAATCAGTATGCATACACATAAACGAGATTGTTAGCTCATAATTCAACTCAATTTTCCCTCCTATATAAACTAAATTACAAATTTTTTATCAAAAGAAAATTACAAATTTGTATAACAATGCGTACAAAAAAAAAAAAAAAAACATATAAGACCCATATATATATATATATATATATATTTTTTCCATTACATGTCTGTGGTAGTGCTGCGACCCCGGTTGTATATATATTTACTTTTTTTTTTTAAAGTTTTGTTATTATTATTTATTTATTTATATATATATATATATATATATATATTTTTCATTATATGTCGGTGGCAATGCTGCGACCCCAGTTGTATATATATTTACTTTTTTTTTTTAAAAAGTTTTGTTATTATTATTTATTTATAATAAAATCAATAAAGAACAAAAATCTTATAATATAAAGTGAGTAACAAATTATCAATTAAAAAAAAAATTGAACAAATTAAAAAAAAATAGAAGAAAAGAAACAAAATAGTTAGCAAATACAAAGTAATTGTATTTATAAGCCCATCAATCTTTTTATGTTGTCCTTTTCTTGTCTTCGTATTTTCTTCATGTATAAAAAGTTTAAAAATGACATAATTATTATACTCATAGTAAAATTTTCTTTAAAAACAGAAGTGATAAATCAATATGCACACACATAAACGAGATTGTTAGCTCATAATTCAACTCAATTTTCCCTCCTATATAAACTAAATTACAAATTTTCTATCAAAAGAAAATTATAAATTTGTATAACAATGTGTACAAAAAAAAAAAATAACTAAAAAAAAAATAACCTCTATCCAACCGTCCACGTGTCAACCTCCCACGAGGAAACTCGTGCGAGGGTCACGTGCATCGCCACCTCATCTCCCCTTCCTCAAAATCATAAACCAATTACTACATACTATAATATAATAGATAATATTAAATAAAGTATATAAAGAAATTAAAATTAAAATTAAAATTAAAATTAAAATAAGACCTTGTTTGTTTGTGTCGAAAACAAAAGCAGAGACAGAGAGAGAGAGAGAGAGGGGAGAGAGAAAAGCTAAAAAAAAAATGGGTAAGGTAGTGGAGACGAAGAAGAAGAAGAAAGGACGACCATCCCTTCTAGATCTTCAAAAACGCACTCTCAAAGAACAACAAGAACAGCTGCAACAACAACAACAGCTCAAGAAGAAGACAAAATCACCAGCGACGACGAACAATACCACCAAGAGCACCAATTCCACTCCTGCCCCTAATCCCTCATCTAATTACAAGCCTGCCACTGCCTCTCAGCTTCGTCGATCCACTCGTCGCAACCCCAATCCCTCGCCGGAGGAGGAGGAGGAGGAGGAGGATGAGGAAGACGAGGATGATTCGGAAGGGAACCGGCGGGAGAAGAAATTGAAGCTCGTGCTCAAGCTGCAGAAATCGTCGCTGAATTCGAATTGTAACGAGTCAGACTCCGACGAGAACGCTGGGTCTGGACACAGGAAGAGGAAGATCAATGCGATCGGAGGCGGATCTGGTGATTATGAGCAGGTGAAATTGGTTTCAAAGCTCAATTTTTTTTTTTCTTTTCAATTGAATGAGGAAAAAATATAAAAGCTACAAAAAAAATATTTTGGGTGTGTGTATACCGCCAAAAATTTGGAGGAAGTTAATGTTTTGACGCGTATTTGAAAGTGGTGCCTTGAACTTCGGGATTGAATAAAATTTCTAGAAAGTTCTGTTGACTGGGTATTTGAATTTCTATTTAGAAATTTGAGTACTTTTTGGTCTTCTTAATATGGGTTTTTATTTATTCTAATTTTAGAATTACAACAAGAATAATAGAAATTTAACAATGATTTTAATGTCAAATCTGATAGAAAAATTTAAAAAAGAAAAAAAAAAGTTGAAATTTGTCTTTTCTTTGGTGTTATTGGTCACAGTTTGATTTCCATTAACTGTTTCCCTTTTTGAAACTTTGAATGTTAAGCTTCTTTGCTTTTTTGCAATAGCTACTTCTGCTCTCTGCGTGATTGTGTGTGGTTCTTCACCTATTTTTAGTAATAATGATTGATGTGGTTGCTAGTAGAAAATTATTTTTTTCGCGCCCTTAAATATATTTCTTGGTTGGATTTTGTTTTCAGGGAGAGAAGTCTATTTCTGGTACAAATCCAACAAATGACAACCAAGGTTTGTTCATTTGCTGAAAAGGGAACTTTTTGTTTTTCATTTTTTATTTATGTGAAACTTTTTGGGTGTGATTATGGTCTGATGATGATGATGATGTTGATAATGTGCAGGGGCTGCTCAGTTGGATTCGGGACCCTCAACACCTTTGCCAGATAAAACGCTGTTACTGTTCATCCTCGATAGAATTCAAAAGTGTGTCTTTCTGTTTAAGTTGATGTCTGTTTTCGAGTGAGTTTTGGTTTCCATTTTTTAAAATTAGATTTTGTTGATTCTCAGGAAGGATACTTATGGAGTTTACTCTGATCCGGTGGACCCCGAGGAGGTAAGTTTATTAATGTGAATATTTTTCAGTATTATAATAATGTATTTCGTATTTATTTTGAAACTGATGGACTGTTTAATGCAGCTACCAGACTACCATGAGATTATTGAACATCCCATGGATTTTGGGACGGTCAGGAAGAAGCTAAATAATGGAGCTTATGCCAACCTGGAAGAATTTGAGGTTCGTTTGGATGCTTTGGTTTTGAATCATTTATGATTTTGCTCTTTTATCTCATTTTCTATCTTCTTTACTGTTTTGTTTTGTATTTGTAAACGTTGTTCCACTGTATCAATTATGAGAGGCCTTACCAAGTATGCTAAGGACCACCCGCTTTGAAAACTTTGAACCTGGTTTTATACACCAATGAATCATGTTCATTTCAAAAGTCAATTGAATAATTATGGAATTAATAGTTATTAGCTTAAATTTAGTTAACTCTTAGTTTTAGTATGGAAATCCCTCTGGACATCCTGAGGCAATGTAGTTCATGTTTTTTAGTAACCATTAGTAATTCTGATTTTAGAATAAAGATCAGTTATGAGGGTTATCATGGAAGATGTTGCAGATACCTGTTGGGTGTGACAGTTCACTGCTTGGCTTTTTGATATGAATAGATTTGAGAATTATTGAGATAGCTGGTGCCTTTCTGAAAGCTCAAGTCTAGAAGTGATTATATTTATTTTACAAGGATATTTATCTCCCATTTGGTAACTGTGAATACTGTTTTTAGGAGGCAGAATCCCTTTGAATTGTGGGAGGATATCCACTTGTCATTTCCACATTTGATTTTAGGTTTTTGTATTAGATGAGGATTTGTTTTTTCCTTTTTACTTTGGTGTCTGAAGAAACCTGCAGAACTGCATTTTATTTATCCAACACATGGAAGGGTAAAGATTTTCTTTTGCATGTTCAGTAGTAGTCCTCTCCCTTTTTGCTTATTAGTTATTAAATGTCTGATACAATCTTTATATATACTGAACATGAGAACAGAAAGATGACAATTTATATGATGTTGTTATAGATTATAACTCGACTTAGCTCTAGTTATTTTCACCTGTGATATTTCTTTTGGACTCAGAATCATTTATTTCTCTTTTTCAAATCTATAGGAGTATAAGACAGATAATCTGTCAATTTATAGATATTACTAGTTGCTAATTGGTGCTCCTAGGTTATTGTTTCTAGTGGTTGGAGCTAAGATAGTTTTTAGTCCTGAATCTTGCCTGATTGAAAATTGACTAGCCATTGGTGATTTGGCTTATATTCAACTATTCATATGCTGATACGTGAATCTAAGACTTGCTGCTAATATTTATATGCTTAAGACAGAATACTTATATTTTCTTATTTTTTTCTGGCTTTAGTAGACAACAAAGTTTCTTCCTCTTTTTTTCCCTCTGGTAATACAAACTAAATATATAAATGAAATATAAAAGGAGTTAATATGAATTTGGCCAATAGCCTATTCTGATGATGTTCTGATGCATATATTTACTTGGGCGCATGTGTGCATGTGTTGCGAGAAGACTGGACCTTTGGTTTTGGGAATTGACAGTTGATTATGTTATAATGCAGAGTGATGTTTTCTTAATATGCACCAATGCAATGCAATACAATTCACCGGATACCATATATTTTCGGCAGGTACATTCAATTTTCAGCTGTGTATTAGCAATTTTCATTCCATCTTTTTATGTTTTCTGATTTTTTCGCTTTTGTTGCCAGGCACGATCCATACTAGAATTGGCGAAAAAGAACTTTGAAAATTTAAGGCAGGATAGTGACGATAATGAACCAGAACCAGAACCTAAAGTAGTAAGGAGAGGGAGACCACCGACCAAGAATTTTAAAAGGCCACCAGGGAGGCCCTCGCTGGAGCGTGCTCATGCAGAGTTCTCCTCAGATGCTACTCTTGCTACTGGGGCAGAAAACATTACTCGGACAGACAAATCTGGTTTTGCAGATTCATCCGGACGAGTTTATGGTTCTCGCAACGATGCTCATGCTGGATCATGGAACGAGAACAGATATGAGAGGAATGAGGAAGGTACTGGTTTAGACTTTATTGGGCTCTCATTTTTCTGTGTTTTAACATTTGTTCAATTCTATTACATATATTTCAAGTTTCTTAATGAGGCTGAGGGTTTTATTTTTCTCTTAATAGTTTCGATGTCAAAGGGCTATTCAATGAAGTATGGAAAAAAGCAATTTGTACCTGATGAGAACAGACGCAACACGTACTGGCAATCTCAACAGTCAGCAAGTGGGCGGGAACCATCAGTATTAACTACCTTTGATGCAGAGAGGAAACAGCTAATGGCTGTATGTGTCGTTCTTTTTTCAATTTTCTTTTAAATTCTCATGTCCTTGCAGATGGGTTTTAGATCCTCATAGAAACAAATTATCTTAGATTATGTTACCCCATAATTGACATAACAAAGGAGAAAAGATAAACAAATAATTGGAGTTCATTGTTATCCTTTGTGAATAACAATTCAAAACCGTCCACATTCTGTCGTGATGTGGATTCCACACATGTGATGCTCTTTGCCTCTTAGTGGACCATTTTATATGGGATATCTTACCTAGCTGTTACATTTGATATAACTGACTTGGTCCTATGTATATCAGGTAGGGCTTCATTCGGACCATGGTTATACAAGAAGCCTTGCTCGTTTCGCTGCAAATATTGGACCTTTTGCCTGGAAAATTGCTTCAAAGAGGATAGAAAGGTGTTTACCCCCCGGGGTCGGGTTTGGCCCCGGATGGGTTGGAGAAAATGATGTTGTACCCCTGAGGCCATTATTACAATCTCCAGCCTCTCTAGGTCAGTTGTCATCATTACAAGCCTTCTCTCTTCCGGAGAATTTGTGTTCTGGTGTCACACCTTCCACTATCGAATCGAAAGAAGATAAATTAACAGAGAAGTCTGAAGGAGAAGCTTCATCAGAGAAGCATCTGCCTTCAAAGCACTCAGCCTTGGATAACCATTTTAAAAAGCCTGTGCCTGTGTCTGCCATCAACTCTCCATCTCTCTCCGTTGCTTCTAGCTCTTCAGAACCTGGCACAGAAAATGCAAAGGTGGTTGAGGGATTGAATTCCCACCCTAGATTTAACATACAGAACAGCAGCAAGGGAGCGATCAAAGCTAGACCTCCCTTTCAGAGTCATCAGAGTCCCGTAATTCATCCAGGTATGAATGGATTTAATGGAACATACGGGTTTAACCTGCCAGCTCAGATGGGGAAACTAATCGAAGCTGCCAAGTCTGCAGGGTTCAGCTTTTCGCCATCTCAAGTGGTTGATGCAGTCTCTAGAACAAATACCAACCTTGTCCAACCAGTAACTTTAAACAGTTTGCACTTAGAGGACCCCAAGTCAGCAGATCATTCAAACACAATAAATCCTGGCAGATCAATGCCAGTACCGGAAAGCAAGGCATCGGCAGCGACGATGTTAGGGCATCATCCTTCAAGTTGGCAGGGTATGTCACCACAATCAAAACCAGGTCCTAAGTTGTCACCCCAACAAAAGCCAAATTCAGTACCGCCTGATCTGAATGTCAGGTTTCAATCTCCAGGATCGCCTAGTTCTAGCCGCGTTGATACAACTCAACCAGATTTAGCATTGCAGCTCTAAGAATAACAGAATCAAATTCTTTTTCTTGTATTGATAAAAAAGTTAACCATAGAATGGTTGGATTGGATTGATATTCGCTGCTGCCGGCAACAAGAGGGAGATAAATCTCTTCGATGGGGAGCTGATTGGAGCCACTCGGCCAAACCTAACTTTGTATTGTAATAGATTAGGTAATTCTTGTACAGATTTAATGTATCCTAATTTTTAGGGCCATAAGATGAAAAAAGATCTGTCATTTGTAAGTTGTAAACATTAGAAACCATGACCTAGCCGGAATTCGATCCGAGATGATAATGTAAGATGCTTAATTCATACTTATAATAGTTATCATGTTTATGGTTTCCATAAACTAGCTTGGAAAATCTTGTACTTGATAGTTGTAACCTTGTTCTTAGTTCAGGGTGGTTTAATGTTTTATTTTAGTTGAGATGGTTTAATGTTACAAAAAAAAAAACCCTTTGATGGGATGGAGATAGTCAAGCAATGACAGACCGTGATGATGGAAAGAGTCGAGATTTTCAATGTTGTGGAATCAATCATGGTATTTTGGTAGATGTAGACTTCAAATCTGGAGTCAACTATTGGACATTTGATTTAAAAAATTAATAAATAAAATAAAATAAAAAAATCCCAAATAGATTTATACGTTACAGGCTGTCTTGAGTCTTCTTTCTAACTTGTTGAAGTCTTTGTTTGAAAATTGATTGAGTGGTTTGTTTCACTTTTGGACAAGTTGATGCAGTCAAAAAGATACAAGGACATTTGTATAATTTGCTATGGTATGTATGGTTAATGACAAAAAATTAAGATAAGGTTCCGTGATTTATGAAACCCGTGTCAAACATTTCAATTTTCACTTATACAAATGCTCTTTTCATCGCCCCTCTTTCACTCTCTTGTCATCGAAATTCATTAAATTTCATTAGAAATGATTTATGTACGTATTATATAGAGAAAATCTACTCTTTCACCCATTTTGGTATGGTTGAAAGTTTATGTGTATGGTTGAGGCCTGCCTAGAGGTGATCGCGGTTACAGTTCGGTTATGGTTTCGGTTTCGGGGAGACCGAGACCGTAACCGTAACCGGCTAATCGGTTTGGTGTATAGTTTGTAACCGCCGGTTTGTTGGTTATTGTTTCGATTTCGGTTAAGAACACATCGGTTTTGGTCACGGTTTCGATTTCGGGCCGTTTTTTTAAAAAAAAAATTCAAAAAATATGCCTCGTGGCAGCTTCTGATTTGTCTAATATATATATATATTTAGAAAACCGGTGGTTAAACCGCTAGTTTTCGACGATTTTTTTGAACCCCAAACCGTAACCAAATCGTGGGTTAACCGGTTCCCAACCGATTTTGTAACCGTCGGTTTTAATCACGGTTTCGGTTATGATTTTGACCATAAGGTTCGGTTTAACCGAAACCGTAGCCAGCTCTAGGTTTGTCCAAAAGTGTTTTACCCAAAAGTGTTTTATTTATTTATTTATTTATTTTTTATTTTTATGGCAATGCTTATCCCTACTATCCTTTTGAAGCCAAGCAGCCGTGGGCCGTGGCAGCCCCACACCAAACCAAAATCCAAATCGGCAGCTCAAATTTACACTAAAATATTTTGTCATTGAATATGACCAATCTATTCATGTTATTCTAATTAGATTCTTGGTAATTAGATGATGCATTACTTTAAGTTTTAAAAGATATATAATTAACAAACTTGAAACCCTTTTGGTCACCTTTCTATTTTGTTAGGATATTTTTCAAAACGATCTAGATTAATAATGACCATTTATTAACATTAACAATAATCAATATAGTTTTAATCAAAGACTATTCATGATTACATGTAAATTTTTATTAAAAAAGATTCGATTTGCTTACACACATGATTTTAAAAGAAACTTTAAACGTCAATAAAGTCACGATTCAATGTCAAAACATCTTAAATAAAATATATATATATATATATATATATATATTCTTTATACGTTAGGTAGTTGGCACTATATTTTCATACGGTTGATAAAGATATATTAAATTTCAAGTCTTTAACTACAAAAGTTCAAATACTTAATAAATTGCAGACGCGTGAAACTAATAACAAAAAATGTAATTATCATAGAAACAGCCGATTAATATTTAATGATTTGTTTGAAATCTCTCTTCTTTGACTGAACAAAATTCTAAGACACGGCAATTTGACTTTCGACAAAAATGTGTCCACTGGTTTTGCAGTCTACATTAACCGCGAAGAGTTTCTGTATTTTCCTGCTCAAAGACCCGGTCTTCACTCTCAAAAGTCTAAACTCTTGGTTTTTTTTTTTGTTTTTTGTTGTTGTTGTTGTTGTTGTTGTAATCTCTATGGTCATATTCAAAGTGCCAAATTTTGCCTTGTAAATGTAATTGTAAAACACAACACAACACACACCCACAACATAAACTACGAACCACAGAGAAAGAGAGACAGAGACTGAGCAGAGTCAACTCTCATTTTGGGGAAGTTACAGGAAAGAAAGGAAGAAAAACAAAAAACCCATTTGGGATTTGAAGAAGAAAATAGTCATCAAAGTTGAATAAAATAGTGGAGATTGGTTCAAAGCTCAAACCTTGATTGGAGTAAACCATATTTTCTTTTGTGTTTGCATTGAATTTTCTACAAGTAATTGAGACGAACCAAAAAAAAAAAAAATGGGAATCTGCTGGGGTTCTCCAGTTGATGATCCAGCAGGAACAGCAAGCTCCACTGATCATCTCAGTAGCACAGGTACTTGGATTTCAAAAGCTTTTAGCTTTTTCTAATGATTGTTCTAATTTTCTGTTTATGTGAGGTTTGGTTTTTTGTTTTTTGCTTTTTTGGGTATGATTCATATTCTGTGTTGTGTATATGCAGGATCAATAATTATCTGTCACACTTTAAAGGGTATATAGGAAATTGTTCTGATTTCATTTTCTCAGCTGGGGTTTTGTTTTTGATCTTCATATATGCTTTGAATCATCTCAAATTCAACTGAACTGGTTCTTTTTTGTTTGATGAAATTTATGTGGTCTGAGTTCCTTCAATTGTTCATATAGGAAATTGTTCTACTTTCTTTTTCTCAGATGGGGTTTTGTTTTTGATCTTTACATATGCTTTGAATATTTTTTCTGTGATGAAATCTATGTGGTCTAAATTCCTTCAATTTGATTTGAATAGAATTTGGTATTCATTTTCATTTGCTTTATAGATAGTATCAAGAGTTTACATTCCTATATTTGGAGTTGAATATTTATCAATCAATCAATCACTCTTCAATTGTGTAATTGCAGTAGCAGTATCTCAGACAACCAGCCAGACAACATTTTCTAGTTCTGCGGCTTCTGGTGGGAGCAATGTCTCTGGGAACAGCCGGTTCTCCATGTCTAGTGGAGATGAGTCTTTTCCCCATGGCCAGATCTTGCCAACCCCAAACTTGAGGATCTTCAGTTTCGCAGAACTGAAGACCGCTACCAAGGGTTTCAGAGCTGATACGGTGCTTGGAGAGGGGGGTTTTGGGAAAGTCTATAAAGGCTGGCTTGATCAGAAAACTCCAGCAAAGAGCGGAAGTGGAATTGTGGTTGCTGTCAAAAAGCTGAATGCTGAGAGCTTGCAAGGATTCGAGGAATGGCAGGTGAAATTCAACTCGACTTGAGAAAGAATTTAATCGTTTTGTGATTGTATCGCTGTTTCGAACACATACACATACAAATTAGTTTTTCGGCATTTTATGTATTCTAATGTTTGTTTTGCTTGCTCATCTTTTTCGTTCAGTCAGAGATAAATTTCTTAGGAAGGCTTTCTCATCCGAACCTTGTAAAATTGTTGGGATACTGTTGGGAAGACAAAGAGCTGCTTCTTGTTTATGAGTTTATGCAGAAAGGCAGCTTGGAGAACCATCTATTTGGACGTAAGTTCTTAATATACTAAACGAAACACTTGTGTTATTATTTGATTTTTGTCCAAGCACAGCGAGTTTTCAGGTCAAAGAGGGTCATTTTGTTCTTCATACTCTTGTTGTTTTCATTTTGTAGGGGGTTCTGCTGTTCAGCCACTTCCATGGGACATAAGGCTCAAGATTGCGATAGGAGCAGCTCGGGGATTGGCATTTTTGCACATGTCTGACAAGCATGTTATTTACAGAGATTTCAAAGCTTCAAATATTTTGCTTGATGGGGTAAAATTTCTTACCATGTGTACTTTATTATCAAGAAATATGTGAAGAAAATGTCACTAGAGTCCACATGGAATTTCTAAACTTGTTTTTGATTTGTTTCAGTCATATATTGCTAAATTATCAGATTTTGGCTTGGCAAAAATGGGTCCTTCGGCCAGTCAATCTCACGTTACTACACGGGTCATGGGCACATATGGCTATGCTGCTCCTGAATATGTTGCCACAGGTATGCTCCGAACGTTTTTCTAGTTTCATGTACTTCTTTTGTTTGTTTGAATAGTGATAAGCTGCTGCTTTTAAGCTTTGCTCTCCTACGATTCTAACATCCCGCTGATTAAACAGGTCATTTGTATGTAAAAAGTGATGTTTATGGTTTCGGAGTAGTTCTGGTCGAGATTTTGACAGGGTTACGAGCATTGGATACAAACCGTCCAAGCGGGCAACATAATCTGGTTGAATGGATAAAGCCTTATTTATCTGAAAAAAGAAAGTTGAAAAACGTTATGGACACTCATTTGGAAGGGAAATATCCATCTAAAGCAGCGTACATAATTGCTCAGCTTTCCTTAAGATGTCTTGAAGCTGAACCCAAACACAGACCGGGAATGGAAGAAGTACTCGAGACATTGGAACAACTTGAAGCAGCTAATGAGAAACCAAGGGAGCCTCGAGTCCGTTCTACCCGTCCCAATGCTCATCGACACAGTCAGCAGCAGGTTTCAAACCACCGGTCTCCGCTTCACCCAAGGCAAGACAGAAGCCGAACCTATCAACACACACCCCGTGTAAGATAACTTTGATACTATTGTTTCCTGTAAGATTGAGCAAATCGTCTGTTCTATTATAAACATATGGTGATTATCTTGATCTTGATTTGGCACAGCTCCCATATGTGAAAATCTTGGAGCTTTAATGTGTCATTCGTTGTAGTAAGTAATATCCACTCTAGTGAGTTGTATAATTAATGAGTTGTATTTTATAATTATACGAACAAAAAAATTCAGATTTTGTATCCCAAACAAAGGTAGCAAGTTTGTTGCTTATGGTGGCGACTACTCGAACCTGAAATATTTGTCAGGTTGATGAGAGGGCCGTTCACCACTAAACCACATTAAATGGTAGTTTTTTGCTTGATAAGTATATATTTCTTTTCATTGTCCACGTTAGACCATCAAGAGCGGTGGTTATTGTGTTGTGGTTATTAACAATTTTGTAGCTTCAACAATGTTTCTAACATTTGACGTTGTATCATGTTCATTTTAAATTATTCATAACAAGATTCCCGAACAAGTGTCAAATTGACGATGAGATTAGTTTGGTCTATTGGTATGCTGAGGTTGAGGGTTCGAATCGTATATTTTTCTAGAATCTTAGATTATTTGCATTTGTTTAAAAAAAAAAGTATCGAATTGGCTTGTTCGGGCTGAGTTTTAGGTTCAATTGGACTTGAGAGTTGGGTTTTATTCTTTTCATCGGACCATGCCTTCAAGCCTAGCTTTCTAGCCCCGTGAACCTTGATAGTTAAGTCCGACTCATCCAACCATAGAGCTTAAACATGGGTGGACACAAGACCGGTCTAGCTCGGGTCCGTCCAGTCCATCTGACATAACTCTATGTATTTCCGTAAATTACGGAAAACAACTAAAAAGAAGAAAAAGAAAATAATAGAGTGTCAGAAGTGGGAATTGAACACACACCCTCTGCACCTTAGACCACTCGACCATCCTGACTTCTGGAAGAATTCTCCGACATTAAGTTAATATTGGTAAAATTTATCACCAACCATAGACTCAAGTTGACTCGACCAACTATCGTTTCATCTATGAAAAAGATAAACACTTTCTAGTTTGAAGGTCTGTATTATATAGGGGGTTCTAATGTATCATGTTCATTTTAAATTATTTATAACAAGATTTCCAAACAAGTATCAATCAATCAATCAATCGCACGAAGAAAAACAGATTGATAAATAAGAAGAATATGAATTTAATAATTTATATATAGAAACTATGATGATTTGAATGCAAATAATCATCAATTGATTTTTTTTTACCAATTATTTATGGATTTTGTGTACTACATATAATTTGAAGATGCCGATGATCTTTTTAATGTTTGTTGGTTAAGATTCCTTATTTAGCTTTTTTGATAAGATTTTAATATTTTATAAATGTAAATGAATGTGATTAGGTTTCTAATTTTGCAAATTGTTGATAATTAATTCAATGATTAATACACAAATTGATCTAATAACTATATATATATATATATATATATAATTTCACAAAAAAAGAAGAAGAAAGTGAACATTGAATCAGGTTTTTTTTTTTATTAGAAATTTTGATGGAAATACCACCGATACTCAATATCCTCTAAATATCGAGTACATTCATATTATATCAAATCCTCTAAAATATGGAAAATATAATGATATTTCGTTTAAAGTAATGATATTTACTTTTTTTAAAAAAAAAAACTATGAAATTCAAAATATTAACTCTGGTAAAAGATCACATGATTTATAGATTACAAAAGGAAAAAAAAATCTCATTATAAAATATATTTTGTGTTACTTCCAATAGTTTTAAGAAAATGAAATGTAATCTCAAAAATCATTTTAATATTTCATTTTATATTGTTCATTAATCATTATTATGAGCAATATAAAATTAAGGGAATATATCACTTTCAAAATGTTGTGAAATTAAAGTAAAATATATCATATATTGCATGAAATGGATAGTGATTGATCTTTTCATTTATGATCTTGATTCATCAATATGTAAATTTGATAAAATCTTAAGAGTTTTTGGAATGCAGAATCAACTATGAATGTTTATTACTCACATCAATCAATTGTTGACCTAAATGTCTACAACTTACTTACATCAAACGCCACTTGATTAATGATTAACAGGCTACTAGGTCCTTCTCATATCAAGTGCTTTAATATATTTCCGTTTCACAGTTCTTTTTTTTTTATGTTGCACCTATTCTGATCAAACGTTATAAACATGACCCGAAATTGAAAATATTTATCTACGATTATTCTTTTTTTAATTAAATTGGTAAAATTGGAAGGGGAATGCTATCTACCTTTCCCATTTACCTTTCCAACTCATTGCTTGACACATATATATATTTTTATTTAATAAAAAGCTTTCACTTTTTGCTGTAAAGCCTGTTTACTTCTTTAAACTGGATGGCTAAAGTGAGAGATTTTTATTAAATGAAACACGTATATATTTTTTTATTTAATAAAAAGCTTTTACTTTTTGCTGTAAAACCTGTTTACTTCTTTACCCTTGATGGCTAAAGTGAAAAATTTTTATTAAATGAAAAAGTATATACGTATCAAGTAATAAGTAAGAAAGGTAAATAAGAAATGTTAATAGTATTCCCCAAATTGGAGTTCGCATGCACAACCGTTTTAATAAAAATTAACACGAGCAAATGAGCAGGTGACTATCTTCATTATTATAATTATCAGAGAAATTAAATTAGTCTAATTTTAATTTCGGCCGGCCGGTTCTCTTATCCTGCGCACCTACCTAAGTCTCTCTAGCGAAGTAGAGAACCAACTCTTATTATATAAAATTCGTCGTCGTTTTGATGCACCGTCTCTGATTTCCATGGAAGCTCGTCGACGACATTCTTCGACATTCTCCAGCTTCGCTTCTCTGCTTGCTATCTCCATCTCACTGGTACGCCTCCAGATCAGTGATTCGCTGAATCCTAAAATTTCAATTTTGATCCATCATTTTGAATTTGCCTGTAACATTTTATCCGTTTTATCGATTGATTTCAATTGATCAGACTCTCAAAAAACGGATTTATTTATTTATTTATAGATTTCATGTATGTATGTATCATGTATGTGCAGGTTATTATTTTCCAGACCCCTTTTGCCAATGCAGGCATTTCGGATATCAGAGCAACGTAAGATCATTTTTTATTCTTTTTTAAACGTTTTTGGACCACTGATTTGATATTTTATTTTATTGATTGTAATTACTAGTGATTTTGATGCTGTTTAATTGTCTGTTTTTTTCAGTCAGAGGGAACTCGGATCGTATCGGCGCTTGGCTTACAAGGTTAAACCTCGTTTTTTGTTTGTTTTAGTATTTGCTCATAATGAGAGAATGATTTTATTTGCCGATGCTTGATAATTTTGGTGTCTGAAGTAATGCAAGTTTTTATATGCATTTTCTAAATTCATTTTGAGCTTAATTCATTCGTGTCGTCTTCTTTTTCTTTATTGATTTTCGAATGTGCATTATTTGCAACAGAGGGGTAGTTTAGGGGCCGAAAAAACCATGCATTGAAGAAATCTATTTTCATTTTTTTGATTGTGTATATCTGATGAAAACAACTCCTAATTCTGTGCTTTCGATGTTTAGGTTGTCATGTAAATGGTACTTTTGTTGTTCATTCCTTGTTTGTTTTGGTCAGGCGAAAATTTGGGGCCTTCAGTTGGCATATCTATTATCATGTAGAGGCTGTTTAGTTCAAAAAGTTAGAGCATTGTTTAAACCATTTACTAAGTGATAAATTGATTTTGCATAAATAAACACTCAACTCAGTAAATGAGATGGGTCATTCAAGCACTTTCAAAATTTGGAATTTCATAAGAAATTCCCATTTCTTTATCTTTTAGATTAGATATGCAAATGCTCAACATGTAAAAGAAATGGTCATTGTCAATTAAATAGTAATTTATCATTTGGGTGGTGCTGAGAGAGGGTCTTCGAAAATTGAGCTCCAGTAAACTAGTTGCATTAGTAATTTGAGAATAAGGCAGAAGTTACTGCAAGCAGAAGGAATTGCTCAAATGGAAGTGGTCGTTATAGGGAAAAAAAATGATATTACGGTAAGTGTATTAGCTAAAAATATTATATAGGTCTTAACAGAGTAGACATGAAAGAGCCAATTAGAGATATTAAATTTTGATGCTCATAATAATAGATTTTTGGACACCTACTTGGTTTTTAACCGTTCATTGTTTTGTCTTGCCAAGTATGTATCATTTTATATGCCGTGTGATTGTTCTTTCCTTTTTTTTTTTTTTTTTTTTTAATGAATATCTTGCTTGAGTTTGCAATTTACTGACAATTTTACAAATGCTTCCTGAGCAGGGTCATTTTGCCACCAGCTTCAAAGATGTTCCAAATGAAAAGGTAATCAACAAAATTTGTTCACTTCATAGCTGATGTCAGTGGTACTTATACTCCTCTTTGTATGCAGGATATTGACATAATTGTGACATATAGTGATGCTTCTGGTGCTATTCGAATCAATAGAGTGAAAATGAGTCACCTTTCTCCTTCATGGGTCTTGGAAAACCCTACTGATGGAAATCACGACTTGCCAAATGGTTCTCAGGTACTAATTATTGGTCTTATCACCAAGTTTTTGAATGAAGCAATACATTCAAGTGGATGAATATTATAATATCAAGCTAAAAATGGTCTCAGCAATTATGGAATTCACGTGGATAAGAGCATTCAACACTGTTGTCAACCATAATTTTTTAATTCATTTTAATTTGGTAGATTATATCATCATTTTGAGTTACTTTTTAGGTAGAGACACTGATATATGATTTGTTTGGTCTATTACTTTCCCTTTTAGATACCGGGAGGGTCATTGCCAGCTGATGGGAGATTAGAGGAGAATCTTGATCGTTCTATGCATTATCATCAATCTGGAGAAGCTGAAAATATATATCCTCAATTGTCACCGATGACCCCTGTGAAGCTCAAGCGCCGGGTGAAATGTCAAATGCTTCTATCTATATTCACTAAATACACTATCCAAAGTTGATTGGATTTCTGACACTTGCTTTTTCTTCAGATTTTGCGGCAGAAAAGGAGGGAACTCCGAGCTACAGCCCTAATTCAACTAGATAAAGAAAGTGACATTAACATGCAAGCAGTAGCACTTGAACAAGCTAAAAGCCTTGAACCCAGGGTCAAGGAGAAGTACAATATATGGAGGAAAGATTCTACTTTGAAGCTTATGCAGGACCAGATAATTATGGCCAAAGCATATGCTAACATAGCCAAATCTATAAATGAGAGTAGTCTTTATAATACACTTATAAATCAATGCAGAGAAAGTCGGCATGCTATCGGAGAAGCAAATTCTGATGCTGAGCTTCATCCAAGGTATTGCTACATTGGTCCAATTGTTTAGTTAATTAGGTATACATTATTCTTGGTTTTTGATGCAGATTTTTGTTTGTACTTGTTCCAGTGCACTAAATCAAGCACAAACAATGGGTCATGTCCTCTCTATAGCAAAGGACCGATTATATGACTGCCCCACGGTGCAAAGAAAATTTCGAGCTATGGTTCAATTGGCCGAAGATACTGTGAATTCACTTAAGAAAAAGAGCACATTTTTAATTCAGTTGGCGGCAAAAGTAGTTCCAAAACCATTGCATTGCCTACCACTCCAGCTAGCAGCAGATTATTTCGGGCAGGGTCATCACAAAAAAGAGGAACTGAGCAACAAAAAGTTGGAAGATCCATCTCTTTACCATTATGCCGTCTTTTCTGACAATGTACTTGCGACTTCTGTGGTTGTCAATTCAACAGTGGCCCATGCAAAGGAACCTGAGAAACACGTTTTTCATATAGTTACGGATAAACTGAATGTCGTAGCAATGAAAATGTGGTTTATTGTCAATGCTCCAGCGAAAGCTACAATCCAAGTCGAGAATATTGATGACTTTAAGTGGTTGAATTCCTCTTACTGTTCTGTTCTACGTCAACTTGAATCTGCCAGACTTAAAGAGTACTATTTCAAGGCGAATCACCCTTCCTCTCTCTCTGCTGGGGTTGACAGTCTCAAATATAGGAATCCGAAATATTTGTCTATGTTGAATCATCTTAGATTTTACCTTCCTGAAGTTTACCCAAAGCTGGATAAGATCCTATTTTTGGATGATGATATTGTGGTTCAGAAGGATTTAACGCCTCTTTGGTCCCTTGATCTTCAAGGGATGGTGAATGGTGCAGTGGAGACCTGTAAGGAGAGCTTCCACAGATTCGATAAGTATTTGAATTTCTCTCATCCGAAAATCTCTGAAAATTTTGATAAAAACTCTTGTGGTTGGGCATTTGGCATGAATATGTTCGACCTAAAGGAGTGGAGGAAGCGAAACATCACTGGAATATATCATTATTGGCAAGATCTGGTAAAGCTTCTTCATTTTTTTTTTCTTCAGTTCCCCTCTGATGTTTTATTAAAGTTCTCATTTTTGTGTTCCTGAATTACTTATTTTTGTTATTTGCAGAACGAGGATAGAACCCTTTGGAAACTTGGCTCGTTGCCTCCAGGTCTACTTACTTTCTACAACCTCACCTATCCGCTGGACCGGAGCTGGCATGTCTTGGGACTTGGCTATGACCCAGCCCTGAACAAAACACAGATAGAGAATGCGGCTGTTGTCCATTACAACGGAAACTACAAGCCATGGTTGGATTTGGCTATCTCCAAGTACAAGTCTTACTGGTCTAAATATGTGATGTTTGATAATTACTATCTTCAACTTTGCAACTTTAAGGAATAACACTTACTTTCTCTTCTCTACCACAAACACATAGAATAGCTTTTCCCTAGTGCCTTGTTCTATCTTTTGTAATTAGTGTTCTCATTCTTTATATATTTTTTCTTTTAGAATTTTCCGTGTAGTGGATTTTTCGTTTTTCCTTGTATTTAATAGAACACAAAAGTTTGTTTTTAGAGGAACACTTGCAAACGTTTGGATTTTAACATTCGTTTAGACTTGAGTTCTCAGCTGCTGATGAATCCGACTATATGGCCAAAGGTGCAAGACTCAAAGTAAATATTCTAGAGAATTTTTAACGGTTGAGTTTTGACATTCAAACTGAGAAGTACTAATGTTTATGAAAACAAAATGAAGTGGGTTCTTATTTTTATTTGTATTTTTCCTCTTTATTGGCTGCTGCTCGCAGCTCACCATTTCCAATTTTGCTTTGTGTTCTGTTTTTATATTAATTGTGTGCTGGTGTTAGGGTTTGAATAAACATGTAAGTTGAAAGCAAGCAATTGCTTTCTCTGCAATGCGTTTTTCAACCAGTTTCATGGGCTCTAAGCTCCAGAGCTGGAGCTTGAGGATCAAGGAGCTATCAGAGAGTGGAAAATGGCAACAAGTGTTTTCCCATTTTCGTGAAACGGAACAAGCCGGAATCCAACTAACAGACACTTCAGTGATTCCTCTCATTCTCAAGGCATGTTCAAACCTCTCCTACAACCATGGAACATCTGCTCACGCATGTTTGATCAAGCGGGGATTCGAATCGTTTACTTCCATTGGAAATTCCATCATGGACTTTTACATGAAATGTAGGTGTCTGGATTCAGCTGTGACTATGTTTGATTCCATGAGTAGCAGAGATTCAGTTTCTTGGAATATAATTGTACATGGACACCTCAATTTGGGTGCTTTAGAGAAAGGGTTGTGTTGGTTCAATGAAGCAAGAGTTTCTGGTTTTGAACCCAATATTTCAACCTTGGTGCTTGTGATTCGGTCGTGTCGTAGACTTGAGAGTTACTGTGAAGGAAAACAAGTTCATGGTTATATAATTCGAAGTGGGTTTTGGGATATCATTTCTGTCCAGAATTCTTTGTTGAGCATGTATGTAGATTCTGATATGGAGTCTGCCCAAAGACTGTTCGATGAAATGTGTGAGAGAGATGTTATCACTTGGAGTGCAATGATCGGAGGTTTTGTTCAAAGTGAGGAGACTTTGTCCGGCTTGCAGTTGTTTCGAAAAATGGTTTCGAATGTTGTTATTGAGCCGGATGGACTAACCATGGTTAGTGTTCTTAAAGCGTGCGCGAATTTGAGGGACTTGAAAATGGGAAGAGTTGTCCATGGATTGGTGATCTGTAGAGGTTTAGACTGTGATTTGTTTGTTGGGAACTCTTTGATTGATATGTATTCCAAGTGTGAAGAAGATACTGGTTCCGCTTTCAAGATTTTCAATGAGATGCCTCAGAAGAACAATGTTTCGTGGAATTCTATGTTATCCGGATATGTGCTGAATGAGAAGTATTCAGAAGCTTTATCACTGGTTCATTCAATGGGGATGGAAGCAATTGAGGTTGATGAGATCACTCTTGTGAATATTCTTCAAATAAGCAAGTTTATTGTCCTTCCAATGTACTGCAAGTCAGTCCATTGTGTGATACTTCGTCGAGCATACGGATCGAATGAATTTGCCATGAATTCTTTGGTTGATGCTTATGCAAAGTGCTATCTTGTTGAGGTTGCATGGAAGCTTTTTAATGGTATGAAGAGAAAGGATGTGGTGTCATGGAGCACAATGATTGCTGGGTTCGCTCATTGCGGTATGCCTGATGAGGCAATCAGTGTCTTCCGAGACATGATACAAGCAGAAGAAAATCCCCACACAGTTACCATTATAAATCTTCTCGAGGCTTGCTCAGTTTCAGCCGAGCTTAGTAAGTCGAGATGGGCTCATGGAATTGCTATCCGAGAAGGCTTGGCTGGAGAAGTAGCCGTTGGAACTGCAATTGTTGATATGTACTCGAAATGCGGAGACATAGAAGCTTCGAGAAAGACCTTTGATCAAATTTTGAAGAAAAATATTGTATCTTGGAGTGCAATGGTAGCAGCATATGGTATGAATGGCCTTGCAAATGAAGCATTGGCTTTGGTTGATGAAATGAAACTTCATGGTTTGAAACCCAACTCAGTGACAACTCTCTCAGCTTTATCAGCTTGTAGTCATGGTGGGTTGATTCAAGAAGGGCTTTTGTTTTTCGAATCAATGGTTCAAGACCATGGAATTGAGCCTGAGATTGAACATTACTCGTGCATAGTTGACATGTTAAGTAGAGCCGGAAAACTCGAAACTGCCATGGATTTGATCAAAAAAATGCCTGAAAATGTCAAGGCAGGTGCAAGTGCTTGGGGTGCAATATTAAGTGGTTGTAGAATCCATCATGGAAACAGAGAGATTGGTTGGAAAGCCGCTCGTCGGATTCTGGAATTGGAACCTCTGAACTCAGCTGGGTATTTACTAGCATCAACCATGTATGGAGCAGACGGGTCATGGATTGATGCTGCAAAAATGAGATTGGTAGCTAAAAGACGAGGTGTTAAAGTTATTGCTGGTTACAGCTTGGTTCATGTTAACAACAAAGCTTTTAAATTCCTTGCTGGAACACAAACACAAACACAGGCAAGTGAGATTGACATTGTAATTAACCAGTTACATGGCTGCATGAAGATTGATGAGAGAAATGACTTGGACTGACTTGACGAAGCAATAGGTTCTTTAATCCACGAGAAAATTTTGTACCAATCAACGACTTTATTAATATCAAAGAGAAGTTACCAAAAAAAAAAAAAAAAAAAAATTTATTAATATCAAAGAGAAGTTACCAAAAAAAAAAAAAAAAAAAAAAAAAAAAAAAAAAACTCTTTTAACTCGTGCTTAAATAGAAAAACAAAACGGCTCCTCTAATCTGCCTGTAACTTCTGTAGGTTTCGTAGATACTGTTCCAACGGTATATTATCGGCCCAAAACGAACATTCTTGTCCCCTCCAAATCTCCTGAAGTGTCCTCCTACATCATGGCTTAAATTGTGATGGACTTTATTCTTTTATTGGGCTTCAATTAGGTTAGCCTTAATTGGGTCGCGTTAAGTTAAAGCAATAGGACTCAAATAACTGAATCAGCATTTTAGAGACAATCTTGGTAAAGCATTTGCCAGATTTATAGAGATTAAATGTTGTTGTGTTTGATGGCTGCCTCTGGGTTAGAAACCATTTTAATGAATGGAAATGTAGCAAAGATACATCAAGCCTTTGTGGATTACCAAATTATGAAAGATTTATTGAATATTTACTCTATAAAACATAGTTATAGAACCAAATATATGCGTTTGCTGCATGTGTCAACTTGCAAAACTGTGACTGTCTACATAGATACTCTCCGGTTTATCCAATACCTCTCCGGTTTACATAAGGGAAATTTACCAAGATTTTTTAAAATTATTTTTTTTTTTTCCTTTTATTTTTAATGTTCGTGTTTTCTTTTCTTTTTGGTTTTTTAGAATGTATTATTTATTAAATATTTATTCAATACATTATGGTTATTTTTAAATTTTTTTTTAAATTTTAAATATTTTTATAAATTGTGGTAATAAATAAATATTTCTTAAAACAAATTAAAATATCAATATTAATGATAAATTAATAGTAATATGTTTTTTTTTAGGAATTAAATTATTAATGGTAAATTTTAAAAACATATTGATGGTAATTTATTATAGCATAACAAAAAATTAAAATAATAGTTTTTTTTTTATAAAATATTAATACTAATACATTAATAACTTTAATTATTGTATTTAATTTAATAGATTTTCTTTTCTAAATATATGAAATTACTTATCATAATTTCTTTTTATAAATGGTAATAAATAATTATTTTTTTAAAAAAAATGCAAAAAAAAAAAAAAACAATAACGAATTTGCAGCCTGTAGCATATGCAGTCATAAAACATAAATTGAAAATCATATTTATTGAGTTTCTTATAAAATTACTCCTAAATCAAAAGTAATACGGTTACAATTTTCAACTAAGGCTATATATAGAAGGAAGAAGCTTTCCTGGGAGGAAAATACTTGTTCAAGAACGCCTAAACTAACTGGTCATATGTAATGATCGAGTTTGGAGGTAATGACTGTAACCACGCCTTCGCCCTGTCTCTCAAAGAGAAGGGGAATAACTTCAGCTTAATAATGTTCTCTAAAACTCTGTTGTATCTGAATGTGTCACATATTTCGTTGAAGCTCTGAATGTGCATGTTTGGATCATCATTTAGCAATCCATTAAACCGACACGTAGTAGCAATCATTTGAATAATCAATGTCTTTATCTAAAAAGAATTTGCTGCAACTATCAGCCAGCGAATGGATGACATGTTTTGCTCGACTTTAGGCATAGAGAAGTCCCGTAAAGTATGTCCGGCTTCAACATTGTTACCTCGCTAATCTGGATTTGCCACATGAGGCAAACCCCCAGTTCTTGAATTGCATTCGGGTCTTCCATCACTACTCTGTTTACGCTTGTTTCCCTTCTATTCCTACGTGCCAATCTCTCAATTTTCGGATCAATGTTGAAGTAAACAAGATCTTTACTCCTTATAGGTAGGTGCATACAATAGTAGTCTGCCTGAAAAGAAAAATAAACAAAAACGAAATTGAAGTTTCAAATTAGTAACAAACTAACTATTATCGATATCAACAATCCGCTTAATACCCGACAGCGGCACCAAAAATTGATACGCTCAAAACGGGGGCTCTCGCAATCGTATGAGGTCGGGAGTATAGTACAATAATAAGTAAAGTTTGTTCCCTCGATGATTGAATAGTTAATTACCGAAATTGATTAGCTCAATTACTATTTGAACAAAATGAAAGTTGATTTCCAAATTAACAACTAAAGTAAACCTAAATTATCAACTAATGCAACTAACATAAAAAACTGTAAATAATGACAAGTAATGAAATCAAATGTAACAATATGATGAAATATGCAAAGACATAGAATCTACCTCACCCTTATCCTATTTAATCTCTATACTCACCTAACTACCCAATTTGTACAAATGTGAGTTGTAGACTCGTATACCCAATAATAATCTCTACTTTCCCTCGAGTAATAGAAATTACATCCACACATACCCAAAGCCTATCTCTCCATGACCTCAGACTATATGCATAAATTCATTAAGAACTTGGCACGCACAAAAGAGTATTATACGCTAGCCTCGCGTATTCTACCTTACTAATCATATATAGTGGACATTTCATCAAGCATGTGGTGCACGTCGCCCCTCGGTTCATAGCACACAACCAAAAATCATTCACAAAGTGATCAATCTAGTGAAAGCATTAAGTACTCAAAACATCCATACAAAACACAAGCACACATGAATAGATAAGGTGGTCTTTAGTAATAAAATTAAGGGTTTGGTTTCATCAAGCCTTAGCAAAGAAAATTTAGCTCATGCTAAAAATTAGAGCCATACAACATATTTATAAAAATAAACACATGGCTCTACACTAAGAATTAAAGAGTAAGGGATATAGAGAAAATTATATGGAGAGCTTTCTCTTCTTGGTTGAATCATCTTCTCCTTTAATCCTTCTTCAGCTCCCTTTGCCCAAAAGTGTGAGATGATGGTGGATGTGATGAATAAGTGTGGTGGATGTGTTGGATTTTAAGGAAAGGTGGAATCATGGTGGTTATTTTGGTAGGTGTGTTGATGATGTATGAGAAAGGTATGAAAATGGAAACTTGGTGAATATTTGGTAAAGAATGGTAGTTTTCTTTATTAACATAAACATCATGTTTCATTAGTTGTTTATGTTAACATTATATTAACATTATGTTAACATAAACAACTAATGAAACATTATGTTTATGACAACTAATGAAACATTATGTTTATGTTAACAAAGAAAAGTTACATTAAGTTGTCCAAATCAACAATTCTTGGTCCCAAAAAAGGAGAAAGTGATTAACAAAGTTAATCAATTAAACATTGTTGCTAGGATTAAGTGAGCTTGATGAGTCACTTTCAAATGTATATTATTGGTTGGTTGTTGCCTTGTTACACATGTGACATGTGAAAATCTTTGGTGAACTTGAGCAAGCATATGAAACAAGTATCCAGAAATCTACAAACATGGGAACATGAAAAATTGCACTATTAATTTCCATATGTACATAGCTTTATTAAAAACATGCATGCATGGACCAAAATTAATAATTCAAAATTGCACCATTGTCCTTATGGCATGGAGTGAAATTAATGCTTACTAAAAATGGCTTCCCTCTAAGATTCCTGATCATCAATGATGGTTGGCACTTGGTATGAACCCATGCATTTGATGACTTTAAAGATCCGACAACTTTAGGGTTTCAAATACAAAGCAAGATGGTGCCATGATGTCAAGTCCTGATAATGCACTTATCAAAATTTGATCAAACTAGAAAATTGCAATATGACAAGATGTTCTAGGAAAATTAGAGCACATGCAAGTGCATGAATTTGAAAAACTGAAGAGACTAGAGAGACTAGCTAAAGAGAGAAAGAGAGAAAGTGGTACCTTCCTCTTTATGAACATTAAAATCAAAGCTTTTATTATCAATTATCAATCAATCAATATATACTAGCTGTGAGAGATTCTTTCAAACTTTGCTAGCTAGAACTAGAATGATGACATGGTTTGTACATTAATCATTTCCTCATTTTGTTAACACTTTTAATTTGCATTTCATTCTATTCATATGATCATCATATCATTAATAAATATATAATTGATGTAGATAATTAATCGATCTACTATTTAGATGGGGAGATGTTGTAGTATACTTGTCGTGGTAAATGATATTTTTGTTTACATTAGTCATTTTCAATATATAAATTATAAAATATCACCTCTTTTGATATGTCCAAATATCCCATAACACATCGCACATTGTATTATTAGTTGGTTAAAAACAAATTGGAAGAGCACACTAACTTTATATTTTATATTTTATATGTATATCAATATAGTACCATGTGCAAAATAACAATTCATATTATTAATATCTAACTGGTGACACCACTACTCAAACAAACTCTCTTGAGTCTTGAACGACGATGACGATGATAATGACAATTGACAATTCCATGAATTAATTAAATTTTACAGAAATTCTGATACAGATGCACCGGCTCTATATTTAGTGAAATAAGTCTGCAATTGTAGTAAAATATACCTTTATTCAATCTTTATAGTAAGAAAGGTTACTTATATCATGGAAAATTAATGATCTTTTACTAGACTAGTTTTTGATCAATATCATCAGTTGGTTCAATGTTCATAATTATCTAGCAGGGGATTTCCATACGTTTTTCGTACGAGGTTGATTATGAACGTTATAGAGTATCTTGGTCAATTATGTGAATGCGTGTAAATCATTATGTAACGTTACCTAACCCTACTATGAAACCTTTTAATTTCCACCATATTCATTAATATTTTTTCTAGACTAGATACAATAATTTTTGTATGATATACAATCATTGTAATTAATTTGGAGAGGTCGGAGGTGATGAGGTGGTATGTTACTATAAAAAATAAAATAAAATTTATGTTTTAAACTTTTGATAGAATGAAAAATTCGTTTCAAATTTAATACATATCGAAACGTAATCTAATTAATCACAAATGATTTATTTAATATTTGATGTGAATACACATATATACGTGCTTTAATTTGTTGGAAGAGATAAGGAATATAGTCTTGTTATAGAGTACTTGTGACCTTATAATAAACTATACATTAACTCAATTTTTAAGTTCCTTGATCTACATGGAAACTGTTGATAGAGCCATAGAGATATTCAAAATATTCCATATGAGGGAATTCAACTACTCAATTCAAGTCAGAAAATGAAATAAATAGCTAGCTATAATAAAGTAAATAGCAGTTTTAGTGAAAGTATTTTTATGACAGAAAATGACTTATGTGTGTGAGAGAGAGTGAAAAAGAGAATCCGTTTTAGTGAAAGTATTTTTAAGACAAAAATTTTTTTTGTGTGTGTGCGATGAGAGAGAGAGAGAGAGAGAGAGAGAGAGAGAGAGAGAGAGAGAAAATGAGTTCAACTATTCAATTCAACCACCTACTGAACAATAAACTCTCTTTTTGTTCTATATATACCCTCTTTCAATCTTTCAATCTTAAGCCCAGTTTGGGATTGCTATGCTATGAGAGGGATTGCTTTTGGATTTGCTATGGGAAGAATCACTCGAGTGAAAACGAGAAGGAGTTCTTCAACTATTCAATTCAACCACCTACTGAACAATAACCCTCTTTTTGTTCTGTATATACCCACTTTCAATCTTAGGCCCAGTTTGAGATTGTTGTGCTGTGGGGGGAATTGCTTTTGGATTTGCTATGGGAAGAATCACTAGAGTGTTTGGTAAAGTGATTTTTAAAAGTGTTGTGAGAACCAAAAGCAATTTCAGTGTGTTTGGTAAACTGTGAGTAAAAAGTGCTTTGACCGTTTAAAATTATTGGAAAGGACACAATTTCAATCTATTAATGTATTCATTTTTACTTTAAAAATAATTAAATAATTTTGTAAAATTGAAATTAATGAATATGTTTTAAAAATATAATTTAAATTTAGTGATAATATCTCACAAAATCTTATCTTTTGTTGCCACTTTACAATCACCCATAAACAATTGGTCAACATTTTTTTTTTTTTAACATAATTTTATTAATAAAAAGCAATAAGCAAGCCAAAATTGTATTCAAGCAAAACAATAGAAGACCACCACCGAGTACAAGGCAAGAACAAGCGAGAAAAGCAAAGGCAAGAAGTAGTGAAATAATTGGTTTCGTTCCCAATTCATCTTCTTCAGCCCCATCTTTCTTCCACTACGCTATCATCATCATCAAATCCAAGCCAAATCCCATAAACGAAATTTTCCAGATACACCATATCTCCTTTTGATAATGAGCCTTGTTTATGGGCATTTCTGGAAGCAATGATTGGTTTTAAGACAACGACGATGACGACAACGTTTCTAAATAATGTTGAATCTGGATTTGGTTTGATGATGATGGTTTGGCTTGGGTTTGATTTGGGTTCAAATCTGAATGATGATGATTGATTTTGGGTTTGATTTGGTTTGATGATGATAGATCTAATCCTGTTAAGAACCCAGATTTTAAGGAATGAATGGAAGATTGGAAGGAATGGATGGCTACTGGAGGGGAGAATAAGGTTTTGTTATGTAGTAAATTTCATGAGAGACAAGGGATAAAATGGAAAGTTTGGTAAAAATTCATTAATCAAAAAAGCTAAGCGTGTTTCCATTTCTACTTCCTAAAAAGTTGGTTTCTAAAAGCATCAATTTGTAGATTCTTAATTTCTGCTATGGGGGAAGCCAAAAGAGACCAAAAGAAACCAAAAGCACTTCCTAAAATTTTTACCAAACACCCTAAGCCAACTTCAGAAGCACTTTTGGCTCCAAAAGCAACTTGAAAAACATTTCCAAACTGGGCCTTAGTGTTTTTCTTGTGCCAATTTTTTCTTTTTAAATATATTTGAGGACTAGCTACTAACATTCTTGTCTTGTCTTCTATTCTTTAACTACAATTGTGAGTATCAAATTTAACCCCATTTAACCATTCTCTAGTCTTTTTTGTTGTTAGTGGAGGTTTTATTTATTTTTGTAATGGTTGCGGTGATTTTCTTGCTTTGTTTATCATGTGTTTGATGTTAGTTTAGTCTTTGTACATGCATTGATTATTGGGGCAATTATCATCCATTTCTCATTTTTATTGTTTGATCTTTCAATGAGTATTTGAGCTAGAACCGGTTAGGTTAATGTACACCAAAACTGTGTTTGTTTGTCATGTATGTTGTATTTATTTATTTTGTTACTAAAACAATACTCTCGATCAAATATTAATTGTATTATTATTATATATATATATATATATATATATTATTTTTGTTCATGCCTCTGTACATATACATTCCTCAAGTTTAATTTAGTTTCATTTTCTTCGACTATATTTAACCACTTTCTCTTCTCTTCTCTACTAGTAGTTAATTTACCACTTTAGATTTACCTTGTCTCACACCTATGACATGACTCTCTCTCTAGTAGTAGCAAGGGAAATGGAAATGAATGAGGAATTATCTTCTGTTTTTCTGAAAGTCTTAAAGTTTCAATAGCAAACAACTAATTGTAGCAACGTGTGACTTATAGGGGGATTTAATCATCATCAGCATGCATATAGTATTGAGGTATATATATAATATACCTAATTTATAAATAACAACCATGACTAAGACTATGAGTTATAGTTATAATTAGAATATTTATTTCGTTACTTTTCAGGTTAAATGTAACAACCTACGATGTTCTAGTATGCACACCCTGAACTTGTCACTTGAATCTACAACTACACGGACCAAAAACAATGAGTCATTCCGTGTTAACTGCTGGAAATAGGTAATAATTAAAATTCTCAGTTTAAAATTTTTAATTACCTATTTTCATTGGTGTTTTTAACTTGAAAATACAAATTATTTGTAGCGTGAGCAATATGGAAATCCGTTTTAGGTGATTATAACTCCAACAACTGTAGAACCACGCATGTTAGACGTTTTAGTAGATGATGATGATGCGGCATTTTTTTGGACGGTCGATGTGATGTACTTTCGATCGTCGAGATGTTTTATTTACAGATGGGTCGACTGGGAACAAAAACAGTGGTCATTAACCACTATGGTAAAAGCTAATACAATATATATATATAATATTATACATGGTTCTATTTATTTTTGTACATTCAAATATCAGCATGTATAGTTCGTTGAATTTGCTGATCTACAAAAGATTACACAGTCATAAGCGTAAAAGATAATACAACATTATTTTATTTTATTTTTTTATACACATATAAATTTCTATACACAGTTGTCTTTATTTTTGTTATTCAATATATGATTCTCCAATCTCTACTATGTGTTGTGTCAATTTTGATATCAACTTCTCCATTTGTCAAACAGCGCTTCACATGTTACAATTACGCCCGCCACCAGATTCTGAAGAGGTGTCAGAGATTAATTTTCATCATTCGTCTACTTATGGCGATGGCGATGACGATGACGATGACGATGACGATGAAATCCCATTACAAGTATTTTCTATGATTGCTTTTTTGGAAGACATTGATGTCGATGGAAGTACATTTTTAGTCCAGTTTCGGTTGATAATTAATATATGTTTTATTTATGTTAATTTTAAGTGCTACTTGGTGATGTAATTAAGTACTTTTATGTTAAAACTTTAAATTAAGTACTATATACTTATATTATGTTTAAACTGTTAGGGGATGTTTAAGTATTTCTTATTAGGGTTATGTTAAAGATTTAGTTAACAATAAGTTACTTTGTCAAAATTTGATGTCTAAATCTAGTGTCTAAATGATGTGGCATCATTGTAATCAATTCATTTAAATTGTATTAGATTTGTATGATTTAAATGAATGAATCATGGTGTTGCCACACCATTCAATAATGTAACATTACTCTTTAATTAACTAATTTTATTATGCTTTATTTATGTTTATTTTATTTGACTATATTTAAAATTAATGTATATATAATCGTTAATAAATACATATATGTATAGAATGGATATGACTTCAAAATATAATTAAAATGAGGTGGCTAGTTCTAGTATTATAGAAGTGGCAGCTAGAAACTCAATTATCACTTTTCTACTTTTAGTGATGTGTGTATAAAGTAAATGGGTATGACCATAAATTGTTTGAGTGGCAATAGATTAATTTTTATTTTAAAAACAATGATTACATCTTTTAAATTACATTATTTTACAAATTTAAAATTGTATCCATTAAAAAAGGATTATTTTTAATATAATATTTGAATTTAATTTCATTTAAAACACTTTAACTGTTTGGAGCAAACATTTAAACAAGTTATATAAAAAGTTTCCGATAACCGAGTTCCGAAATCATGATAAGGAGGAGAATTGTAATTATTTCACTTATGAAAAATCGGTATATAATTATATTAAAGTTTATTATTTTCATTGGTTAACATTCATCCTTTTTTTTCTTGAACACTTGATTATTTATTAAAATAAATCTTACTCGAAATGGTGGCAACGCAGCAACATTCAAATGCAAATGTGATTTTCAATATTATTTTCACTATTAATAAAATGTATAATAAATAAAAAAATTAAAAAAAATAAAAATATAATCAATATTATACTCTGTTAAGAGATCTCAATAAAATATTTTTAATAGTATAATTTTTATAGTAATTAGATTTATGAATAAAAAGTTATAATAAATTAATTAAGTTTAGTTAAAAATGTAAAAAAGGATATGGGAAAATTTTAATTTATTTACATAATGAATATAAGAGTGAAATAGGATTATATAAATATGAATAGGAAAATGGAAAGTGAGAATTGGATCTCCAAATTAGATTGATAGGGGAGGGGTGGACCCATATTAAAACTAGATGGGACCTGTGTCCTAACTCATTTTTTTTTTTTTGAAATATACATAGTATAGAATAATTACTCTATACATTGCTGGCAAAGCATTTTCATTTTACATTGAGTGTGCTGGGTTCAACTCCCACCTCTTGCATTTTGACAAATATTCAATTTTATTTGATAATTTTTTTAAATGTATTTTTAATTTTATATTATTTTTTAATTTCTTTCTTAAATTTTCATAAATTTCTTCACTACTTTCAATTTGTGATTACTTAATTTAATTTAATTTATATTAAGATATCTATTACTATTTTAAACTTTTCTTATTTCTAATAATTCTAAAATGGCATACCTAACGCATCCAATCAACAAATCATAAAATCTTAAATTTTAATTTATTGTATTAAAATAGTCCATATATTATTATGATTCATTTTATTTTATTCTTAGTATTTTTTATTTATTTTATAGTTTTAATTTATTTAGAATCAATAATTAGAAGAATAAAAAATTCAAAAACATGCCTAATAATATTTATTAATCAATTATTTGTATAAATTTAAAGTGAATTCATTATAAATACAAAACAAAATTTCTTATTATAAAATTAGATTGTAATTTATTTTTATAAGAATAAATATTGTAATTTTTCATTATTTATATTGTTTTTTAGTTATTATTTATTTTTGTAATATTGTGTTTCTTGTTTTTATTTATTTTTTAATGTAAGATTTTTTAGTTCATCTATCTCAAGTAAATATCCTATTTGTTTTATTTTATCTAAACTTAATTATACCATTAATTTTTCTTTATATAAAAGAAAAACTCATTTTATTGTGATCTTAAATTTTTAGTATTTTTTTATTTATATAATTGTTATTTTGTTTAAATGCCCTATCTCGTTAAAATTTCTAAGTCCGCCACTAGATTGGAAATGGTCTAACAACAACATAAACTTGACCTTTTTTAGCATTGAAAATCAGTGATTTATTGTATACATAATTTGCTGATACTAAGTTGTTTTTGTTTATTTATATATATTTTTTAAATGGTCAAATAATGAAACATACTAAAGATAACAACAGAAAATTAAAAAATTAAAAATCTTGACTTGTCTTGAACCAATTTTGTTAGACAAAAAAACCTTAAACCAGTTAATTGTATTGAAATATATATATTTTTCTTATTTTTCCTAAAATAAATTAATATATTTACAATTTAATCTTAATAATAATAAAAAGAAGTTGAAGCGAATGGATGTGGTTAGCTAGATTCTGGTCTCTAGTGGCATTTTTATCAAATGGAAGATAAATTAAAGACTGTGGTATACATGAATGGCCGGTTATTTTGTAAATAAAAGCAAAACCATATTTGTCTAGCAATTCTCGTTAATAAATTCATTAGATGGTCACCGGAGAGATAGAAAAGAAACCCTAGGATCAGGGACCCATATATAAAAGTCTAAACCAGAAAAATACCCCATTATCAAATATTAAATGTTATGTTGGCTTTTTATTTACGAATCTCTTTGATGATTTAATTTTGACAGTAAAACTCATGATATATATATTTTGTTGGGATGTTTTATTTCCAGATTGGTTGACTGAAAACAAAAACAATGGTCATTATCCACCATGGTAAAAGCTAATACAATAAATATATATATATATATATATATAATATTATTCATGGTTCTATTTATTTTTGTTCATTCAAATATCGATATGTATATTTTGTTGAATTTATTGATTTATAAAAGATTAAACAGTTATAGGGGTAAAAGATAATACAACATTTTTATTATTATTATTTGTATACATGTGTAAATTTCTATACACAGTTATCTTTATTTTTCTTACTCAATATATGATTCTCCAATCTCTACTGTGTGGCGTGTCAGCTTTGATATCAACTTCTCCATTTGTTAGACCGCTCTTCACATAATCCAATTACGTCCATCACTAGATTCTGAAGAGGTGTCAGCGATTGGTTTTCATTATTCGTCTACATATGGCGATGGTGATGACGATGACGATGTCAATGAAATCCCATTCCAAATATTTTCTGCGATTGCTTTTTATTTTATTTTTGTGAAGACATCATATTTCGTTAAGCTACAACAAACTATAGCACCACTTTAATGATTCAGTCGTGGTAGTAACAAATAGTGCTTTAGATGGTCCATCGTTAAGCTAAAAACAGTCTTATCTCACCTATCACTTACAAATCATCAAAGTATTGCAAATTTTACTTTCAATCAAAACCAAAAAAAAATAAAAAAATAAGGGTAACCCCTACACAATCATATATGATCATGACAATAAAACGAGCTTCAATTGTTCAGATTTCAAAGTATTCTATCACATTTAAGTAAACAAACTAACTCATCGGTTTTACTAGGAAGAAACTAACCAAATTAAATCATCAAAGTTACAATCACCAATGTAAAGAGACACCATATGAACAACTATCACTCACATAATCCCATTAATAATCCTGAAAAAGGGATTTCATTGTCATCACTAAATTACAATACCACAGAAGAAACACTTTTTGGAGGAAGGTTGAAGAGAGAGAGAGAGAGAGGGTATCTGGGTAGTATACGTGTGGTCGTGTGGGTTGATGAACCTGATTCTAACAAGGAAACCTGAATTTTTCTGATATTGATATTTTTCTGTTATTGATTTCTTCTGATCATTCGTTTACAGGAGACTTGTTTATATACAAGTTGATTCTAACATGCAAGATGCACTTTCTAAGAATCATAGATTGATAACTAACTTTTGCCACATCAGATGGTTTGTTACTTTATTAGTAACTATCTAACACCTAACACTAATGTTGACAGCAGTCTCTATCATCACTGATCACAGCATGATCAGCTGATGATAAACGGTGAAGATTGATTATGTTGGTGCTCTGCAACTGGCTTCAGGCTATTATTGCTCTTCATCTGTTGGTCATGCTGAATGGCCTTGCAAATGAAGCATTGGCTTTGGTTGATGAAATGAAACCCAACTCTCTCAGCTTTATCAGCATGTAGTCATGGTGGGTTGTTCAAGAACGGCTTTCGTTTTTCGAATCAGTGGTTCAAGACCATGGCATTGATCCTGAGCTTGAACATTACTCGTGCATAGTTGACATGTTAAGTAGAGCCAGGAAACTCGAAACTACCATGGATTTGATCAACAAAATGCCTGAAAATGTCAAGGCAGGTGCAAGTGCTTGGAGTGCAATATTAAGTGGTTGTAGAATCCATCATGGAAACAGAGAGCTTGGTTGGAAAGCAGCTCGTCGGATTCTGGAATTGGAACCTCTGAACTCAGCTGGGTATTTACTGGCAACAACCATGTATGGAGCAGATGGGTCATGGATTGAGGCTACAAAAATGAAATTGATAGCTAAAAGAAGAGGTGTAAAAGTTATTGCTGGTTACAGCTTGGTTCATGTTAACAACAAAGCTTTTAAATTTATTGCTGGAACTCAAAACACAAACACAAACACAAACACAAGCTAGTGAGATTGACATTGTAGTTAACCAGTTACATGGTTGCATGAAGATTGATGAATGAGAGAAATGGTCACTTGGATTGACTTTAACTGTGATTTGATTTAATTCTTTTTAGTTTTTCTTGTATGAATTTCTGGTCATATCTATCATCTCCTGAAAAATCCAATAATAATTTCATGGTGTGCAGATTGAAAAGGAAACAGAGCCACTAGACTCTTAAACCCAATCAGCGAGAAATTCAATAGAACAATTACGAGCCCGAAACATTCGGCTGTAACAACTGTACCAGTTACTTCTTGAAATCTCGACGGACCCACTGTAGCAAGTTGCGTAGATTGAAACGACGGCGAATAGGAACAGAAAGCAACGCCGATTTTACTAGTTATATCGAGAAACGAAGACGAGTCGAAAACGAGGTTGGGTGGTTGAGGGACGGAGGAAATGGGTTTTGCCGGAGAATTCAAGTTAGGACACGTAACCATAAGCACGTTATTGGCTTTTGGTGTCACGACTTTTGCTTACGTGCTCGTGTCACGTCAGCGTTATGGTCGTGACAGGTCAGCATAAGATGTTGGCCAAAGTCTATGACATGTCTCAACACGTCAGCTTTTGTCGCTGAAGTGGCAGTTCCACATTGTGCATATCGCTGATGTGTCTCAATTGTGTCAGCGCCTAAGGTTGACGTGCCAAGGCACGTCAGCAAATGCCACTGACGTGCTCGGTCACGTGAGCGTTAAGCGCAATTTAATGTTTTTGAATGTATGTCAATGAAACCACGTGAAAGTCAAAACACTCCGTTTAATTTAAGAATAAAGAATTAGATCGTGACGCATCGTTATCAATGCTTCGTGTCGTTTCCTCATAATTACTCCGCGAAAAAGGTTGATTGGATATTTCTGTGACTCACTGAGTGGACTCGTCTCGACTCACTCACCACCTCGCTTCGTTTTTAGTCAAAATATCTCTGCACTGCAAGTCTGCAACAAACAAAGCCTTCAAAATTAAACTCATTAAACTCTGCTTCTTCGAACGAACGAACAAACAAACAAAAATGGTTTCGTTTCTGTGCTCTGTAACTGCTTTTGTTTCCTTACAGGCAAGTCCTCAGTTTTTTCCTTTATTCTTGTTGTTTAATCATTTTACAGTGTTGAATTACATGTGACATTCATGTTTGCTTGATTGCATTTTATTTTAAGCCGTAATTTACAAATTGGGTTTACTTTTTAAGTTTTCACTTGCACGATTGTGGTGATTGAATTCTTCGATTGTTTAGTAAATGATTACTACATGAACAGTTGAACTGGGATTGTGAAAAATTGTGAATGAGTTTGAATTATATGATATTTTTCCATAAAAATGGAAAATTTTCTGTTAGTACATGTTTGTTTGTGGTTCTATATGTTACTAAACTGTGTAGTTTACTCTTTTTGTAGGTTGTTCTTTTAGGATCTTTATTGAGTGCAGAGAAGATTGGTTCGCTGGATGTTTTAACTGAGGATGTCAAATTTGGGTAAGGCTGCTTTACATACGAGCTTAAATTGTGTATAAGCTAGTTAAATTCTTGTTAATGAGCTCTGAGATAGCTAAATTTTTAAGTTATGTTGAATGCTGGTTGTTTTGAGAGAATCTATTTGGTTAGTGGGCATAGATTGTGTTCTTTAAGATGATGTTCATGATCCCGCAATAATTAGAATGCTCAGTGATCTTGAGTACACTTTTAGTTCAAATTTTTATAAATTAATTCTTTTTCTTCGATGAACTGATGTTGCTGCTGTTGTGTTTAGTTTATTATTCATGTTCTTTTGTGTTGCTGAAGCTGCAAATGAAAATGATCACTGTCTTGGCTTTTGAATTTGATTAAAAATTTCCCTCCTTTTTCTCCTAATTTGAGGATTCACTCAGTTCTGGTCTGCTGGTTAGGGAAAAGCATTATAAAGAATATTGTGCAATGTATGACATATGTGGAAAAAACAGTGAGGGGCAAGTCTTAAATTGCCCATATGGTTCCCCGTCTGTGAAGGTGTGTTACTTCTTACTAGTTAGAATAAGACTCCTTTTCAGATTTGTTTTCTTCATATCATTTCTTTTAATTCAAATAAAAGTTTATAACATCTACTGCATAATCAATCTTATGACTCATCTTACATGTTTTTGCAGCCTGATGAGCTGCTTTCTGCCAAGATCCAAAGCTTGTGTCCGTCAATAAGTGGGAATGTTTGTTGTACAGAGACACAATTTGAAACGCTACGGACGCAGGTTCAACAGGTGAGGCATGCTTAACAATGTGTGTGTGTGTTCTCAAATCTCAACTATCAACAGCCTTTTCAGCTGATTATGAAATGGGGATTGGATATGCATGCATTTGACACTGCATGATTATAACATTTAGCTTTCTATATAGACCTAACTCAGAATGTTATGCAGGCAATACCCTTTCTTGTGGGTTGCCCAGCATGCTTGAGGAACTTCTTAAATCTTTTCTGTGAGCTTTCTTGTTCTCCCAATCAAAGTCTGTTCATCAATGTAACTGCTGTCTCTGAGGTGAGCATACTGATATTGCCATTTAGTACAATGTGTAGTCTTTAAAATTTATCACATTTAGTATACTATTTCTTGTGATGCCTACATGCTTTTATTTCCTGCTCAAGTAATCCCCTTAGTAGTAATAAACACTAACAGTTTCGAAGCTGTACCCTTACTTCCTGATCCGGAAGTCATGTTGAATATGTAACTCTTTCTTTGAACTGAAAATCAAAACACAGATTTTGATTGGACAGAGTCCCTTTCTTGAAATTAAAAATCAAGATGAAGACTTCAAATGAACAGGGGGTTGGAAAATGCAGAACATCAATGGAAAAATACTGCACTTGTGAACCTTCGTTCTGCAAATGATAGCCGCTTTCCAGTTATTAAGAATAAAAAAAGAAAGGAACTTCACAGAATTTTGTAGACTGATTTACAATCATCGTCATTATATTATTGTTTTTACATACAATATTGATGGTATTTCTCAGGTGTATTTTCTTGTTGTAGCAATAGCATCACCTTTTAACATTACTTTCCATTCCAGGTTAATGGCAATTTGACTGTGGATGGTATTGACTATTACGCAAGCAATATTTTTGGAGAAGAGCTCTATAACTCCTGCAAGGATGTTAAATTTGGGACTATGAATACTCGGGCCATAGATTTCATTGGCGGTGGTGCTAAAAATTTTGAAGGTGATTTATTTACTTTTTCTGGGTGACTTTATCAAACTTATATCCATATTCTCCTAACATTTAACCTTGTCTTTGCTGTTCAAGTGTCATGTTTTTAGTTATTAATTTTTAACATTTATTCCATATTCTCTTGTCATGTTCAAGTGTCATTTAACCTTGTCTTTGAAGCTGATTTATTTACTTTTTCTGGGTGACTTTATCAAACTTCTATCCATATTCTCCTAACGTTTAACCTTGTCTTTGCTGTTCAAGTGTCATGTTTTTAGTTATTACTTTTTAACATGTATTCCATGTATTCTCTCCCATTTCAACAATTCCTGCATTTTTCTTTTTTATAAACCACCAAATCACCTAGTAAGCAGAATCTTCGATGGGGAATGCGTGACTAGAGACCAATTACTGATTTCCAGGTGCTTGATAATACTAATTGTAGCTAACATGGGAATACACCTTGCTGAGCTATCATATGAAGTTTGTGTCATTGTACTTGTGAAAACCTTGTCTAAACTATGCTCAGTTGCTAGAAACATTGCTTAGATTTTGCTATATGAGAACAGCAAAATAAATAAAATTAGCAAAATTATTGGATGAAAAGGATAATGCCAGAAGGGGCAAGGATGGCCATTACAGTGGACTAGGAATAATTATGCCATCTGAAGCCTGCCTGTCCAAGGTTCTATATGACAGCATGAACCTGACTTCAAGAAAAAACGACTGTTGAAATTAGTATAATTGCAATAAATGTTTTTCATTCCTATAAGTAAAAAAAATGAAAGAAAAAAGAAACTATTAGATTTGTTGATATTGATGCACTCATTTGAGCATATGATTCAGATATTATACTCATTTTTATATACACATTCTTATCTATGGAAAGAATGTGTACTTTAGGGAATTCAAAGTGTGGTTTAAGAACCTTATTGTGCGCATGTGGGTTACTTTTGTTGCATAATGTTCTGGTGAAGTTTCATACTAATCCTGTTTGTACTTGGCAGTTGTTTAATTTTTCTCCATTTTTGAAGTGTATTTATTTACTATTGTTTTTGCCAGAATGGTTTGCTTTTCTTGGCCAGAAAGCATCCCCTGGAATGCCTGGTTCACCATATACCATTAATTTCAAGCTAGACACTCCTGAGTCATCTGGAATGGTGCTCATGAATGTATCTGTTTATTCATGTGGTGACACTTCACTTGGCTGTTCTTGTGGTGATTGTCCTTTTTCACCTGTGTGCTCAAGTTCTGAGCCTCCTTCTCCTCAAAGGAAAGAAACTTGCTCAATTAGAGTCGGGTCTCTTAAGGTTGGAGTTGATGCAATATAAATCACGCTTTTTGTTTAATTCTTTTTCTTCTTTTTTGTTTTAATTATAGGCCAGCATTTCACAATGTTAATGACCACGATATATCATGAAATAAATCCACGTGGCATATCATTTACTTGGTGCTATTGACTGCTGTTTGTAGGTCAAATGTGTGGAAATTGTGGTAGTGGTTCTTTATATTCTTTTGGTATCTGCATTTTTTGGATGGGGTTTGTTTCAAAGGACAAGAGAAAGGAGGGCACCAGCATCCACTGTGGAGCCATTGTTGCAAGGGGATGAGAAACTTTCCTTGAAGGTAGATTTGACTTTGATGTTGTTAACTGTGTGATATTTCCTCTTCAGCATTAGACAATTACTTTAATTATGAGCAAGTATGGTATTCTTTATTTTTTCTTCTGATTTGACATTCAAAATTTTTCTATGGTGTCAATTGCAATCATTTTTGTAAAGTTGTCATGAGGGCTGATCTTTTCTGAAAACTAGTGGCTTAGTTATATCAGAGCAATGCTTTTCTTTCTTCCTCTTTTTTAATATCCCATGTTTTTGCCACTGTTGAATCTTGCTTCTATAAAATGTACTTTCTTGTACCTTTTGTCAAGTTTTGCATCATCTTGTTTTGTTATAATTTTTTTTTTTTTGTATGTGTTATATTTCCACTTTTTGGGTATTTTGTCTTTGTTGTGATCTCTATCTTGTTGGAATTAACGGTTAATTCAATAGTATGCCTTGTTTTCTCATCAATGACAGGCAAATGAGATGGATCCTCAACTGAAAAAAGGCATGCAACTTTCTTATGTTCAAGGATGCATGTCGAGCTTTTACAGGTTAATTACTATACTATTACTCACTGAAAATTGCAGTATACTGAATTAATTTTTTATTTTGTGAGCAGGATGTATGGAACATGGGTTGCAAGGAATCCCACTCTTGTGCTATGTACCTCATTGGCAATTGTTCTTGTGCTTTGTTTCGGTCTAATTCGTTTCAAGACAGAGACACGGCCAGAGAAGGTATCATATTGGCTACTTTATAACTCTTGAATTATGTGAAGAGATTATCATGTGACTTACCTATGGTTTGTATATAATGCTTGTTGAATATAAATAATGGTCAAGGCTTGACAGATTTAACTATATAGTTGTGGGTAGGTCATGGGAGTAAGGCAGCAGAAGAGAAACAATTCTTTGATAGCCACCTTGCCCCTTTCTACAGAATTGAACAGGTTTTTTTCAATTTTGTCCTTTCTTCATTTGTAAAGTGTAATATGTGTGGTTCCTCATGTTTTAGTTGCCAATTTGTATGCTTTATGTATATATATGAAAGAGAGACTCTATCTGGCTCTACTTGCTTCTCTTAATGTTGTTCCAAATATGTAATATGAGGGGAAAATAATATGTACCTTTCCATATCTTCTAAAATCTTACATAATTTCCTCTTTTCATGTTATAGTCTGGGGAATCCTGATGTAAGTTTATATAGAAGTACTTAGTTTTTCCATTTGCCATTTTATATATAATCAGGTTATATTGGCGACCTTACCGGATCCAAAAAATGGCAAACATCCCAGTATTGTAACGGAGGATAACATCCAGTTACTCTTTGAAATACAAAATAAGGTACTCTTTGTGCTTGAGTCTACTTTTCAAATGCCATCTGAACACGTGAACATTGATTTCGAGTATATTTTACTTGAATTGGATAACACATGTTTGTGCTCATGATGACAGGTTGATGGACTTCGTGCAAATTATTCTGGTTCATTGGTATCCTTAACTGACATTTGCTTAAAGCCACTTGGCGAGGATTGTGCCACGCAGAGTGTTCTGCAGGTTTTTCAATATTTTCCTTCATTATGTTTTCATTTTGAAGTGTCTTACCATGTTCAGAGTTGACAAAGTGGATTGTGGGTATAGTCTTGCCTCCGGGCATGGCTGAGGTTTTATGCGTATCATTTGATTGTTATATTTGTGATTTTATAATTATATGTTTAGTGCCTATCAATGTAATGTATTAACATTGCTGTTCTTGGACCTTTTAATTAATTAATTCATTTATTTTTGGATAGTATTTCAAAATGGACCCTGACAATTATGACGAGTATGGAGGAGTTGTACATGCTGATTACTGTTTTCAGGTATATATTGTTGAACTTCTTGTTTTTTCCATGTAGCCAACTTTTTGTTTGAAAACTCTTAAATGGATTATGGTTTGATATATATATATATATTTGTGTGCTCAGATGTTCTGGAAGGACCTCTTGTATTCTTAATAATATGCTAAATCTATATATGGAATTGGCTTACTGTTCTGACTACTGATAGAGCTATTGGCACAGTACCGGCCTTGCTCTAGGTTACAGCTATAACTGCCAATTTGTTCTAGAATTTTGGCTGGAAAAACAACTGAATACTGAAACGATTAACAGTGATACATTTGAGAATAAATTGATATATTCCGTCATATTAAAAAAAAAAAATCGTCTCATCAAATATTGTTTATTTCTGTATGACATACTTTACTTGTATGAAATAGTGTGACTAGGAAAAAAAGTAAATGCTATTTATGCTACCAGTCATCCTAAAATAGGCACAATATTCTTTATTACAAAGGAAGGAGCTTGCATTATTACATCTTGAGCAATTGGTTTCTGGGATCTTCCAAAACTATTGTAGCATGTCATATACTCATATTAACTAAGAAATGGATGGACATGCTGAAAGAAAGAACTTTAGAATTTCTTTCAACAGTAGTAGCATTCTTGTAGAAGTGATTTATTCTTCTTGATGCAATTCTTTGTTTCTTTGTTTCTGCATCCAATGCTCCAATGCTCCTACGTAGTTAAATTTCTGTCAAGCCTATATTTATTTATTTTTTTCACCTAGAATACCAAATGTTCTGAGGTTATTCTCTTGAGCGTGCGGGAGGCTTAGGCGTTGCTAACTTGCTCTAAAGGACCAATATCATTCCTGCTTAATGATTATGAGGTTCTTATCATGCATGTATTTATTGGATGCAAGTGCGTGGAAGGTATTCTGCATGACAAAGTCAACATTCTCAATGGAATTTTGGGACTCAATTAGATGAGCTCTTCTGTGAAATCCTTGAGTGGTCACTGGCCAGTTATTCATTTATTATTTTCTCTTTCCTGTATCTGTATTACATATTTTTAGCAATCCCTGTAGGTTTCTTTTCTGTTTTATGTTAGATTTATTCAAGGGAACAGCCTGTTAATCTGTTATAAATTATATCCATTTGACAATGATTGATTTGTTATATTTATTTATCACTGTTCATAAATCTAATTTTATTAGTATGTTGAAAACTTTACCGTTTATTTTCTTCTGGCCCATTTAAAGCTTGCTATTGATTTATAACTGTCACTGAGTTTTTACTTGTTTATTGACTTTTTTTTTTTTTTTTTTCTTTTCCTGCGTGTTCCCAACTTCAGCATTATGCTTCTATAGACTCATGTATGAGTGCATTTGAGGCTCCGCTTGATCCAAGCACTGTCTTAGGAGGGTTTTCTGGGAACAGTTATTCTGAGGTAATATTTTCATCCCCTTCAACTTCAACATTATGCTTCTAATTCTTTGATGTTGTTTCAATTCAGGCTTCCGCATTTATAGTTACGTATCCAGTTAATAATGCAATTGATGAAACAAGCGATGTGAATGGAAAGGCTGTGGCTTGGGAAAAAGCTTTCATTCAGTTAGTAAAGGTCTGAGCACCTTTCTTTAATGTGCTGTTAATAAATGAAGTTACCATATTATTTGATAAATTTACTATTGTCTCATGTGCTTTTACTACCTCCTCAATATAATTTGCACTTGATACTTATAACTATATTTAAAATTACAAATTCTTTACGAATATGGTTTGTGTAGTATGAAAGTTTTTGGGTGATGTCTATGTATGTTTTCTCCTGACGTTGACCAATCAAGTTTATTCACGCCTCCTGGTTGTTTGGGGAAGGAAGCCATGACTTATGGGATTATCATGGGATGTGCATGTACTCTCTTGAGTGGTTTTTTCAGTTTTCTCTGAGAAACTTCTGACAAATCTTATGAGCAAGCTGGTGAAGTTTCTTGAAGTAAAATTAGCTTAATTTAAAACCAATAAATAATAAATCAAATTAATCTAATTACAGTTTTAACCAAATGAAAACTGGGGAGTTGACTTTTCACCATGGGTACAGTCTTGAACTTCACCAGCTTACTGAATCATAGGAAAGGTACTCGTTAAACATGGAGCAGGATTTAATGTATCGAGATACTAGTCTAATCCATGTGTAAGACAGAATCTCCTTGCACATGGTTCTGATTTCCAGACAAGTGTCCAAAACAATGAATAGTACTTGTCAGTTGTCACTTCTTTGATCTATGGAAGACAAAATTGTTTTCTTTATACTGTCTTTTATTTTCTAGATTTTTAAAGCTTAAGATGCAGGTTTTCTGGTCTACTCTTATGCAACTGGTGTTGATAAATAAGGGAAAATTAAGAGGATAACTTTTAGAAAATAAACGTAGATATGCATTTGATTTTCCTGTGTCTGCTGTATTGATATCTCTGTTTATAGCTGTGGAGATGTTGTCTTTTTTTATATTTTAGAGAAATTTTGAGAATTGCTAAGGCCAGAAGGTGGGTATAGTGCTAAATTGGAGATGGTTGCATTTGCTCGATTTGGTAGCTATATTTGCATTTCACATGCATCACTCAATTTTAGAAGGTTCAATGAACATTTGATTTTTAACAATTTGAAATTGATAGGAGGAGCTGGTACCAATGGTGCAGTCTAGCAATCTTACTATTTCATTTTCTTCTGAAAGTTCAATCGAGGAAGAATTGAAAAGAGAAAGTACTGCAGATATCATCACAATAGTGGTATGTCGCAGAGAGTCCTCTTCCCATTAGTCAATTTCTTTGAGAACATTCTTTATCATGGGTTCTTGTACTTATTTGATCGGTTATTATCTTTGATGAATCATTTTCTTATTTATTTCTCACTTTTGGTACATCTTCATCCCAGGCAAGTTATCTTGTAATGTTTGCCTACATATCTGTGACACTGGGAGATGCACCTAGTTTATCTACTTTCTACATATCCTCCAAGGTAGAACTGTGTTCTTTTTCTGCAATTTCTATTTCTATCAAAGTTTGTGTTTTGCTGAAAAGTGAGTTTTAGCAGTGGATGGTTGCTGATACTTCTCTGAATTTCCTTAGATGACTATGCCTGTGTTTGCTGATGATAGCATTATTAATCCTCTCTTAGCAATTTAGCATCAAATTTAACATTTGGATAATGGGGTTTGGCCTGCTATAATATATATGTAGCATTTTGGAGACAATCTTGGTAAAACATTTGCCAGACTTATAGAGATTAAATGTTTGTGTTTGGTGGCTGGCTCTGGGTTAGGAACCATTTTGATGAATGGAAATGTAGCAAAGATACATCAAGCTTTTGTGGATTACCAAATTATGAAAGATTTATTGAATATTTACTCTATAAAATATACTTGTCCAGGCACATACTTTTGTATATCATTTATCGCCGTGTTTTATATCTGTTCAATGCATGTTTTGCCACTGTTATTAGTGTATGTAACTGATGTCTTGATCCAATTGTATCCAGGTGTTGCTTGGTCTTTCAGGAGTTATGCTTGTTGTGCTTTCTGTCCTTGGATCTGTTGGATTTTTCAGTGCCATTGGAGTTAAATCTACATTAATTATAATGGAAGTTATTCCTTTCCTTGTCTTAGCGGTAAGTTCATTGTCTAGTTATCTTTGACATCATGTGAAAGGATAAAAATTAGACAGACTTATGAACATGTTTCTTGTTTTTTACTAACTAATTATTGGATATGCAATTGTTTGTATGCTACTATCATGAAGCTTGCACTAATTTTATGTCAGAATTGTGTTTCCATGTAAGCAGATTAATTATTTAGAGTCTGTGATATTGGCCTTTCTTTATTATATCATTTCCTTGATCGATATGCATTCTTTAGCAGTGACAATCAAATTTCTCTTTTTGTTTCCCTGTGGTTCCTTTAAAATTTGATTAGGTCGGAGTGGATAACATGTGTATATTGGTTCATGCTGTAAAACGACAACCATTGGAGTTAGCTTTAGAGGGACGAATAAGTAATGCACTGGTTGAAGTTGGTCCGTCCATTACACTAGCTAGTTTATCTGAGATTCTGGCATTTGTAGTTGGTAGTTTCATTCCTATGCCGGCTTGTCGTGTCTTCTCCATGTTTGCAGGTCCAAAATTTCTTTCTTTCCTACATCTTATTAGATTAACTTTGAAAGTTTTGTATGGATAGCTCTGACCTTTACCTATGTTGGTTTTCCTGTAGCTTTGGCTGTGCTACTGGACTTTCTTCTGCAAGTTACTGCCTTTGTTGCACTGATAGTTTTTGACTGTTTGCGAGCTGAGGATAACAGAATTGACTGTTTTCCATGCATAAAAATCCCTTCATCTCGCGGAAGCTATGATGAAGGTATTGTATTCAACATTCATTACATGTTTGATGTATATCTGGTAACTTTTTTTTTTTTTCGATTTTTTTATTTGAACATTATAGTATTAGACTTCTGATCAAACCGTTTTGGTGGAAGTGCAGGCACTGATCAAAGAACATCTGGACTACTGGCTCGGTATATGAAGGTAAGGTTTTCTGGAATTCTTGAAATGTAAAGTGTTGGAAAATGCAGAGACACTGCTTTGTATATTTTGTAAGATAGTCTTCTTTTCTGTTAATACAAAGTTGTTTTTTTATCAGAAAAAGAGAATTAATTATATGATTTTTATCGGGATATATTGAAAATGCTAATTTCTTTAGGGGAAAACATGAGAAATCATATATATTCTCTTGCCTTTCCTTTGAAAGTATCATTACCATATTGTAGGAAGTTCATGCACCCGTTCTTGGACTTTGGGGAGTGAAAATGGTTGTCATTGCAGTCTTTCTTGCTTTTTCTTTGGCAAGCATCGTAAGTTTCTATAATTTAAACCATCACTTTGCTCTTTTTTTATTTATTCTGGAAGCGAGTTTGTTTATATGCATTATTGTTCTGGAGTTTCTCTTATAATAATTTTTGACATGTTTTTGCTATCCTTGATAGGCATTGTCTACGAGGATTGAAACCGGTTTGGAGCAAAAGATTGTTCTTCCTCGAGACTCCTACCTTCAGGTTTAGTTTACTCTTATCTGATTTTCTGTTTTCTGGAATTGGATTATGTTTTATGTTTCCTTGAAGTAGCACCTCCTTACAACCATGATCTTATTTGCATCAGGGGTATTTCAACAACGTCTCAGATTTTCTTAGAGTTGGACCTCCCCTATATTTTGTTGTTAAGAACTACAACTACAGGTATCAGCCTGGTTGTTCCATGTTTTTTTTTCTGCTTCAATCATATTAAATTCCCTGTTCTACACTTCTACCTCAAGTCAACATTTTTTTTAAAGAGATTGAATAATCCCAATATAGTCTATGATGGATGGTTAGAGCCTTAGAGGTGCTTCCTTAAACCTTTTGTAGATATAGTTTATGTTATTCTTGACCTAATATTTGAAATGACAATTTCATACCCCCCTCTGGTACAGTCAGGTAGTTTTTTGGACTACATTTTGGTATACAATATGGGGGTTTTTACCTATATTCAAAACTAGAGGGTTGTTTTTTGGAAAAAGGTCAATCCTCAGGGGGTTTCTGCAAATCTCCCTTTCATATTTTATTATTTTAAGGTCATTGAAGAACTGAAATGTGTGTTAGACAAAAAACAACTATTCACTTTTAAGCTTCAACTGGTTGTTTGCTCTAATCTTAAATTGCTTCCACATGCAGCTTGGAATCAAGAGACACAAACAAGTTATGCTCCATCAGCCAGTGTGATTCAAACTCTCTTTTGAATGAGGTAACATAAATCATAAATCAACCTAAAGGTAAAATTCATGTTGAAAGTATCACCTTTTACTCCTTAACACGTGTGACATATCAATGTCAAGAATTCCCGATTCTGAAGACCTTTATAAGCCATGTACCGAGATTTAACATTAACATATTTTCTTAGCTCGATTGGGTTCTTTTTATTCTTTATTAAATAAACACATAGTGATCTTAATCCCAGTATGTGAAAATACAGTCATAAGCTACAATTAAATTGGTCTCTCATCTCATGCTTAATTTTTTTTTTCTCTATACATGTGTGTATCTAACTTCCGTGTTTCCTTGGTTCTGCTCAGATATCAAGAGCATCGTTAACTCCAGAGTCAAGCCACATCGCAAAGCCAGCTGCTTCTTGGCTTGATGACTTTCTTGTATGGTTATCACCAGAGGCCTTTGGTTGCTGTAGGAAGTTTACAAATGAGACCTATTGTCCACCTGATGACCAGGTTGGTGCTTCTGTCACTATTATAAATTTTGGCTAGAAAAGAGCTCTTTATAACTATTTATCTATATATTCTTCTCAATTATTTAACATTATTATAAAACTTTCCTACTCTTTCTCACACAGACATATGCATGTGTGTGTGTGTACTGTGACCATCTCAATACACCTAGACACCCTCACACCTACACTTACACACATCAACACACAGCCCCAATTTCATTGGCATCTTCATTATGATGGTATAGTTATATATGTTTTTGTTTATTTATGTGTTCTTCATAAGATAATAATTGGTATGCTTATTTATGTATCATGTTTCAGTAAACATTTATTGAGTTTTGTACTGTTAGAAATATTATATTTCTACTTTTTAGATGTTTACTAAATGATGATGTAAGATTAGATTACTAAAACAGAATTTGTCTATTTTGCTAGCCGCCTTGCTGTTCACCTGATGAAGGATCTTGTGACTTAGGCGGAGTTTGCAAAGACTGTACGACGGTAATTCTCCTCCCCCCTCTCTATCTCTCTCTCTATCTCTCTATGTGTGGATTAGAATACTATCTTTTATTATATAGATGAAGTGTTCTAAAATACTAGTTACTATAATTTTTGAGTGGTATAGAGATTATCGATTATAAAATGATAGGGTCCAGGAATTACAATTTGGATTGTTTACAGTGCTTCCGTCACTCAGACTTGGTTAATGGTCGTCCTTCTACGGTACAATTCAGGGAGAAACTTCCATGGTTCCTCAATGCTCTGCCTTCTGCTGATTGTGCAAAAGGTGGTCATGGGGCTTACAGCAGCAGTGTGGATCTAACTGGTTAGTGAGATCACCCACTTCTCTTTTTTTGTTGAATAATCTTCTTCTGATGCATATTTTGTTAATCGTATGGGATCAAAGCCTCCTAATCAGATTAGTGGCTTAGTACATTTCTTTATATTTTACTTGCTGGCAGGTTATGAGAGTGGTGTTATACGAGCATCAGAGTTTCGAACATATCACACACCACTCAACAAACAGGTATGGTGGTGTGCTGATACTAAAATCTAACTTTTTACTGTTCACAGTATGTGTTATGTTGAGTGTGTTACTTTGTTTGGCTGCCATTTTCTGCAGGGTGACTATGTCAATTCATTGCGAGCTGCACGGGAGTTCAGCTCAAAAATTTCTGATTCTTTAAAGGTTTAAATTCAATCATGCAATATAACAATTATATGCTTCCATGATTACATGTTTAGTCTCTAGACCATATTTTCCTCCCATGAAGACAATGGAGTAGTATGTTATCTTTTTCCTTTTAGAATGCTAGTACATAATGATGTCAGTTATTAAATTGCTTTTCATTTCTTTTGTCAAAATATCATGCTGGGGTTCATCTTTTTGATATATTTAGTGGTTAATATTATCTGGCCACTTATAATGCTCAGTTCGCCATGTAGAAATAACATGACGTGCTTTTAGTCTAGGTTATTGTTTTGTTTCCTGTCTGGAAAGTGGTTATATTGGTTTTTTATTGATTGATTATGACTAGAGAGCCCAACAAAAGCTATTCTGCTACTAGTCTTTATCCAAGTTTGACACAATGTTGAACTGCATATTCATGGTTAGCAAACTTTCCAATTATGCCTTTTCCGTAAATGCAAGGAAAGCGAAAAGGTTTAGAAGAATACATGGAGACAGTACATGATTGTGGTTCCTATTTCAGCTTTATCTTTCGTATGCTACTGCATCATTTCTCTGAATGTTTCTCAATCATTCTCTGAATTTTGTCTCCTGCAATATTACTTCAATCAATTCTCTGAATTTTGTCTCCTGCAATATTACTTCTCTGATGCTGAGCTGACATTACTTCTCTGATGCAGATCCAGATCTTTCCATATTCAGTGTTCTATATCTTCTTTGAGCAATATCTGGATATTTGGAGGCTAGCTGTGATCAACATTGCTATAGCACTTGGTCAGTATTCTGAAACATTATAAGAACAATTTGGTGTCTTCAAAGCTAGATTTTATTTATATATATATTTTTTTGTACCGTTGCTCTTTCTCACACAAACCACTCACCCACCAACCCGCATGCAATCATTTTTTACGTTCTTTTATCCTGATTATTACAAGAGTCTTGTTGGCTTTTTTCAATGTATTACAAGTTTATTTTTCATTATTGTATTACATCAAAATTCTAGCGCACTAGTCCCTTTGGTGCTTTGAATCCATTGATTAACGAAGATGATACTCATGATCTTGACATTATCCTTCTCCATGTTCGTCTTTCATGATAGTCTCTCTTAAAAGGATTTCTTATCTTTCTTATTCAAATTAAATGAGTTCAGTGTTGAAATATTTAATCATGTATTCATTAAATTATCTTTGTTTGAATTTGTATTATTTGGTTTCTGTTATATTGAAAGGACCTGTATCTGCACATTGTTGTTTTTTTGTTTTTAATTAAATTTGTTTTCAATTAACTGAATATTTCATCCGATAAATATAACAGGTGCAATATTTGTCGTTTGTCTAATTATCACATCCAGGTTTTAGTTCTTTCTCTATTTCTTGTTTAGCTTTTTAAGTCATTTGTCCTTTTTTAGAATGGACTATTCTCACTTTGGTTGGTTCATTTCTTTCTAAATGCAGTGTGTGGGCTTCGGCAATCATTCTACTTGTATTGGTGATGACTGTTGTGGATCTCTTGGTATATGTTCTGCTTTTGCAATTAGACACAGTGCTTTGTTGTGTTTTTTTTTTCCACCTAGGATGCACTATATGTAATTCTCTTTTGATTCTCTAAAATCTTTTCATATAATGCTTTCTGTATTGTGTTAATTGCTGGTTAACATTGTTGTATCTTCTTATTTTGCTTTAATTGTTATTTTCCTTTAGTAAAAGACTTACTCAGTGATTGGATTTTGTAGGGAGTAATGGCGATTCTTGATATTCAACTTAATGCAGTCTCTGTTGTAAACCTCATAATGTCAATTGGGATTGCTGTAGAGTTTTGTGTTCATATAACACATGCCTTCTTGGTTAGTTACAACACCAATCTGCAGTTTCATTTTATGGCTCTTATTGTGGTATTGCACGATTGCAAACATTTGTTCCTTAATATTTTTATTGTTAGCAAGCCTATTTTTGTGATACGAGTAGGAGCATCGATTGTAGATCACATCTAATCTCGCCCATGCTCCCGTCTTAATCTTACTGGGGACATCCCAAAACTCCTATTTAACATTGATTTCTCCTCACAAACCTTTCCAGTTGCACTGGGAACATGCTATCAATGGATCTATACACTATTCAAAGAGTTTTTATGACTTGGTAATATGTTGGAAATCCTGCTGCTCTTATGCAGGTTAGCCCTGGGGATAGGGGACAACGAGCAAAAGAGGCTCTGGGTACCATGGGCGCTTCCGTCTTCAGGTTGACTATATACTTATATTTTCCCTGGTCAAATATGTTGATATTCTTAGTACTTGGTAGAATTACATATTGGATTGATGATTGATCTCCTAGACCACAGCTATATTCGGTAGGAACTATATAGAAGAATGATAAGTCAATCATTGTTCTGCTTTTATCATTTTATTATATTTCTTTCGGTGACTCTTTGGCAGTGGAATTACGATCACAAAGCTTGTTGGAGTAATTGTGCTTTGCTTCGCAAAATCTGAAATTTTTGTGGTATCTATCCATTTCCTCTCAGTTTTTGGCAATCCTTGCTAGCATAATGGATGTAAACAATATTCTTCTGTATTTTTCAGGTTTATTACTTTCAAATGTACCTGGCATTGGTGTTGATCGGTTTCTTGCACGGGCTTGTGTTTTTACCGGTTAGTAGTCTGTATTCGTTTTTGTGTTTTGTCCACACTAGGAGTCCATCAGTTTTTCACCGAAGGATGGTGTTAAAGCTATCGCATTCTAACCTTTAAAGGTAAAGACTTTTGGATTGAGCGTTAGTAATAGCGTGGTTTTGTGGATTTCAGGTTGTATTGAGTATGTTTGGTCCACCATCAAAGCTTGAAATCATTGAGACACGGCGAGCAGAAGAGCCATCTGCTTCATCAAACTCTTGAGCTAACTGGTGTACAAGTTGAGCACCTTATTTGTTTCTCATTGTAATTTAATGTACAATGAGCATATTGCACACATACATGAAAACATTATTCAGATATCATAGAAGATAATTTTTATAATTTATTTGGAATCACATTTTGTATTAATAGTCAACAAAATCACCCCATCCTCAACATGAGTTTGTTACACCACCATCTATAACCTTTCACACCACTACGATACTATCATAGTTCGTTACGTGACTAATCACATTCACAACTGCTAATGAGCTTGTTTCATGATTCTTCACAGGCACATTCCTATGCCATTATTCCCTATAAAACTCCATATTTTTATAATAGAGAGTTTATGAATTTGAAAAGTAAGGTCTATTTCAATTTTGAGTAGTCTTGATTCTTTCTAATCTTATTGATGATGGATTTGAGTAAAGTTGGCAATATGGATCACAACATGCGAACTAGAGACAAATAAACAGACACGGGTTGGTAATTGGGTCAACCCATTTGACCCCGTTTAAATTGGTCGTGTTAGGTTTTGTTAGTGGGTGACTTCTATAATCAGTTTATAAGAGGTACATCCTTAAGCCGTCGAAGAAGACCCTAAGAATTCACACACTGGCTAGGATTAGGGTTACCATAAAAGCTCGTGAAATGCCATATAAAGCCATCCTCTAGCTGAATTCGGGTGTTAACATGACTAGTCGAGAAGGTAAGGATCGTAACAATCAGACTATCTTTCCACAACAGCATAAGACTACCACTATTACCTTTGCTATCAACACTGAAACCTCCAGCAAAACCTAGAACATCTTTTATATTCCTAGTACGATATCCATTGAGTTTAGTCTCAGAAAGGAACACCAAATTCGGGGAATGTTTTCGAAGCAGCATCTTCAAGGCTGCGAATGCACGTGGATTCCCCAGACCCCGTACATTCCGGCTAACACCTATCATGGTTCCCAGCGGGTCTGATTAACAGGCTCCACTAATAAAATATTCCTTTCTACATCAATCGAAGTCTTGCTTTATTTTTTTGGGCTCCTTGACTTCCTATGTTGAAACAAACACAATCTTTCTCTTGTATTTACGAACATCTTTTCCCACCGAATACACATGAGGACAGTCTGAGACATTCGGGGAGATAGTTGTGCAACTCTTGGGGCTTTGATTGCGAATGGTAGGTTTGATACTTGGGGAGAGAGAATTTCTTTTTGAGTTTTTCCAAGTCATCTGACTCACATATATCATCCTATGTAGAGGGCTAGAAACCTTTCTAGAGATCTGCAGACTTTGCTCGCCCCCTCCCCCACGCTTCCATTTTTTGGTGGATTTTTCTTTTAGGGATTCATGCTGAAAAACTTTAACATACTTAACAGGGAACAAAACCCTCACCATCTTTACATCTTATGTGTCGCCCACTTCCTTTTATTACTTTGCTTGAGTTTGGTCACAGGTGCTGAAATAGGGGGTGGGACTAGGGGGAATATTTTATCATACGACATGTTTCCATTTTGTCACTCGTGGGTCCCTGACTAGGCTCATCAACACTCATAAAGTCCGTATTCAAAGTCCCAGAGCTGTTTTTTTGCCCTAGGGTTTTTGGGTTCGTTTTCACCGTCGTCAAAATCAAACCAAAAATCTTACAGGTAGAGGCTTCCCTTTTACTTGCCAGGGATATGGTTTTTGAAGAAAGGGGTAGGCCCGTTTCCGCTCCAACAGGACCTTCCGTCGATTTTTCCTTTCCTGATGACTCTCCGGATTCTTGTTGGCGGCTCCTGAGCTTTGATTTGTCTAGACTTACAGTCTGCGGCCACATCGCATATTTGGTTGTGGCACCTTCCATCGTGTTCGATCTTACATCGTTATCTGGGCATTCCCGAAGACCATGACCTATCTTTACACACACATAGCGAAATTCCGATAATCTTTCATACTTTCGGGCAATCACGACAATGTTCTCTGAATTATCAAGTTTTAACCTAAACCAACGTTTCAGAGGTCTGAAGATGTCTACTCGAACTTTCACTTGCAGGAACTTTTCCCAACATTCCTTGGAGTATATGGGTAACTCAAGAACCACCCTAATCTGTTCAGCAAGCCATTTCGCAAATCTTCTATTCATATACATAATGGGGATGTGGTGGATTTGAACCCATAAGTCCATAACCTAACCTGGTTGAAACTTACCTTGGAGATATCACCTGATTCTTTATGCTTTTCAACAACAATCAAGTTATTATCAAAGTGCCAAGGTCCTCTTTGTCAGATTCGATTCCGGTCTTCCAGGTTTTGGAAATAGAACATAAAAATATTTTTTCCAATCGATTCGATTTTGACTCGGCCAATCTAACTCCACAGCTGCTCTATGAGGCCTATAAAGGCATCCCTGTTCACCTTCTTCCCCGATAGAATCTTTCCAACTAAACAGTGGTACACATCGTCCAGTCCCTCTTGTTGAAAGTCCTCCTCTAATCGATGAATGACACCATCTTTATCAGCTAAAGACAGTGACTTACAAAGTTTTGCAATCACAGTTGCATCCATACCTATAGAAAACTAGTGAAGAGAAAGTAGATACAACTACCCACGCATGGCAAACATAGAGACGACAATGAAAAACACCCAGCAAGAGGAAACTCTTTCTAAACAAAAGACACGTTTCCTAAAAAAGGATAAAAAACCATTCCCACACATATTTTCCATAGAGAGAAAATATGCAGAGAGACATTATATTGGTTAGTTAGTAAGGGAATTTTGGGTGAAAATTACGAGAAGCGTATTTCAATTAAATTTAATCAATGATATAAAGGATTTAGCTTTTCAAATCATTTACAACACAGGAGCAAGAGACCCATATCAAGGAAATTTCAATATTAAGGAGAGTAATGACTCGATATTTGAACTATTTATTCACTATGATTCAAATATGACATTTAAAATGTGATACAGTCAGCAAAGACCAACGTAGAATGTATGGAGATTTATTTACTATTCTATCGGGTTGGGCCGTCCCTTGCAGCAAATGCATTCATTTAATCCATCCGTTGAATGATTTCTTTTTGCAAAAGATGGATCATTTTTTACATTTACACATTCAAAAATTAACCGTGTATCGAAAGAAAACCTAGTGCATAAATATCTATCAGAAACAAACCAACTTAACAAAATGAAGGGGCACAAATATTGTGTTACTGATAACACTGATTTTTCAAGGTGGAGTAAGAGAAGGTGTAGCAAGCAAAGTTTGAAGAAGGTAATCAACTCGATGATGATAAAATGAAATTTTACATGATCGATAATTATCAATGAGACAGGAAAGATTATATCCCGCTACATTTCACAAATTTAGCAAAATTAGCAAATGGGAGAGCATGTCATAAAATTCCATCAATATGGCAATGAATACATCAACATGAAAGCTTCAAATAGTGAATAGATCGGGCAAGATAATAGCATCTGAATTCCTAGGCTCAGATTTTTAGCATATTTGCTTCTTTGCATTAGCAGAGGACGGTAACATGAAAACTACAAAACAGAGAATTCAACCAACAAGTAGCACCATTAGAATAACTCTTCAGGATAATTTTTCAAACCTGATAATCAGTCATTATACTACTATTCTCAACTTGCTTCTTTTCACACAATTTATTTGCAGGTTGCTCTAACAATTGGTTTAGGACAATCTGCCAAAAGAACCAAAATTAGAAGAAAATAAATGAACCAAGAGGTCCACGATCTTCCAAGATCACTTGTCTGAATAGTCTTTTCAGACTCTGAAGATCTGTTGCCGAATTTAGAACAGAATCAAATTTGATAAATAAGTTCAAATAGGTTTAGTTTTTTCTATAGATAATTAAACTTCTAAGTTCTAACAAGGATATTCGTAACTTAACCATGCAAGAATTTTCAAACAGAGTAAGACTCAAGTTTTCTATGGTAAAATAATCCAACTCAAGGATTTGTGATGTATAATAGAAATGTTTCTTCTCCATTGAATGTATTTATACACAATAACTTTACTTGTAATTTGGGACTTCAATACTTCATGTTACATGATTATACTTGCCACAATTAAAAAACCAAGGAGAGAGAGCATAAAGTGCAAGATTAAGATTGTATACCTGTCAGAGAATACCATGTTCAAGCTCAGGATTGCAGTCAATAACCTTAGGGTTATTCGTCAGGATTGCTTCGTTGTGCTGAAGGGACATCATCATGACTGCTGGAGCTTCCGAATTATCTTTGGTAGCATAGAGGATCTTTTGAATTACTCCAACAATTTGTAAAACAACAAATTAGAGTAAATAAGATTAGACTTTCGATTACTGTTATTAAGATATATAACATGTAATCAAAAATATGGCAAAGGAAACATTACAGTCAAGTGTTCAATCCTAGGACCCTAACACAAAATCTCAATATCTTTCAATTTTGTCGAGTAAAAGTTCCTCTCCTTCTCGAGGCTATCCACTGAAAGACATCTTGGTTTGGTTCTGTTATAATTGGCTAAGTTTGGGGGCTGACTTTTATACCAGTTGTTATAAGCACATAACCTACATTCTCCACATTGGTATGATATTGTCCGCTTTGGGTCTAAGCTCACACATATTTACTTTTAGGTCTCTACCCAAAATGCCTCATACCAATGGAGTTATTTTCCATACATATATATCCTTGATCATCCTCATGTCTTAGCCAATGTAGGACTTTGGTTGCACACCTAACTATCCTCCCCACGAACAAAGGACCATCATGGTCCGGGCCTTCCCTCGAATGATCATCTATCCGTATGCAAGGTAGGAACCTCCATCGATGTCACTTTTCTTCATCACACTTGGTATCACATGTCTAAAGTGAAGATTTGGAGCATCTCCTGTCTCAAGAGCTAACACCACAGACCCATTACGAGCTACCGTGGGCCCACCACCTCTTGGTTTGTATACTATAACTTTATTTGCAATTTATGACTTCAATACTTCGTGTTACATGATTATACTTGCCGTAATTAAAAAACCAAGGAGAGAGAACATAAAGTGCAAGATTAAGATTGTATACCTGTCGGAGAATACCAAGCTCAGGAATGCAGTCAATAACCTCAGGGTTATTCGTTAGGATTGCTCCGTTATACTGTAAGAAAATCATCATGGCTGTTGAAGTTTCTGAATTATCGTCGGTAGCATAAAAGATCTTCTGAATTGCTCTAACAATCTGTAAAAAATAAAAATAAAAAAATAAATTAAAGCAAATAAGACTAGACTTTCGATTACTATTATTAAGATAGATATCATGTAATCAAAAATATGGTCAAGGAAACATTACAGTCAAGTGTTCAATCTCAGAGTCCTAACACAAAATCTCGATATCTTTCAATTTTGTTAAGTAAAAGTCCATCTTTTTCTCGAGGCTATCCACAGAAAGACTTCTTCGTTTGGTTTGGTTTGGTTCGGTTACAACTAGCTAAATTTGGGGGCCGTCTCTTATACAAGTTGTTATAAGTAAAGAACTCATATTCTCCACATTGGTATGATATTGTTTGCTTTAGGCCTAAGTCTGCACATATTTGCTCTTAAGTCTCTACCTAAAATGCCTCATACCAATGGAGTTATTGTCCATACTTATTTACCCTTGATCATCCCCATGTCTAGCTAATGTGGGACTTTGGTCTCACACATAACTATCCTCCCCTCGAATTAAGAACCATCATGGTCCGGGCCTTTCCTCAAGCGATCATCTATCCATATGTTAGGTGGGAACCTCTATCAATGTCACCCTTCTCCACCACGCTTGGTATCACATGTCTTATCTTATGTAAAGATTTGGAGTATCTCTTATCTCGAGAGTTAACATCATGAACCCATTGCGAGTTACTTGGGGCCCACCAGCTCCTGATTTGTATACCATAACTTTACTTACAATTTATGACTTCAATACTCCATGTTACATGATTATACATGCTCCAATTAAAAAACCAAGGGGAGAGAGCATAAAGTGCAAGATTAAGATTGTATACCTGTCAGAAAATACCAAGCTCAAGATTACAGCCTATAACCTCAGGGTTATTTGTTAGAATTGTTTTGTTGTGCTGAAAGGGACATCATTATGGCTGTTGGAGCTTCCAAATTATCGTCAGTAGCATAAAGGATCTCTTGAATTGCTCTAACAATCTGCGAAAAAAAAAATTTAAAGCAAATAAGGCTAAGCTTTCGATTACTGTTATTAAGATAAGATAGATAACATGTAATTAAAAATATGGTCAAGAAAACATTACAGTCAAGTGTTCAATCCTAGGGAACTGACACAAAATCTCGACATCTTTCAAATTTGTCAAGTAAAAGTCCCTCTCCTTCTCGAGGTTATCCACTGAAAGCTTCAACTGAGTGATATGCACTTCAGGTGGTGCTATAGAAACATAGATAAGTTATTAAGATAGATAGATAAGTCGGTATCTTCTACCTCGAGAGCTAACATCACGGACCCATCGTGAGCTATCTGGGGCCTATCATCTTCTGGTTCGGTTCGGTTCGGTTTGGTTCGATTTAGTTCAGTTACGGCTTGCTAAGTTTAGGGGCCAGCTCTTATACCACTTGTTATAAGTACATAACCTACATTCTCTACATTGGTATGACATTGTCCGCTTTGGGCCTAAGCCTGTACAGATTTGCTTTTAGGTCTCTACCCAAAATGTCTCATACAAATGGAGTTATTGTCCATACTTATATACCATCGATCATCCCTATGTCTAGCCAATGTGAGACTTTGGTTGCACACCTAACTATCCTCTTCTCGAACAAAGGACCATCATGGTCTGGGCCTTCCCTCGAGCGATCATTTATCTGTATGCAAGGTGGGAACCTCATTCGATGTCACTTTTCTCCACCACGTTTAGTATCACATGTCTTATGTGAAGATTCGGAGCATCTCATGTCTCAAGAACTAACATTACAGGCCCATTGCAAGCTACCTGGGGCCTACCACCTCGTAGTTTGTATACCATAACTTTACTTGCAATTTACGACTTCAATACTACATGTTACATGATTATACATGCCGCAATTAAAAAACATGTGATGTTAACTTTTGAGACAGGAAATGCTCACGATGGGTCCGTGATGTTAACTTTCGAGACAGGAATTGCTCCAAATCTTCATATAAGACATGTGATACCAAGCGTGGTGGAGAAAAGTGACATCAATGGAGGTTGCCACCTAGCATACGGATAAATGATCGTTTGTGGAAAGGCCCGGACCATAATGGTCATTTGTTCGAGGTGAGGATAGTTAGGTGTGCAACCAAAGTCCCACACTAGTTAGACATGAGGATGATTAAGAGTATATAAGTATGGACAATTACTCCATTGATATAAGGCATTTTATGTATATACCTAAGAGCAAATCTGTGTGGGCTTATGCCCAAAGTGGACAATATCATACCAATGTGGAGAATGTAAGTTATATACTTATAACAAATGGTATAAGAGCCGGCTCCTAAACTTAGCTAGCTATAACCAAACCGAACCAGGAGGTGGTAGGCTCTAGGTAGCTCACGATGGGTCCATGATGCTAACCTCGAGGTAGGAGATACTAACTAATCTATCTATCTTAATAACTTATCTATGTTTCTACAGCATCACCTGAAGTGTACATCACTCAGTTGGAGCTTTCAGTGGATAGCCTCAAGAAGGAGAATGACTTTAACTTGACAAAATTGAAAGATATCGAGATTTTGTGTCAAGGCCCTAGGATTGAAAACTTGACTGTAATGTTTCTTTAACCATATTTTTGATTACATGCTATCTATCTTAATAACAGTTCTTTTTTTTTTTGGTAGATTTTTAGAGCAATTCAAAATATCATTTATGCTTCCAACGATAATTCGGAAGCTTCAATAGCCATGATGATGTCCCTTCAGCATAACGAAGCAATCCCAACAAATAACCCTAAGGTTATTGACTGCATTCCTAAGCTTGAACATGAAATGGACGATTGAGATTGTATACCTATCAGAGAATACCAGAAGGTGGTTAGCATAAAGTGCAATCCTAATCTTGAACATGAAGTGCAAGATTACAAACCAGGAAATGGTAGGCCTTAGGTAGCTCGCGATGGGTCTGTGATGTTAGCTCTCGTGACAAGAGATGCTCCAAATCTTCACATAAGACATGAGATACCAAGCGCAGTGGAGAAAAGTGACATCGATGGAAGTTCCTACCTAGCATACGAATAGATGATCGCTTGAAGGGAGGCCGGACCATGATGGTCCTTTGTTCGATGGGAGGATAGTTAGATGTACGACTAAAGTCCCACATTGGCTAGACATGAGGATGATCAAGGGTATATAAGTATGGACTAGACAATAACTCCATTGGTATGAGGCCTTTTAGGTAGAGACCTAAGAGCAAATCGGTGCGGGCTTAAGCCTAAAGCAAACAATATCATATCAATGTGAAGAATAAGAGTTTCGTACTTATAACAAGTTGTATAAGATACGGCCCCCAGACTTAGCCGACCGTAACCGAACCGAACCGAACCAAACCAAGAGGTGGTGGGCCCTAGGTACCTTACTATGGGTCTGTAATGTTAGCTCTCGATGTAGGAGATGCTCCAGATCTTCACATAAGACATGCGATACCAAGCGCGGTGGAGAGGAGTGACCTCGATGGAGGTTCCCACCTTGCATACGAATAAATGATCGCTCAAGGGGAGGCTCGGACCATGATGGTCCTTTGTTCGAGGAGAGGATAGTTGAGTGTGCAACCAAAGTCCGACATTAGCTAGACATGAGGATGATCTTGGATACATAAGTATGGAAACAACCTTCATTGAAAATAACCACCATCTCCTGGTTTGGTTTGGCTACGTCTGGCTAAGTCTGGGGGCCGACTTTGATACCACTTGTTATAAGTACGGAACCCACATTCTCCATATTAGTATAATATTATCCGTTTTGGGCCTAAGTCCACACAGATTTGCTCTTAAGTCTTTACCCAAAAGGCCTCATACCAATGGAATTATTATCCATACTTATATACCCTTGATCATCTCATGATTGAAGGTTGGTCGGCTGATGTGACTTGTCACACTAGATCGGTCAAAGATTATAGCTAAATATAATATTAAATAATATTAATTAAAAATAAAAAGAATAAAAAACAAAGATCGGTCAAAGATAAGTGATGAATCGGGAATCACATCACAAATGACCTATGAGTAGAGACCAATAAACTTAGAAAGTAGTATGCAATTCAAATATGACTACTAAATTACTCATAACTGTTGATTTGACGCAAAAACTTGTGATCTTAAAAGGTAAAACATGGATGAAACTAAACAGGCTTTTTGCCTTGGTGGCTTAGAGTCTCTCTAGACTCTCCGCCACCAAGGTTCGAACCCTGACATTGGTGTGGATATATGGAGGTTTTCCCATCAAAGTGTGGGTCTTGTCCCGCTTGTGAGAGTTGCTATCCGGGCTACTCTAGTAGAGCCTCATCTCGCTAGTCCGGGCAGTTGTTGTGCACTCATAAAAAATAAACAATAAAATAAAAAAAATAAAAACATGGATGAAACAAATTATTTGAATTAAAACATTTTATCTATAAAAGAAGGCTATGGAACATGAATTGAATCGTTGAGAGCCAAGATATCTAGCCAGTGCCAGAGTCTCATCCCACTTAATTAGCAGTTAGCACAACATACCACAAAAAATCACATATGCTATATATATAATCGATAAGGTGAACATTGAAAGATGAAATTTATCATTTGAAGGAGTCTACTGTAATTATATATGTTGACCAACCCTCTGAAATATCCCTGGTATAAAACTGTGTATAGTTTACAGTGTATTTGTCTGAATACATATAAGTTAAATCAGATCAAAATAGACGACAAGTTGTAGCCAAATTTATGAATTATATGAACCAGGCCAAAAGAGTAGAATATTATCGAAATTGCCTGACGTGAGCTCAATCTTTTTGCACGGTATGTCAACAAAAGCACGTGAAAACTCAAAACTCTCCGTTTAAACAAACAAACAAACACCAAAAAGGTTTGGTTTCTGGGTTACAGGCAAGTACTATTACTCATTTTTGTGGTTTAATCATTTTACAGTGTTGAATATATTATAACATGTTACATGTGACATTCATGTTTGCTTGGTTGTATTGTATTGTATCTCATAAGTTAGAAATTGGGTTTCATCTTGCATGAGTGTACGTGGTGATTGAATTCTTCGGTTGTTTAGTGAATGATTACTTCATGAACAGTTGAACCAGGATTACATTGATGGTATTTCTCATCGGGTATGAACTACCACTTTTATTTTATTGTTGTAGCAATTGCTGTATCAATGGAACTTAATGCAGTCGATCTCTGTTGTAAAGTTCATAATATATGTCAATAGAGTACATGACTTGTTGGTTAGTTACAACACCAACCGGTATCATTTTATAGCTCTTAATTATTTACATACTGTGGTTTTGAATGATCGCAGACATTTGCATACCTATTTTTGTGATATGAGTAGGAAAATCAATTGTGGATCATCACATCTAATCTGCTCCATGATCCCCAGTCCAGAGGCATCCAAAACCCCTATTTAACTTGGTGTACAAGTTGAGCATCTTATTTGTTTTCGATCTCATTGTTATTTAATGTACAATGAGCATATTATTCATACAAGATAATTTTAATTAGGAATCACATTTTGTATTAATAATCCACAAAATCACCCATCCTCAACATGGCTTTGTTACACCACCATCTATAACCTTTCACACCGCTACTATAATATCACGGCTCGTTATGTGATTAATCACATTCACATTCACAATTACTACAAAGCTTGTTTTATGATTCAAACTCCAAATTTTCATAAAAGATAGATTATTTTGAGTATGTAGTCCTGCTTCTTTCTATTCTTATCGATGATGGATTCGAGTAAAGCTAATAATATAGATTACAATTTACGAACTAGAGACAAATAAACTGGCACGGGTTGATAATTGGGTCAACCCATTTGACCCGTTTAAATCAACACATCGTGTTAGATTTTGTTAGCGGGTGACTTGTGTAATCGTTTTATAAGGGGGTAAATTTATAATTTTAAATTACTTAGATGATATGATTGGAATTTTATTCATGCTATATAACAGAATTTATGAAAGTTAACGTATTAAACATGTGAACACTTGATCCGTCTTTTTATTAATCTTGCTTCATGCCGCAGGTCAATCCGTGTAACGTGTTTAACTAATCGTGTGTGGTTATAGGGAATAAAAAAAAAATAGCTTTTGTTTTTTCCGAACTAAATTAACCGAACCCAGGTTCTGTTAGTTCGGTTGCTTCTGTTAGAGCAAGTGAAAAGCCAATAGAAACCTTCGAACTTGACAAAAAGAGTGACAGTTGAATGGACCAAACCGCCAAAATCACAAAAGCTCTGCTCAAAAACACGACCAATCCGAAACTAGCATGGCAACTCTTCAAGCGCGTTCTCTCTTCACCAACAACAACCGATGTCTCTCTCCAGACAGTACCCACTATCACTCGCATCCTCATTCGCTCAAACATGTTCGACGAAATCGACACACTTCACAGTCTCCTCCTCTCTTTGAAGCCCCTCAAAAGCTCACAATCTTCCGTCTTTTTGATCGTCAGGATCCTGGCCGAGTCGGGTTTTTTGGATAAAGCTTTTTCACAGTTCAAGTCGATGAGAAAACATTTTCCCGAGAACCCTCCTACCATCTATTTGTATAATGTCCTCATTGAGTATTGTATCAAAACGAGGCGCGTAGATTGTGTGATGTGGTTGTACAATGACATGGCTGTAGTTAAGGTTTCTCCGGAGACTTATACTTTCAATCTCTTGATTCGAGCGCTTTGTGATTCGGGTCATTTGGAGGAGGCGAGGGAGCTGTTTGATAAAATGTCTGATAAGGGTTGTAGGCCGAATGAGTTCAGTTTCGGGATCTTGGTTCACGGGTATTGTAGAGCTGGGCTTGCTAGTGAAGGGCTCGAGCTGTTGGGTTTGATGAGGAGTTTAGGTGTTTCGCCGAATAGGGTGGTGTATAATACGTTGATTTCTAGCTTTTGTAGGGAAGGTAAGACTGATGATGCCGAGAAATTGGTAGAGAGGATGAGAGAGGACGGTTTGTTTCCGGATGTTGTGACTTTCAATTCTAGGATCTCGGCTCTCTGTAAGGGAGGGAAGGTTCTTGAAGCTTCTAGGATATTTAGAGATATGCAGATAGATGAAGCGTTAGGGCTGCCACGGCCAAACATTATAACATATAATTTGATGCTCGAAGGATTCTGCAAGGAAGGAATGTTGGAGGACGCCAAGACCTTGGTTGAGTCTACTATAAAAGTTTATGGATCTTTGAAGGTGGAGAGTTATAATATTTGGTTGTTGGGTTTGATCAAAAACAGGAAGCTTTTAGAGGCGCAAGTAGTTCTTAAAGAGATGGTAGATAAGGGTGTGGAACCTAATATATATTCCTATAACATTTTGATGGACGGGCTATGCAAAAACAGGATGCTCTCTGATGCAAGAACAGTGATGAATTTAATGAGAAGTAGCGGCATTTCCCCAGATACCGTAACTTATAGTATTTTACTCCATGGATACTGCAGTGAAGGGAAGGGATTTGAAGCTAATAATGTTTTGCATGATATGATTAGGAATGGATGTAACCCGACTACCTATACTTGCAACATTCTACTGCACAGTCTTTATAAAGAGGGGAGGATATCAGAAGCAGAGGACTTGCTGCAAAAGATGAATGAGAGAGGCTATGGTTTAGATATTGTATCCTGTAATATCGTAATTCATGGTCTATGTACCAGTGGGAAATTGGACAAAGCAATTGAGATTGTGAACGAGATGTGGACTCATGGAAGTGCTGCTCTTGGTAACTTAGGGAACTCATTCATTGGCCTAGTTGATGATAGTAACAGCAAGAAGAAATGCTTGCCTGATTTGATTTCATATTCTACCATCATTAGTGGTTTATGCAAGGCTGGAAGGCTTGATGAAGCTAAAAAGAAGTTTATTGAGATGATGGGGAAGAATTTGCAACCCGATTCGGTAATTTATGATACTTTTATACATAGTTTCTGTAAGGAGGGAAAGATATCATCTGCATTTCGAGTTCTAAAAGACATGGAGAAAAGAGGTTGCAATAAGAGCCTACAGACTTATAATTCACTGATCCTGGGATTGGTAAATAAAAGTCAAATATTTGAAATTTTTGGACTGATGGATGAGATGAGAGAAAGAGGTATTTCTCCTAATGTTTTCACTTATAATACTATAATTAGGTGTCTCTGTGAAGGGGGTAAAATTGAAGATGCCACTACTTCTCTAGATGAAATGCTGCAAAAGGGCATATACCCTAACATCTCTTCATTCAGAATGTTAATAAAAGCCTTCTGTGAGGCATTTGAGTTCAGAGTAGCACAGGAGGTATTTGAGATTGCTGTGAGCATATGTGGCCACAATGAAGGTCTTTATAGTTTATTTTTTAATGAGTTACTTAATGCGGGGGAAGTCTCTGAAGCTAAACAGATATTTGAAGCTTCATTAGATAGATCGTTTTATTTGGGGAAATTCTTATACAATAATCTCATTGACAAACTCTGTAAGGATGAACAGTTAGAGGTAGCTAATGGCATTCTACATAAGATGATAGATAAGGGATATGGGTTTGATCCTGCATCATTTATGCCTGTTATTGATGCCTTGGGTAAAAGGGGAAACAAACGTGAGGCTGATGAACTTGCGGAGAGGATGATGGAAATGGCTTCAGACAGTAGGGTGGCAAATAAGGTTCATCAAAGTGCGGGGGAATTAGTCCACAGAAAACAAAATAAGCATGCTGGAAATGACTGGCAGACCATAGTGCACAGGTATGACTGTATTCACTCTTCTGAATTCTAAATTTTTTTATCTTCATTAATCTTTATGGTTCTTGGTTCTAAATTTAGACTGTTTTCATTTTTATTAATTAATTAATTAATTTTATATATATATATATATATTTGTGAAGGACTGGAGAAGCTAAAATAATAATGATATTTTGTTTGAGGAAACAAAAAAACTTGAAGCACAAGTAATGATTTTATAAATGTAAGTTTTTGTATGTATTTAGTAGCATAGAGACATACATTTTAACTCGATAGGTATTGATGAGGTGATTCTTATATTTGATCATAACCCTTTGTAGTGAATTGTTCATTGAATTGGAAACATCTCTCCCTAAGTATTCATGTTTTTTTTTTTTTTCTTATCAGAACCAACAAAAGCTACATGTTTATTGAATGTAATTATATTAATGCTTCAGACTCTACTGCTGGAAATGACTTGACAACTAGTGTATCTTTATTTTTTGGCGGACATCATTATCTACATCTATGAACTTTTAAGTTGATTTTTCAATTCTCTTTGTAACTTAAGTTTGTGTTGCATTAGGATGATACTTTGAGGTAGTATCTTCTTCATTCGGTGTTCTAGGCTACATCCCTTGATTATTCATTTCTTTGATTGGGATCATGAATATTGAGATTATGGAAAACTAGATTTAGAAAATATTCAAAAATATCCCAGCATGTCCAAATTAGTATTCATCGTGTTTAGTAATCTTAATATGCTTTTTAGGATTCTTACTAGCACAACCTAGTGTGATGTTTCTAATGTTGTCCTTTTTACCTATATTTTACAGAGATGATGGCAGTAGCATTGCCCTGAAAACCCTTAAGCGAGTACAGAAAGGTTGGGGACAAGGAAACATATCAAGTTTGCAGCCCCAAAAGTACGACTTCCTTGATTATTGGGAGGGTGGTAACTAAGTTTTTTGGTTTCTTGATATCAAAGCTCAAAATTTGTGCTGTGATGACCAGCTGAAATCTCATCTCAGTGACCATTTGTTGGAACTTTAGGTATGAAAACTTTCTTTTTCACTTGATGTACATTTAATGTGAAGATGGCTAGCGGCACTTAATTTGCCATTGTTAGTTTAATCTATTGAGACTCTGGAAAAGAAGAAAAATTAAGTTGTTCTGTAAGTTATTATAGTTTCTCTGACTTTGAAATAGGGCCTTTCCATGCACACTGGTCTTTTAATAGTATAAGCACCGGAACAGCAGATGAATTGAAAGAAAAATAAAGTAATACTCTTGGACAGATGAGCACAAGGTAATACTCCTATCTTTTGTTCTTTCATAGTTCTTTTTCACGACAAATTAGTTTCAATAAACATCTAGTGGCATTTTTGTGTATGCTTTTGTAGTAAAATAACCTGTGGTCTCTGTTCTCTTAAATCACCTTCCTAGTGCCCCGATGTGGGATTGAGCAAGCATCAGTTACTGTCACTGAAATTTCCCCTGCCATGCTGTCGTACTTTTGAACATAACTAGGACAGCACTGAAGAAAGTCCACAAAGCTCTTCTGCTGACAAGCTACCAAATAGTTATTATGTAGATTCGACTCTGGAACATGTATTCAATTCAACCTGTAATGTGAATTATAATGTACTGTACCAACTAGGAAAAAGTTTCATAATATCTTCTGGTTGGTTCTTTAACTGTATATAGAACATGAATACTCTTAGTGTGACAGCAATAAAGAAAGGCTTTTGATGGCTTATGGAATTCAATTTGTTTCCCTCGTTGATCTTTTCCAGGATTTCAGCCGCAGAACTCGCCTCTTTGGACCACTTGTGCCATTCACTGAATGGGGTATGCAACAGTTGGTATCTGAGTTTTTAAACCTTTACAAAGTTTCATTTCCAGGCTGTAGACTGCTGAGTGTCAGATATTATAATAATCGATTCCCCATAAAAGCTTTGAACTTGATCTGGTCCCCATCACTTATAGAGATTCTTTGAAGCTGTTGCATATCTGGTCCAGTTTTATACTAATAATCTATTAATTGGACTTTGAAGAGTTTGGACTTTCAAAGTTCTGAAATTTCCTTGCAAGGGAAGTGTCAAGAACTGTGCTTTGTTTCAGAGGCAGGAGCTTGGTTTGCTCATCAAATCTAGTCTATCTATCGATATTCTCCGTCCACATCATGTCATTTATCCAGAGCTTCAATGCTTTAGAAGTCTTGATCCTGTATCTGGATCATTAGATTTTTTTTTCAACAACATTGTTATGTTACCATACGCGCATACAGATACACACATGCATGAAGAATACAGCAATGAAGATTTATTCTGTTATGACATTGTTATACACTCATACGGCGTAAAACATGAAAACTTTTAACCTTCAATAATTTAGGCCATAATGAAAACTTTCAAGCTTCATATTATGTCCTTAGAATCATCGTATACAATACAGACGACACCTGATAACAAATAAATTAGCAGGTGTGGCAGTGTACAGCTCTAAATCTTATTACATTCATATCTGGTCTTACAAGACATCAACTACATTGGTGCCTAAGTGCTTATTCCAGTCCCCAGTAGTTTTCAATTATAATTCTTGCACCTCCATTCCCCGCCGCAACATCCAATCATCTATTGTACAAAATGAGATTTCCATGGCTGTTACACTAAAATGAAAGTAAAGTAATCCCTATTCTAGTAACCATTTAACCAAAATCTCCCATCATTTGACAAGCTGCTAGATCCACAACATCCTGAGCAGAATTATGCAATAATCACATATATCTTTATATATATATACTCTTCTTGATTTCGGAAACCATAAGCAAAAAGAAACTGACCATGACATTAGGATGGTGCGTTGCTATGGACAAGCTTCCCAAATTTCTGTTTGGAAGCTGAATAGATTGAGATTTTGATAGTGCGGCTTTGAGATGATTTATATATGTCTATACACTCCTCTAAATCAGCATCGCATGTCAAAAGAACCCACTCATGATCATCGTCCAAATACTTGAGACCGAATCTGCTGACATCGTCTATATTAAAACGCTTTGCAATCTCTTGTTGCACATCTTGGAAACCCCAGTTTGGTTGCAAGCTGAACCGTATTTTTTCTTCCCCAAAAGTTGCTTTGACTCTAAAGGTACCACTGACACGGTGTTTTGGCAAGGGAGGTAGACACTCGAGACTAGGATGCTCACCCAATGTCTTATGGCTTTGGGATCTTGCAAGAAGTTTTGGTTCCTCCTGATTCAAGGCATGTAATCCTGCATCACTGAGAGTTCTCTTTAGCATCCCACCAGAGTTTTCTACCGTCAATGCTTCTCCACTACTCAAGGCATTGATGGTAGCAGTATTCTGCATTGCTCCAGTGGAACAACAGGTACTTGAACCAGAGCTCTGACTGCATGAAGATGATGGGGATTTTGATGCAGTAGCTCCAATGCTGATTAAGCCATTGTTGTCAGGTTGTTGGGGGTTTAACGGCTTTGAATGGTCACCTGTCTTCATTGATGAAAAGGGACCACTGCCGGAAATATTTGGAGAGTTTAATTCTGGAAAGCTTGTATAGAAGGACCCAATTTGAATAGCACCCTCACCGCCTTGGACTGAATCAATTACAAGCTGGAGTTTCCTTAAAGAGTGGCCTACCTTCTTGATCTTACGGGAAGGCCATCGAGTGATGCCATGTTGCCTGCATATCCTTTTTAGAGTAGTCGGGCACACTGCAATTTGGACAAGATTAAGCAATTGTCAGAAAGTTGGCTAATGCCTATAATGTTATATATGGTATCCATGCTGTCATTCATGTGCAGTATGGAAACGCAGGCATTGCAATCTAAAGGAATTTACGGAAGAGAAGAGTTGGGTATTTAAGTTCGTAAATAAGCAAATCCAGTTAAAAAGCAAAACAAGGTAGGAAATGCAGGAAAGATGAAAAGATATATGAACTTTAACAAAAGATAAGAGAAAAATGTAAGAAGGATCAAAACACAAACTGTCGTTTTGGATTTGTTAAATAATGCACTTTTCATGCTAACTATGCTCATTGTTGTGCACAGCTTCTGTAAGAATGTCCCAACCAATTTCTGATGCAATCACAAAGATAACATGATACTTATAAGAACCACAGAGTCCGAATAATTCTATGCCAAAGATGAGACTTGTAAGAACCACAGAGTCTGAACAACAGTGAGATTAAGATTGGGAATAAAAAGTTGTTAAATTCCATTATTCAATTCGATGAATAAAATAATTATGTAAAATATAAAATAAAATAAAAACATATGTGATAGTCAAGCTTGAGGCGCTCACACAAAATCAAAGATTGCATTAGGATAGGCCTTAAGCATCTAATATTCAGCTGAACCAAAAGTGAAACAAGAATATGTGATTTCCCATTGAAATAAAGCATTTCCCTACCGCCAATACTCTTAGCAGCATCTTTAAGGCTCCCCGCGAAATATTGCCGAAGAACTTGCAAGCTGATTGTCTTCTCTGCCTTGGTCCGCTTCTTCTCTCCTGGTTTTCTGCTTCCTACCATGCGACGCACACTTAAAGAAGAGGAATCTCCATCACCTTCAACACTACTTTTGAGCCTGGAATTCTGCTGAAATTGCCCAAACTCTGGAAAAACCTGCTCATGGTATGATTCCATCTGAGCATCATCCCAATGAGTTGTCACCTTGAACTCTTCTTTCGGTTCTTCTTCCTGATAATCCCATGAGACAGACAAACCTTTACCCTTTTGTTGAGACTCCATTATTTGGGCAATCCAAGATGACTGTTCAGGAGATGCTTCTTTCGAAGGAGAAGAAGCATTTGAAGTATGTCCCTCCCTAATGGGCAGTATGATTTCCTCAAGCTCCTTGTCCATGACAAGATGTAAACGCTGGCAACATTGTTGTATAACAATAGACAACGAGTTTAGCATCCGCCTTCGTTCTTCAGTGTCCTGGCATCGATTTGGCAAGAATAACTCCAAGACAAATTCAGCCCGTCCAGTGTTAACACCCCGTAATGGAATTGCTATGGCACCACGTAAACCAAACATCCTAGCATGGTGAGAGAGAGGATAAACTGACTTGCTAAAGGCAGTTATATCAGCTGCAAAACACTGTTTTCCAGATGTTACCGCTTTCCCAACTATTCCTTGTCCTTGAAATAGTTGGTGCTCAGAGCATGCATCAACGAAGTCCAAAAGGTTTTGATCGGTCACAAAGTAAGCAGAACCTGCAGTTAAAAAACAGTGAGCATTTTTCCCATCGGACTGCTGGCATCCACCTTCATTTTCTTGGCAACATGGAACCCATGTCAGAGCTAATGGTAGGTTATGTGTCTTGCAGAAAGATCTCAACACCTCGGCTATCACTGGCAATGCAGCGTCGTGTGTCTCATTGATAGGCTGTGAAAGGAAGTTCATCTGTGATCTCAGTATCTCACGTATATATTTTTATACATAAACTTTTGGATACATCTACAGTTCTTAGAATATCAGCTATTTACCTTTATACAGAGATTGCTGAACTTTTCTGACTTAAGATCAACAGCCTGCAAATCAATATACTTATTTAGACTGCAATATGAGAATACAAGTTCTCATTGTGCTTTATAGTAGATAGAAGAGTGACATTATAGAACAACCATTGACTCTTCTGAAAGGTCTTTTTTGGAAAAAATTAAAAAAATTAAAAAAAAAGGAAAAAAAGTCAATGTGAAATAATGCATTCGACAAAGCAGTTATAATCAAAGTGAAGAAAATGAAAGAATATCATAATGTCATTTCTGAATAAAAAGACTGTTGCATCCATCAAGTACCAAGAGATGAGAAAAACATGTTCAAAAGCAGACAGCATTTAGAGATAGCTTACTAGTAATGTCTTCGCATGTAAAAGAGATCGATAAGTTTACAATCAAATGGTATACATTTTGGTCATCCGTTACATGTTAGTACATAAAATTTAGGATTCTCTGGCCTTTTGCTTTCATTCAACATCCACCCAAATTAATGCAGTTTTTGAATCTTTGAAGAGTTTAATAAACAGACTCTTGGAACTTTGAGAATATTTAAGAAAAGAAAAGAAAGAATTAGAAGAAGAAGAGACCTCAAGAGCTTTGCAGACATTTTCAAGGTCTGGTCGATAATTGGCCTTTTGACTAGTTGTTATGACTTCAACAACACCCAAGCAAGCTCCACTACTTCTTTCAAAAACAGGAAGGGCAATAGATCCATGAACATCAAACTGTTGTGCAAAATCGACGCGTGGATACTCATCACTTCTGAAAAAACGAACATCAGGAGTCCACTCCGGTAACCTCCCCAAGTAAACTCGACCAGGCAACCCAGCTAACTCCTTAGAATCCTCATCAGCTGCAAAGTGATAGGTCTTCGAAACATTTCTGTAACTTAAAAGACTCTTGCTATTGGGATCATGAAAGTATGGCTGGTCATCAGTAGTAAGCACTTGCTTGTCACCTCTTTTTACAGGCACCCATAATTGAACAAGAACATTCCGGTCTTTTACGTGGTCTTTCATATGATGAATAGCTTGCATTAACCTCTTCTTCACAGATGAAGAAGGATCCGAATTTGCTCTAGGAGCAATCCACAACCTTTTGCCTGATTCTTCAACAAGAAAACTTCCACACTGGTCTGAAGCAGTAGTGGTTGGAAGACCTTGCTGATTTCCGGGATGAGTCTGGTTAAGCTCTTCAATTTTAGGATAAACAGGAGATGGATTTTCGAAGAACTTCCTTTCTGTTCCTTCGGGATAGTCGGGTTGATTTGTGTTTAAGTTTATACTCAAATGATCAGTTGTACACTCTGTGTGAGGCAAATACTGTGATGGGGGGTCATTCACAGCACCAGAACTTGATGCACCTGGCTGCAAAAAGTCGAATGCATCTGTGGTCTCTAACCAGCAACCTTCATACAAGAGCTCATCCATGAAATCCAAATCCATGGCAGTATCCGGGAAGGCTCCAAACGAGGAATTAGGCGTGAAATTACCACCATCATCCATATTGAATTTGTTCCCTTCAAAGACTAGTAAAGCTGAGTGTCAAACATCGTGTATATATCATGAACCAAAACACAGTAGTACAGTAAAGATGAAAAACAAATGGAGGAACTTCCAGGAAGGATTGCTATTGCCAGTATCGAAAAATCCAATCTGTCCGAGTCGCAGAAACATCGTCAACAAAAATTTGGTATTTTGAGAGAACTGCAATCAGAAATGCATTTCAGCAGGAAAGAATACCTACCACAGTTTCATTGAATGAACTCATACACACACAACAAAACATAATTATATAGTTCCAAGACCTGAAATTGCTGTTGAGTCAGGACCAAAACACCAACATAACACAGTTTCATTGACAACTTGATACAAAGATCAAAATTTGAAAGAATCCAAACAATTTTCAGTTGACTTTACAAAGATTTAGATAAGTATATAACATCAGCAAGCAACAAAAAAACTTTTTAAAAAAAATCATCTTAAATTACATCCACCACAATTAAAAAAAAAAAAAAAAATTTAAAAAAAATTGGAATATGAGAATACAAGCATAAACTAGCTATTATTGCTATGATGTCAGGATTCACAATTGAACTAAACAACTAATTTAAATTGAAAAAGAACAAAGAACCCACTAACCAAAAAAGCTTCTAATCAACACTGATTTCAAAACTAGAAAACTAAAACATAACTTGAAAACAAAGAAAGAGGAGACTCACTTTAAAGAAGATTCTTTGAAACAGCTTCACTTCACTTGAGTATATATGTCTGAAAGTTAACTAACAAGTTTCACTGAACCAAATCTAAAACTGGGTCAGGAGAAGCAGCTGCAGCACATCAAAACCAATAGAGAATTTTTTTTTTTGGGTACTTTGGAGTGAAAGTTAAGAGTTTTTATTTTTGTTCTTCCCTTTATAAAAAGCCCAACCACATATAAAAAAAATAATAATAATAAAAAATAAATAAATAAATAAGGCAAAATTTCACTCAACAATTCTCTCTCAATAGTGAAATGTAATCATCATCAACTTATTTTTGATTTTTTTTTTTTTTTTTTTTTTTGAGACAATGTGAGGTTGGGCCTTGGGGAGGTTGTATATTATAGATTTAGACCACCTTTGACAGACTCGTTAATTAAGATTGTTGGAAAAGTAAGATGAGCCACATCAGATGTGGTTCCAATAAACTCGTTAAATAATAATTAGTATTTTTCAATTCTTTCTCGCTCTTCAATATTGTCGTGTCAGATTTTATTTTATTATTTTTTATTGTGTTTTAATAACTTTATCAAATTTCAAATTTAACAACTCTTTTTAATTTTAAATGGTTCATTAAATACTTCAATTAAAATAATATAAGACTATTTATATTTGAAGAATCTTTTGTAATGAGTCTTCTTTTCTCGTTCTTCAAATTATCATATAGATAAGCAAATTGATATTTAAAGAGTGTGATTAAAAGAGTTTTATTTATTTATTTATTTATTTATATTTTTTAAGTATTGCTCTTATAGTCTCTTGCTGTGAGTGCGCGTGAGGAATCTTCTACAGAAAAATGTTTATGTGGGGCCCTACTTACTATAATTTAGATTTTCTCACTTTCAAGGACATCCTTGTACTTCATTGTATTTCTATCTTCTGGTCCTCCCTTTTAATTGAAATCACTCAGTTGCAAACGTTCTTCACCATTATAAGATTCCTTTAACAAGTTGTCTTTATTTTTATTTTTTTTTAAGTTCTATAAAAACATAGAGGGTGTCTCTGGTATATTTTCATTATTTTTTTTACCAGCTTTATAGAATCCATGAAAAAAGATTCTTGAACTGATAGTGTTTTTATTGAGTAGGTTTCAATGTTTCATTTGACTTGGAAGATTCTCAGACAACATCAAAAGCCTGTAGTTTTGACCTTACCTTTAATTAGACTTTGAGAACAAGTTTGGTTTCTCAAAATAGAAACAACATCGGATATATATTGTTGAACTGCCCATCATCAATGATCAACACGATTCATGCATGTGATGTGATCATGTTGATTCTATATTGATACGTGTCACAACTCACAATCTCTACACTTGTCCATCCATGGATGATTGCTTCATGTTCTCAATTATTCAATGCTGATTTCATCATTTTTTTTTTTATTTTTTTAATTATAATTAGTTTTATTTTCTTCAAGTACTACCGGTAGGTGACTATTAGGTACTTCAAATTTGTGAAGGCATCAATGAAGACTGAGGATCACCCTAGAACAATATCATGAACTCTTTTATAGTAATATAGATTTATCATGAGATAAAAAGTAATTATTGTCACAACCCGTTAACGAAAATTTGAAAAAAAAAAAAAAAAATGTTACAGAATTTTTTTTTTTTTTTTCTTAGATGTAATCTGCATAACTTTATACTAAACCCCATCAAGTCATATACAATATTTTGTTTTGTCTACTAAAATATTTTAAAATTTTGATTAAAATTAGAGTTTTACTATGTATTAGTGAAAGTTAATACGTTAAATATTTCGATTTTTAAGTGCATATAGTTAACAGAAAAAATCCCAAATTATAATATAAATATTGAATCTCCTTAACTACATAGCATAGGTGTATATTTTGAGTTCAATAAAGGTAGAACAACTTGCGTTCGACATATCATCTATATTTGAGTTCAATTAAGGTAAAAATATCTGTGTGTGACAGATAATCTTATTCTTATGTTTTGTCCACTACAATAATGTTATATAATGTATAAATCTCGATCTCTTTCACTAAAGATATTAAATATTGTTAAAAACTCGATTAAAGTCAGAATATGACGGCGAATCATTGAAAGTTAATTGGTTTTTAAATAGTCTCGTTTCATCGATCAATCAAGTTTCGACACTTGCAATCTGTAATCAATCTGTAATCTTAAAGAAATATAAATCTAAAGGTCACTTATTGAAAGATATAAACACATTAAATGTGGCTGCATTATTGCTGGTCCCTGCCTTTAAGAATTTTGGGGGGTCATGGCCTCTTCCTCTTCTTCCTCCTCGAATCGCCGCATCCTCATAGATCCAACTATTGATTGCATAATCCTAGCTGAAAAATCATAGTTAATAGTCTAATTAATTACTTAATTATATATGTATGTGATGTGATTAAGCATATAATTAATAAACACAGAAGTGGATTCCTCATGAGTCATGATCAGCCGTGATTCCAAGGAATTAAATTAATTTGAATAGATCTGTGTGTTGTTATTGCTTAAGCAAACCCAGCAGGCCCTACACATGTTTGCTTTTGAGGAAACACTAAACAAATATTTTTTACCCACTCAAAAATAATTAATCAGAAGAAGTTTATTATTATCATGACCAAATTAAACTATATAATTTTTGAGAATCTTCAAGTTGAATAATCAATTATGACTTCCTCTTCACCTAAACTTCACCGGAAAGTCATTATCACGATCATCATCACTATATATATTTATTTCTTGGCTTAATGTATAAATCCTATAATCTTATAACGTGATTTTTATGAAATATGGTTATTAGAATCTGTTTTTTTGGACATGTTTATTATTTTAATCATCAATAACACGTATGTCTTTATAAGAAAACTCAATTATTACTTGTTAACTCATTAGAACAATGAACAACTAATTTGTTTTTTATTAGTTTATTATTTTGGTTTAATTTGCTATATATAATCCTATGCGAGGAGGGTATATATACTCAGTAATCTCTTAATTAAGTAAAACATTAACATGATATCGAATTCCAAAGTCCATAGATAGTTTCAATGCAATAACACTTATTCCATGTGATCGGTTGGTGAGGCTATGGGTTATGAAGTCGAATACAATATTATATTTTTAATACTAATCACAAGTTATTATGTAGTTTAAAAACAAATACTTTGAACCACAAGAATGTAAGGAAGAAAAAAAAACTCATAATTTTGTTGATCATGAGAAGTTCTTCAACCTGATTAGTTGGGTGTATGCATCGTTGCTGAAATTACGTCATATAAAATACACGTGATATAATATTATTGGACAGAGTTCATTTATATATCAACGAATGTAAGATTTTTTTTTTTTTTTCTTTCTTTTTTTACCTTCGGAGAACCAGATTCATGTTTATGGTTAAAGTGTTAAACTAGTAAAATAACCGATGGTGTACAATTTTTTCAGAAGTAAACAAATAAAAAGAGTTCTTTCATCAAAACTCAAACTCAATTATTTTCTTATTTATGCATACGTATGATAACGTGATTTCGTATTAATAGACTCTGATTCTAACTTTCAATAACCAATATATTTTGTTTTAATGCTTTGATTATGTCATTGACAACGAAATCAAATGTTAATTAACTTAAAAAATAAATCCACAAAAGCTTATTATAATATTTACCAAGATTAGTTAATTAATTAACTGAATAAAAAAAAAAGTTAATTAATTAATTAAAAAAAATGTATTTTTTATTTATTTATAATTTTCTCTTGGCTGACCCCATAACTTGTGTCAGTTTGATGTGATGTAAAGTGCACCATGAGATTCAAAAATAGCAATTATAAAAAATAAATTACAATTAAAATGGTGTTTTATAATATTTATATACGTGCTTTCCACACAAACATCTTAATTTAATTTAATTATTATTAATATTATTGCAAGAAATTAATAAATAATAATATGTTGAAGCTGACTCAACCAACTTGCATGTCCAGAGCGAATGAAGTATTAATTTGGTATAACAACAACTACAAGTGGGAACCTTGTGGTGGGGATTCTCATGAAATTTTACTATAAAATTTTACATTAATTTTGATCTTCACATCTTTTTAGATCTCATGAATTTAAACCAACTTGCATCCAATTATCAGCCTCTTTCATCCTCTTTGACAAAAATAAAAAAGTTAAGAGATTTTATATACTATTAATCGATTCAATTTTATCGGATATGATTCGATTCAATACCACTTTTTAAAAATTACCATTCTTTTATATTAAAATTAAATATTTTTTTTAGAATTTTATGAATGATCTCTCAACAACCATTTTTTTTTTCTCTTTTTATTTATTATTATCATTAATTACATTTGTAGTAGATTTGATTCTATTTTAGTGATCAACATTTCTTATTTGATTACTCAAAAGCTTCAAACACAATGCACTTTGATTTGACACAACTAAGAAATGGTAAATGGTAAATTTATTATTAATTAATTATACATGACTTTTTGTATTTGCATCATCTTCCACACTCTCTCACAATAATTTTAAAAATAATAAAATAACTCTACACCATAACCTAATCTTTAACTTATTAGGATTTTATAAAACCTTATTTAATTCAATTTCTTCCCATATCAAGACAGCTTTAACTCTTTGAAAATATATTACTCAAAATAAATATATATTTTTATGTACTTAGTGGAAGCAATCTATTTTGACTTCATCTATATGCTATCTAGTTTATGACCAAATAGATACCCTTCAATTATAATGAAAAAAGAAATTGAAATGAACATATCTGGTTATCAAAATTTTGATATGATAAGACAGATTTCAGATTTGATTTCCATATCAAACAGATTTCGCTTCATATATAGATTCTCAAACCCTATATAAAAAAATAAAAATAAAAAAAATAAAAATAAAATTTTACCCATTTCAAAAAAATTTCACATTAAGATTTTGGTTAAATATTTATTCTTCTTAAAGATGGAAAAAAAAAAAAAATCGAAAAACAACTATAGGGTTTCATAAATTAAGTGACAACTTTTTTCTTCAATTAGCTATTTGTAGAAAGCAGAATCATTTGATTTTACCAAGAAGTTGCTTTCAAGGGAATAAACTAGAAATTAGAAAAGCACTTTGAGAGACCAGAAGTGCTTATTAATTTTAACAAAATGGTTAAAAGTCGCTTCTTCCATACAAACACATACACATCAACCAAAATTAGCAATAAATTTATAATTGTATTGATAATAGAGAAAGTCATAGCTCGATATTAAATTATATAATTAACATAATGCTATATGATTAAAATAATACTGCTGAATTGTGGTGTGGATTACACGAGCCCATAGAGACCAATTGATTCATTATGGATATCTGTAATTAAGAGAAAACTTCCTCTTAATTATTTTTTTAATGTTTATAATGAGAGATTCTTCATCATTTATATATATATATATAATATATCAGTATTTCTATTATCAGTTCTAACTGACAAAAGTTATATCAGTTCCTTGTATATGGGCCACTGGATTTAAATACTTTGACTGACAAGTGCATACAGCAAAGTTAAAATGTTTTAATCCAGTGGCCTACATGCAAGAAACTAATATAACTTTTGTCAGTTCAAACTGATAATAGAATTTCTGATATATATATGGTCCCGTTTTGGATAGTGAGTACTGATGTAACTACATTAATACCAATACATATGGACTACTGATTATGGAGAAGTTTTGACAAGTACATACAATTTTACACATTGAATCAAAGTACGTAAATCTAATGGTTAACATTTAACGCACTAACTTGAACATTTATATTTATATATATATATATATTAAGAAAACATTTCCTATCAATGTATTGTGATAGAATTATATAAGGACATTGAATGTGAGCCACTCGTTTTACTTTGTATATATATACTTGTCAAATCACTGTTATAAATGAGTGGCTCATATTCAATATCCTGATAAAGTTATATCATGATTCACCGATAGAAACATAACTGTATATATTAATGCCGCTGGAGATGAGCAGGTGAGGTATCAGGGATATATCTGACTTGGGATCAAGCTGGACATTAAGTTAAACCAAATCAATCTTAGCCCTTCAAAAATTGGATGATAATGATGAGATTAATTAGATCAAGTCATGTCATATCATGACATTTGTTGCATAATTATTCAATCAATCAAAACACAGTTGACATATAGAAATATAGAATAGATTGAACAACATTTTTATTTTGTTTTCAAAGTTATTGAATTAGCTTTCAATTTGTCACAATCAATTTAATATTAAAATCCATGAGAAGAAATGAAAATGGAGGAGCTAAAACAAGAAGATACCAGGAGGATTCACATTGCATCAATAAACTTTTTGGATAGTAGAATCAAACAAGATTCATTGAATAATTTTTAATTTTTTAACAATTTATATAGAATGTTTTTTACTTGGACAAATGTTAGATAGAAAAGCAAATGTACTTGTCCAATGAAAAGTCAATGGTTCCTTTATAAATATATACAACGCATGCAAGAAAGAGTAATCAGTAGGTAAGCTAAAATAGAGTTTTAAAAAAGAATATTTTTCCTAGATTTTATCTCTAAAAAATTTTCAATCCCATCAAACTTTCTATCCTTATTTGTATCCCCATTTCTATTTATATCTTCAAAAAACTTATATTTTCATTATTATTTTTTACTTTCTTTAATAAATTATTGTTTAACTAAATTTTAACAAATATTATTTATAATAACATTTGTAATTTTTTTTTTTACTTTTTTTTTTTTAAAAATATAATGTTTTATTAGTGCATGAATTTAAAATAACTAATTCTTAGGTTCTAAAACATTCCATTAAAAATCCCAATGAATGTTAATTCTTTCGGAAAAAGATGGAAATTTTAGGAAAAAAACACTCACAATTCCCAAATACAAGGTGGATCATTTTTAGGTGGATATGAAAGTCATTTAGATGGCCTTCAAAAATATTAATGTATCTAGACATTATCATATGTTATGTTGTTATTATTTAAGTTTTTTTTTTTTTTCTATCCTTATTTTAATATTTTTATGTTATTGTAATTTTTAATATTAATATTTTTTTTTTATTTTAATACTATGTTTCCATTTTTATTTTATTACTAACTTATAATTATTAATATGTAATAAGAGATTTTGTTTATAACATAATAATTTTCTTAGAGAAAATTATAACAAATAATAAAATGAATAACAATAAAAAAGAAGGTTTTTTTACGAGGTTTGGTTGGTCAATGAGCAACATTTTATTTTATTTTAATTACAACTACTAATTAACAACGATAACCATAATCTAGTTGAGAATTAAAATCAGATTATTTATGCAAAATCTCAAGAAAATGAAAATAAGGAAAGCATAATAGAAGACTTGATCAACATGAGAAAAAGAAACCAAAACACACAAATGATAAAGTATGGTAAGAATGAGTAAATAAAAAATTATTAATTAATATTCAATATTAGACTCATTTTAAAGATCTAAATAATACATTTCTAATGATATAATTTTATGTTAATAAAATTTATTATGTATTAATTGTATATAATGAAAAAAGTAAAAGGATATAAATGGAATACAAAATGTTGAAAAGTAAATTTAGAGTAGAAATGTTGGAAACTCTAAAAAAATTTATTGGAAATAGAAATTTGGAGTACGGTGTGAGCAACTCATATTTTATTTTAGAGTTCAGACTCTATTTTATAGTACGGTAGAAGATGCATTAAGATTGAGTAAGTAAATATATGACCGTTCAAACTGTTTATGTTTATGTTTATATTACATGTCTAATTGAATCTTATATCGACAAAGTATATGATTGGTTACTTAAATGTAAACGAATCAACCATTTAAAAATTCTTTTATTGTAAGTCGGTTTTCAATACCTAATAGGTGTATTGTTGTATATATTAAAGCCAATGATATCGATGATAGGAAGTTTTGGGATCTAGTCCCCCACATGATTGTATTCCATGTCGGAATCTGTATTTTAGCTATATGGTGAAGTACTCCATGAATTAGAAAGAGTTGTGAAGAAATAAAGTCTTGGTTGGTTTAACAGAAACTTAATAGCAAAACTTAAAGAGATCAATATATATATAAATATGAAGATTGTCACTTGTCAATTAAAGTTTCTAGATTATACATAATACATGGAAATTAAAATAGGTTACTGTTGACAGAGAATTAGCCAAAGAATGAACAGATCATGAGCAATACATAAATATCCATTAATCCAGCACAGCAATGACAAGATGAGAGAAGAAAACAAATGTTATATATATATAATTATATATAAATAAAGATACTATTATACTAATAACTGATGTAATATGACTAAGACATATAATTTATGATAAATGGCAACAAGGAATCTGAAAGAATCTACAAGTTATATATCTTTGCGTATCGCAATCAAATTCGTATATATAAATTGAATTTTCTATTAGTTGGATAGATTCATGGAGACTATTAATTGGTCGTACAAAATTTTGCCAGCTTGTATCTCAAATTCAGATATGCATAGCACAACTTCTGATCTAGCACAAAATTCTACATACAATGTTTCTGTATAATATGATTAAGGTATAGAAAGTAGCAGGTTTTGGTGTAATGTTTTCACACCCTTTTCATTGAATAATGAATCAATATATACAACAAGACTAAGAGTCCTACTAGACTAAGCAACTTAAGATATAGGAAATTTTCTAAACAAGGAATACAGTTCCTAAACAAGGAATACAGTTCCAAAACAAGTAAATTACTTAAACCATTATGTACAAGTAAATAACATAAACCGATATGTACAAGGGATGTATTCTAACATGCCCCCTCAAGATAGGCCACGGCTAGAGAGGCCAATCTTAAATTTCAGCGGTTGAAATGTAGCATGAGGAAGTGGCTTTGTGAGTGCATCTGCAAGCTGATCTTTGGAGGACACATGTGCCACCTTGAGCGAACCAGTCTGAACTTGATCCACGATGAAATGAAAGTCTATGGCAACATGTTTCATTCTTGAGTGAAATATAGGATTGGAACATAGTTGAGTGGCTCTAACATCATCACAATAAATGATTGGAGCTGTGGACAGTGTAATGCCAAGATCTGTTGAGAGAAAACACACCCAATTTAGTTCTGCAGCTATAGACGCGACAATACGATACTCAGCCTTCGTAGATGAGCGCGCTATAGTGTGTTGCTTCTTCGAACTCCAAGAAATCGGATTTCATCCGAGATACACAATATAGACACTAGTTAAGGAGTAATCATCTTTATTTCTAGCCCAGTCCGCATCGGAGAAGGCATGAAGAGTGATCAGGGAATCACGATAAATGAGGATGCCTTCATCTAAGGTTTCGCACAAGTACCTCAGCACATGTTTGACAAGTTCCCAGTGTTCATTTGATGGCTGGTGCATGCACTATGATATTTTATTGACTACATAGGAGATGTCTGGACAAGTGAGCGATAGGTATTGATGGTTGCCAACCACCGTTCGATAATTAGTAGGATCATCTAGCTGAGTGCCAGAGTGAAGGCTAATCAGAGGATTAGTAGGCAGCAGCGTTTGAACTGGTTTGGCATCGGACATGTTTGTGCGAGTGGGGAGGTCCATGATGTAAGGCTGTTGTGTCAGTACAACGCCATGTTTATGTGGAACCACATCCACTCCAAGAAAGTAGGAGAGGGAACCAAGGTCTTTCAGAGAGAATGGCCTAGCGAGAGTGACAATGAATTGTTCAACCAGAGCTATACTATTACTTGTAAGAATGATGTCATCAACATATATAAGAAGATACATAAGTGTACCACCCGATTTGAGAACAAACAAAGAGGTGTTAGCGTAGGAGTTATTGAATCCATATGTAATGAGAAAATGGCGTAACTCATGGTACCATGCACACGGTGCCTGCTTGAGACCTTAAACGGCTTTACGAAGCTTACAGACATGCGTTGGATTGTCTAAGTCAACAAAGCCAAAAGGTTATGCCATTTAAACATCTTCAGTAAGATGGCCATGCAGGAACACATTGTTTATGTCCAGTTGACGTAGAAGCCATCCATGAAAGATGGCGATGCTGAGTACGAGTCTGACAGTTGTGGGTTTGATAACTGGACTGAATGTTTCGAAGTAGTCGACTCCAGGTCTTTGATTGAATCCTTTCGCAACTAAACGAGCTTTGTACCTGTAAATTGTTCCATCGGAATTTCTTTTGATGCGAAAAATCCACTTGTAGCCAACGATGTTGGTGGATGTATCCGGCTGAACCAACTCCCACGTACCATTTTTTGACTAGCGCATCACATTCTTTTGGAATGGCTTTTTGCCAATTGGGATCCTTTAATGCTTGTGTTACTGTGGTAGGTTCAAAATCAGCTAGATGATGCATTTGGGCATGAAGGTTAAGCTTCTAGAGAGGTTTGTGGATGTTGTTCTTAGTTCGAGTGATCATGTGATGTTTGTTGGGTGATGTAGGAGTTGAACTCGTGTGCAATAGCTGCTATGAAAGGGCTAACGATGGAGGCAGGTCAGATTTTAGCGGAGAAAGGGCAGCAGTGGGTGAACCAGCAATGGTGATGGCAGGTGCTGAATTTTATGGTGTGGTGGCTGCAATAGGTGTTGATTCTAACAGGATAATGACCGCTAATGAGGGTGCCTGATGAGCTACGACTAATAGAGATGTTGAGGTGTCAAAGTGCGATAGCAATTCTGGTGATCGCACAACTGTGGAGGGAGCCGATGAATGGGGAACCAATGGACACTAACTAGGGATTGTTACAATGAGGTTTGGAGGGACTCAAGAATCTATAGTGGTGGAGGTTGGGCGTTGTGATGTGGTATATAATGTTCTATAGGGGAAGACAGACTCGACAAACTGAACATGACGGGAGACTTACAATCTGGTGCTAGATGGATCAAGACATAGGTATACACTTTGGGACAATGAGTACCCAAGGAAAACACATGACACCGGGGGTGGACTAAGTTTGTGTGACATATATGGCTGAAGCCATGGATTACACAGGCACCCAAAAATCTTTAGTTTAGAGTTGTTGGGAGTGTTCCCAAAAATCTTTTCATAGGGTGACGAGAGGGAAAGAGTTGGTGTAGGCATCATATTGATAAGATAAATAGTAGTGACAAAGGCATTAGGCCAAAATTCTAAGGGTAGGGAGGCATGGGTTATTAGTGTGAGATCAGTCTCGACAATATACCGATAACGTCTTTCCGAGTACCTATTGTGTTCAGGGGTATGAGGGGGGGTTGTGAGATGGGAGATACCGTTTTCTGCTAGATAGTGTTTGAGAGACATGTATTCCCCACAATTGTCAGAGAAAAAGGTGATGATTTTGTTTTTAAAATAGTTTTTTACAATGGCTCTAAAGCGAATGAAGGTTGATTTTACTTTTGATTTTTTCTTTATGGGATAAAACCATATGTATTTGGTGAATTGATCAACAAAGATTGCATAGTACTTAAAACCATCATGAGGCATAACTGGTGAGGTCCATACATCAGAAAATATTATTTCTAGAGGTAGGAAGGAGACGAGATGAATTCGAAAAAGATTACTTGTGACTTTTATTGCAATGACAGGCATGACATGAAAAATCTTTTGACATAGGAGACAATAAATTTAATCTAAAATTGGAAATAATATGTTGTAAAATTGGATAGGCCGGGTGACCTAATCTATGATGCCAATTGGATGACTTTGTGTTGGTGCTGGAGAAGGCTAGGATTGGGGAAGACACTGGCTTGACAGTTGGCCATTCATAGACGCCATCCTTGGTTATGCCTTTCAGAAGATTTGCCCCCGTACGAAGATCCTTCACATGAAAACAAAATGATAAGAACTCAACCGATACATTATTAGTGGTACAAAACTACGAGATAGAGATTATGTTCTTTTTAATATAAGGTACACAAAGAACATTATTTAAAGTAAAAGTCTTATTATAAGTGTAAAGAGATGTGGAAACAGTGTGTGCTATGGAAAGACCTGTGCCATCACTAATCATGACATCGTCGGGGCCATTGTAAGGTGCATGCAAAGAGAGGTTATTCAGGTCGGCAGTGATATGATGTGAGACACCACTGTAAAGTAGTCATGCCGGATTGGAAGAGGTATTGGCTACAAAGTGAGCTCGGGGTTGCCAAGGTGGTGGTGAAATGGCTGAATGTGCTGCATGATTTGAACCGAAAGCTTGAATCAGTACCATCTGAAAAGAGGTGCAGCGCTTGGCCGAATGACCTTGAATGCCACACATCTGGTAGCGACCTAGGTATGGGCGTGGTGTTACTTGATTGCCACGGTAATCTCACGAAGAGAGAGGACGGCCGACGGTGTTGGGCAACGGGTGCCAGCCTGTGTTGTTTGATGACTGATGTGGTCGCCAGTTGTTGTTGTTGGCAGATTGCAGGCACCATTGGTTGGTGGATTTGGTGGTTGGATTAGTTATGGCTGGAAGAGAAGTTGATTCTTTTTTGTTGCTGAGAGTCATGGCTTTAAAAGTCTGTAGTTTCTCATGTAGTTCATCGAATGTGATAGGAATGTCTCAAGCTTGAACCGCACATACAAGTTATTTGTAATCATCATCAAATTCATCCAGAATCCTTTCTGTAAGGTCTTCATCGTCCATTGGTGCACCAAGTAACGTAAGTTCATCTGCACGAGCCTTTATAGAGTGAAGAAAGTCAATAATATTCTGAGTACCTTTGGTGGAGTTTTTGAGAAGTGTTTTGACTTTTTTTATTCGTCCACGGGATCGTTTGGCATAAGTATTGGCAAGTATGTTCCAAGTCTCCATTGATGTCTTGGCCCTAGCAACAATGGATATGATTGTGGGTGAGTTGATCCTGACGAAACCAGATGGTGAAGGCGGGATTTGGGATGGTCACATCGTTCATTGTTAGAGTGTTTGGTGGGCAAGGTTTTGACCCATTTATGTAGCCTACCAGGTCGTATCCGTAGAAGAGGGTTTGGAACTGAAGTTTCCAGGACATGTAGTTGGTGGTGGTGAGTTTGAGTAGGGCTTGGGCAGCGATATTGATGGTGATCAGGTGGAATTCGTTTGTGCGGAGGGCCGTGGAACTAACAGGAATAACATTGATGATGGAAGGTTCAGGTGTGACAGCGATGGTGTTTGGATTTGATTCGGCGGTCATGGTTGTGAGCGGGCTGTACATTGCTTGGGTTTGTTTCAGTGGTCATGGTGATTGCTTATCTGAGGAGGAAAGAGGAGAGAAAAATTGTTTTGAGGGAGAAGAAAATCGATGGCTCTGATACATATAGAAAGTAGCAGGTTTTGGTGTAATGTTTTCACACCCTTTTCATTGATTAATGAATCGATATATACAACAAGACTAAGAGTCCTACCGGACTAAGCAACCTAAGATATAGGAAATTTCTGAACAAGGAATACAGTTCCAAAACAAGTAAATTACCTAAACCATTATGTAAAGTAAATAACCTAAACCGATATGTACAAGAGATGTATTCTAACATAAGGAACATATAATATAATATTCATAGGGGTTGTAAAACATCTCAGTTGTCTGTAATTTTGTTACAATTAATTGTGTAGTTTTTCCACTGCATATATAATTAATTCAACAGTTTAAAACTGCATTTGACAGTATAATTAGTGAAACATGCCACCATGTGATCTCTCAGTTATTGGTGATGATGGAGACTTAATTTAAAGAGCTACAGGTAAGAGTGATCTTTAAAGGGTTATATTATTGGATTCTGCACAGATGAACAGAAACAATTAGGAACTTAATTAAGATACGTCATCAGGAAGACTAGCTATCTAGTGTGTGCAGTGTGATCTTTATGGTGGGGTTCTAATTAAACAAGAGATCATGATGGGCATAATTTGAAGATCATTAGAATTATAAATAATGATCATAATATTAATTCCTCAACTAGATCTATCTTCTTGAAAACCAGCCTCCAGCTAGCTGTAACATTGTTGGACATTTTCATGTTAAAGAATTATGACATTGTCAACTGAAATATTGAACGTAACTTGTTTAATTTTAAGACATGAATGAACATATATGACCAGCATGACATTCCAGGGTGCTATTACAATGTCACAATAAGCTTGGATTATGTGATCTTGATGAACATTTTTGCAGACAATTAGTTATAGAAAGGGATGGGTTTGTCTGCTGCTTCAGTGTCTTCACTTCTGGTGAGAAGAGTGCTTATATAGTTATATGTCTGCTACTGCAATATTAATAGAGGTTTAGATTATGATTCTATGACCATGCTATATAAAAATAAATAAATAAATAAATAAAAACAGTTGTACCTGTCAATCATTACGAAAATAATAATAATAAGTCTTATTAGTTTTATATCATTTAGTAGTTATGTTACATTTTCCAATATTGGCCAACTACCAACTAATCAATCAAACTTAATATTTCAGCCATTATTATTACTGTTTATCTTCACAACCACATGAATATATGGTTCTTGTTAATTAGTTCAATAATCCCTTTTCAATTATGTGAAGAAAAAAAAATCACAAACTTTAGAAAAATAAAAAAATTAACCAAACTTGATCACACTGAAAAATAAAAATTTGAGGGATCAACAAGCATATATGGTGAAGCAAGGTTTGATTTTGTTGTTGAATAGATGTTTAATTTGAAATAGACAAAAAAAAAAAAAAAAATCAGGCAATAGCAGGTGTACTGTTGTGATCATCATCATCAATCAATCCGAGTCGCCACATATATAGAGTACTTCTACTTAACCACCACTGAATATTTTGTCTGAATCCATCGTCAAATATATGCTGGACCACTTACATATCCGTAAATCACGAAATCGAGTAGCTGCATATTATTGTCACTAAAATAAATCAATCGGTCTTGATGAAAATTATATATCCTTAATAGGGTGGTAATCTTTGTTAATCAACCTGTTTTAACTTTCTATATATATATATATGCTATAATAAATATTTGTCATAAAAACCGATATAGATTTTTTGCATCATCAAGTTTTAGTTTTTCAATATTTGGCAGAAACAGAAAAAATAGTTGACAGACAAAACAAATCCTGCTAATGATGATGATGATACAGGTGTTAAAAAGATGGTGGAGATTGAAAAACAAATGAATATATACATACATACACAAACTGATGAGACGGACAAAAATCAAGTCCTATTGTGTTTTTTGATTTTGATTTACTACAAGGTTTTTATGATGAGCTTTGATACATGTGGGTGTGAATTCAACACAGTAGCACAAAAACAAAATATGAGCAGTTGTTGCTGCATGAATATATTATAGACTTATTAGTGCTTGTCACCCCTGAATTGCACCCGAATTTGTAATGTGCCTCCTGAATTTTTTTTTTAGACGTTAAACCCCTCAAAATTTCATTTTTTTGGCAAAACCATTATGTAGATGCCCTCTAAGACAGGCGGTCATAGGGCAATAAAAACTAGAGTATACTTGAACCCAATTCCAATTCTAAATAGAGTTGCACATTTTCCCCCGGATCCCCCATCCCCATTTAGGAATTTTTTTATGGAAAATGGGAAAATGGGTGGGGATGGGGATGAAAATCATCCCCAAATTGAAATGGGGATGAGGCACTCCCTATCCCCATTTCCCCCACAAATATATTGAAATAGGGGGGAGGGATCTCCTCCTATTTCTCTAAAAACATATATAAATATAATTATATATATTAATAATTTTTTTATTCTTTGAAACCCTAACTAAGTAACTATATAAACTCAATGTATTTGTAATGGAATGTTTTTTTTTTTTTTTTAATTTGTAATTTTTAGTCAAATGGGGAAATGAGAAAACAGATGAATGGGGAAAATAGGAAAAATGGGGAATTAGGGTTGAGGATGACAATGCCTCCTCCCAAATTCCTCATCCCCATTTTCCCCAAATTGGGAAATAAGTGGGGATGGGGGAACCTATATCTATCCTCATTTCTCCAATGTGCAACTCTAATTCTAACTTAACTTATTCTATATTTTATTTATGTAGTATATTTTGGACCATTTCTAGAGAGTTACAAAATTAAGTATTTTTATAGTGGTTAGTAAGGAAACTTTTGGTGAAATTTTCAAGGTGCATTTCAATGCATAATACAGTTTATACAAATTTTTTTGCATGTAACTATTAAAATTACTCTATTTTATTTATGTATCAAATTTTGGGTCATTTCTAGATAGAAGCAAAAATCAACATTTTATAATGGTTAGTAAAATAATTTTGGCTAAAAATTACAATGGTCGTATTTCAAGGTACGTATTTCAAAACCATAATGCCTATTGCGATTTTATACAAAACCTGTTTATATGGAACTATTAGAAATACTCTATTTTATTTATGTAGAAAATTTTAGATTATTTCTAGACGGTCGTAAAAATAAGTATTTTTTTAGTGGTTTGTAAGAGAATTTTTGGTGAAAATTTCAAGGTGCACATTGCAAAGCATAATGCAATTTTAGACAAAAACTTTTGCATGGAACTATTAGAAATACTCAATTTTATTTATATATCAAATTTGGGGTCATTCCTAGATAGAAGCAAAAATCGACATTTTTATAGTTGTTAGTAAGGGAATTTTGACTGAAAATTATAAGACACGTATTTCGATATTTAATGCAAATTTACACAAAACCTTTTGCATGTAACTATGAGAAATACTCTTTTAAATTTATACAGCAAATTTGAGGTTAATTCTAGACATTCACAAATATCTTTTTAGAAATTTTGGTAAAAATTTCAAGTATACATAATGATTTTTATTTATAAGCATATTTTATTTTAAAGAACTTCTCCTTACAATCCACAAATTATCTACACTCTAATTTTTTTTTCTATTAATAACAATTTTAACCTAAATTAAAATTACTACAAAAGACAAACAAAAAAAAAAAAAATTAAAGATACTCCAAACTAATTAAATTATTAAAAAAAAAAAAATCTCTCTCTTAAATTTGTTATTACCATATTAAACACTCTCTTTAATTAATATCTCTCCATTTTTCAAAAAAAAAAAAAAAAAATCATATTTTCATACTTTCTCGATCAACAGTTAAAGAAAAAAAAAAAATTTTGAATATTTTAGTTTTTTACTAAAAGTAATATATATATATAATAAAAAGTCAATTTTCAAAAAAAAAAAAAAAAAAAAAAAAGATATATAAAAGCTTGAATTGTTTCAACTATATTCGATTAAAGAAAAAAACTTTTGAATATTTTAGTTTTTTACTAAAAGTAATATATATATATATATATAATAAAAAGTCAATTTTCAAAAAAAAAAAAAAAAAAAAAAAAAAAAAAAGATATATGAAAGCTTAAATTGTTTCAACTATATTCGATTAAACTCATAATTTCTAAGACTACTGAAAGAATTAAAGTTCTCTAGACAATCACATACCTACAAGGGTAACAAAAAACATTTTCACATTTCGATTAAAAAAAAAAACTTGTTTTTTAAGTTTTTATTTCATTTTAATATATACATACACATGGTTCCTAAAAATCAAGCTTATTGGCAAGTTTTTTTTTTTTTCTTCTTAACTGTTAGTCTTATTTGAGATAGAATGGAGATAGCAAATTAGATATATGTATTGAAGGAGAGAGAGTTTAATATGGTAATTAAAAATTTAGGAGGGGGTATTTAATATGTAATAATTAATCTAATGATTTAAGAGAGATAATTTCTTTTTTTTAATAATTTAATTCAAAAAAGATAAAAAAAAGATAATCTTATAACAAAATGTAGTGTCTTTAGAATTTTTTTAAATTTAAACTTTGAGAATTGAGTGTTTTTAGAAAAAAAGTGTAAAAAGAAAAAATTGGATTGTCAAAAGAAGCTCTCTTTATTTTATTTATGTAGCAAATTTAAGGTTATTCCCAAACAATCCTAAAAATCATTATGCATAGAAATAAACGCCTTGATTTTTATTGAAAATTCTCTTACGTTACACTATAAAAATGTTAATTTTTGTGACGGTTTAGAAATTACCCTCAATTTCCGACATAAATAATAGAATATTTTTAATACTTCCATGTAAAAGTATTTGTATAAAATTGCATTAAGCATCAAAATACACACCTTGTAATTTTCAACCAAATTCTCTTGTTAACCACTATAAAAATGTAGATTTTTTTGCGTTTGTTTAGGAATATCCCAAATTTGACACGTAAATAAATAGAGTATTCTTAATAGTTCAATGCAAAAGTTTATTATGCATTCAAAGATGCGCTTTGAAATTTCCACCAAAAATTCCCTTATTAACCATTATAGAAATGTAGATTTTTGCAACTCTTTATAAATTACCAAAAATTTACTACATAAACAAAATAGCTTATTTCTAATAGTTTCATGAAAAACGTTTTGTGTAAAATTGTATGAGTAATGCTAAGTTTTCCAAATTATATGGGCACATGAGGTGTTAACATCACATCACTTACTACATAATTTCGTGATTTACAAGATGTTGGAACCTTATGTGTCAACATCATTTGGAAAAAAAATTGAAAAACCTAACATTACTCAAATTGCATTAAACATCGAAATACGCGTTTTGTAGTTTTCACCAAAAATCCTCTTACTAACCACTACAAAAATGCCGACTTTTACGACTGTCTGGAAATGTATCCCTAATTTGCTACATAAGTAAAATAGACTATTTCTAATTGTATCATGCAATAGTTGTTGTGTAAATAATGACCTTTAATTTTGAAGAACCATACATTTTTAGTTAGAATAATAATATTTAATTTCACATGTATGGTTCTTAAAATTTAATAGTTCTTAAGGAAATCCCAAATATATAATTTTGATAGATTAATGACTATTAACGAATTCCCAAATGCATAAGTTTATCAAAATAGTGGCTATTATTGAAACCTCTCCAATGTGTCTATTGTTCAAATTAAATATTATCATCGAAACCCTAAATGAGTCACTCTGTCAAATTAAATATTATTATTGAAACCCCAAATGTATGGTTTTGTTAAATTATTGGCTATTAAAAAAATGTACAGTGGCCTATAATTTTGAAGAACTATACATTTGGGGTTTCAATAATAATTATTATTTTGGAAGAAGAAAACATTTAGGGTTCAATAATACTCCAAAATACGATAGAACGACACTTTATGTGTTCGATAAAAGTCAATAATTTATCAAAAATATACAATTAGAGTGTCGATAATAATCCTTAATTTTGAAGAAACATACATTTGGGGATTCAATAATAATCATTAATTTGACAAAATTAATGATTAATATTAAAACCTCAAATGTATGCTTCTTCCAAAATAATAATTATTATCAAAATCCTAAATATATAGTTTTTTTTTCAAATATATGGTTATTATTGAAACCTCAAATATATGGTTCTTAAAAATTAATAGTTCTTAAGGAAATCCCAAATGCATAGTTTTTACAAATAAATGACTATTATCAAATCTCAAACTGAATAACTTTATGAAATTTGTTGCTATTATCGAAACCTCAAATGTGTCATTTGTTTCATTTCAAAAAAAAAAAAAAAAAAAGTGTCATTTGTTTAAATTAAATGTTATTATCGAAACCCTGAATGGTTTGTCAAATTATCTATGGGGGAAGATATCTGTCTTTCCCATTTGCCTTTCACACTCATCACTTGACACATATACATTCTTTAATTTTGCTGTAGAACTTGTTTATGTTTTTACCCCCTATTAATATGCAAACAACACTTGAATAAATAAATAAATAAATAACCCTTTTTTCCTCTTTTTAGGAAATTTGTTGGATTTGCACCATAAAAACTATGAACAAAAAGAATATATTACATAGCATTAGAAAAAATATCATGTTTCTGTAATACACATGTAGAACTTCCATTTTTGTAATTGTGGACTTCAAGAAAATAATTCTGGATGTGGACCTATAGGTGGGATTTTCTAAATTGAAAGAAACATAAAGAGTAGACTTAAATTTAAAAAAAAAATTAAAAAAAATTAAAAATAAAAAACAAAATTAAAAAAAGGAGGAGAGAGTGGTTGTTTTTATTTGTTTTTTTTTTATTTATTATTAATTTGGTTGAGAGAAAAAGCAAAAACATAAATAGGTTGAAGTTGTTGTTTGGTAAGTATTGGGTGAAGTGAGAGAAAAAACAAACAAAAAAAAGGTGAGAAAAAACATAAAAAGGTGAGAAATAGAAACAACCATAAGAGGAATTAATAAGGAGCAAACACGTAATTCAGCAAAAAGTAAGAGCTTTTTTTATTAAATTAAAGAGTATATATGTGTCAAGTGATGAGTGGAAAAGACAAATGGGAAAGGTAAATAGCATTCTCCATTAAATATTATTATTGAAACTCCAAATGTATTGTTTTATCAAATTATTGGCTATTATAAAAAATGTATAATGGCCTTTAATTTTGAAAAACCATCAATTTGGGGTTTCAATAATAATATTTAATTTGATAAAATGAACCATTTATGGTTTCGATAATAGCCATTAATTTAACAAAACTATACATTAGGGTTTCAATAATAATTATTATTATTGAAGAAGAAAACATTTACGGTTCAACAGTACTTTAAAATATGATAGAACGACACTTTATGTGTTTCGATACTAATCATTAATTTGTCAAAAATTAGAGTGTTAATAATAATCATTAATTTTGAAGATGTGTACATTTGGGGATTCAATAATAATCATTAATTTTGAATTTGACCCAAATGTATGCTTCTTCAAAATTAATGAATATTATCCTAAATATATAGTTTTTAAAATTTATGATTCTTAAAAATTAATGGTTCTTAAGGAAATCCCAAATCTATGGTTTTGACAAATTAATAACTTTTATCAAATCCCAATACATTTCCAGTTTTGTCAAATTATTAGCTATTATAAAACAAACAAAAATGTACAATGGCATTTCATTTTGAAGACCTGTACATTTGGGGTTTCATTAATAATTATTATTTTAGAAAAAGAAAACATTTAGGGTTCAATAATACTCCAAAATATGAATGAACGACATTTTATGTGTTTCCATAATAGTTTTTAATTTTTAAAAATATATAATTATTGTGTCGATATTAATCATTAATTTTGAAGAAACATACATTTGGGGATTCAATAAAATCATTAATTTGATGTCAAATTAATAATTAATATTAAAATCCCAAATGTATGCTTCATCAAAAATAATAATTATTATTGAAACCCTAAATGTATAGTTTTTTTTTTTTTTCTTTCAAATTTATGGTTATTATTGAAACTCTGAAAAAATTAATAATTCTTAAGGAAATCATAAATATATAGTTTTAACAAATTAATGACTTGCCGTTCAAAATAAGAAAAACAAATTAATGACTATTATCAAATCCCCAAATGTATAACTTTATCAAATTTGTTGCTATTATCGAAATCTCAAATGTGTTATTTGTTCAAATTTATTATTATTATCGAAACCCTAAATGGGTTAATTTATCAAAGTAAATATTATTATTGAAACCTAAAATATATTGTTTTTTCAGATTATTGGCTATTATAAAAAAATGTATAATGTCTTTAGTTTTGACAGATTGACCTATTTAGGATTCAATAATAGCCATTAATTAACAAAACCATACATTTGAGGTTTCAATAATAATTATTATTTTGGAAGAAGAAAACATTTGGGGTTCATTAATATACCAAAATGTGATAAAATGACATTATATGTATTTTGATAATAGCTTTTACTTTCTCAAAAAAATATCATTCCAGTTGACAATAATAACCATTAATTTTGAGGAATTATAAATTTGGGGTTTCAATAATAATCATTAATTTTTTTTATTGAAACCCCAAATGTATGCTTCTTCCAAATTAATAATTATTATCGAAACTCTAAATGTATAGTTTTGTCAATTTATGGTTATAATTGAAGCCTCAAATGTAGGGTTCTTGAAAATTAATAGTTTTAAGAAATCCTAAAGTATATTTTTGATGAATTAATGATTAATATCGAATCCACAAAAGTATAAGTATATTAAAGGATATGGATCCTATCTTTGATCCTTATTTTTTCTTGGTATTTTTCAAGTAGAATTAAAATACAAAGTTGTATGAGAGAGAAAAAGTTATCAAATCTTGACCATGTATTTTTTATTTTGCTTAGGTGTCATTAGATTATGAAAAGTCAAGGAAAAACAAGACAATGAGAGGATCTTGATCCTATATTAAATTAGTGGCTATTATCGAAACCTCAAATATGTCGTTTGATCAAATTAATAATTATTATTGAAACTCTAAATGGGTCATTATATCAAATTAAATTTTTATTATGGAAACCCCAAATGTATGGTTTTGTCAAATTATCGGCTATTATAAAAAAAAAAAAATTGCTTAATGCAATTATACACAAAACCTTTTTGTATGGAAATATTAAAAATACTCTATTTTATTTATATAGCAAATTTGTAATCTTTTCTTGATAGTCGTAAAAATCAGCATTTTTATAATGGTTAATATGAAATTTTTGGTGAAAATTTAAAGTCACGTATTTCAATATACAATGCAATTTTATACACAAATTTTTGCATGAAATTATTATAAATACTATATTTTATTTTTACAGTAAATTTAGGGTCATTCATAAACCGATGTAAAATCCGTATTTTTGGAGTGGTTAATAAAGGAAATTTAGAAGAAAATTACGAAACACTTATTTCGATTTTAAATGCAATTTCACACAAAAACTTTTACATGAAACTATTAGAAATAATCTATTTTATTTATATATTAAATTTGGGATCTTTCATAAACATTCGTAAAAATTAGCATTTTTATAGTGGTTAGTAGATGAAATTTTAGAAGAAAATCACAAGACATGTATTTCACAAGACATGTATTTCGATGAAAAATGCAATTGTACACAAAACCATTTGCATGAAACTAATACAAATAATCTAGCAAATTTAAGGTCATTCCAAAACAATCGGAAAAATCAGTTTTTTTGTTATTATAGTGAGTAAGAATTTTGGGTGAAAATTATAAGGTATGTATTTTGATACAGAATGAAATTTTACACAACTTTTGAATGAAAATATTAAAAATGCTTTATTTTATTTATGTAATAAATTTGTAGTCATTCTTAGACAAACACAAAAATCAACATTTTTTATAGTGGTTAGTAGTAAGGGAATTTTAGTTGAAATTTACAAGGCGCTTATTTCGATATAGAATTACAATTTTATACAAACTTTTGAAAGGAATTATTAGAAATACTCTATTTTATTTATGTATCAAATTTGAGGGCATCTTTTGACAAACTCAAAAATCAACATTTTTTACATTTTTTATAGTGGTTAGCAAGCGAATTTTCAGTGAAAATTACAAGTAGCGTATTTCTATGTTAAACGCAATTTTATACAAAACCTTTTGAATAGAACTATTAGAAATATTTTATTTTATTTATGTAACAAATTTGAGGTCATTGCTTGACAGTTGCAAAAATCAACATTTTCGTTTTAGTAAGAGAATTTTGGGTAAAAATTACAAGCCATGGTTTTTTTTTTTGTTTTTTTTTATTTTTTTTTTATTTTTTAATTTTTGTTTCTTTCTAATTTTGTTTTTTTTTTTTATACAAAATGCAATTTTACATATTTATAGACAAGTGCAACTTTGCTCACTCACTCTAATTGGAGGTAAGCATTACCCCTGTACAACTGAATGACACATGTCCCAAACTTCCAAAGTTTGGAAGTTTGGAAGTTTGGGACATGTGTCATACTGTCATTCAGTTGGGCGGGGATAATGCTTACCTCCGATTAGAGTGAGTGAGCAAAGTTGCACTCTTCATAGACAAACGCAGAAATCAGCATTTTAGAATGGTTAGTAAAGGAATTTTGGGTAAAAATTACAAGGTGATTATTTCGATGCTGAATGCAATTTTATACAAAACCTTTTGCATGGAACTATTAGAAATCAGTAATGATACACATCCCACATAAAATCCCACATTTTTCATCCCACTACATGTGGTATGTGAGGTGTCAAATTGTGAGTAGATACATGGGGTAGGTGAGATAAATCATTATTAATGTGTATTCACTCACAATTTGACACCTCACATACTACATGTAGTAGGATGAAATAGGTGGGATTTTAGGTGGGATATTTAGTATCATTGATTAGAAATACCCGGGCACGTAAGGAGTCATCTCAGTCATTTGACGAGTCAAACGGCTGGAATCAACTTAATGGGCCCCGTTCAAGATTTCAAAAGACCCAATATTTTGAATTGGTCTGGACTCGACCTGCAAAACTGAATATTGGACTCGCTCATTAAACCAAAACCCAGAAAAATTCATCTCCTTGTTAACTTGCAGCTAAAAAAAGCAATGACAATTAAATGAAAAAGAGAGCTCGTCTTGATGAAAATTGTATTTGTTTAATAGGGTGATAATCTTTGTTTATTAATCTGTTTTTACTTTCATATGTGTATATATATATATTGGAGGAGCTATGTTACATGTTCTAGTGTGAGTTCATCAACATTACAGTAGCACAAAATGTGAGTAGCTACTTCATGCATATTGTATATATTAGTGAATCAAGGTACCATAAATACTAAATTAATCAAATGAAAAAATTAATCACTGTTATTATTTCATAAACTTTGTAAATTATTATTAGTTTATTACTAATCAAAGTTACAAACTATTTTCACAATTTTCTGTATATATCCTAATTATGGAGAGAATCAAATATATGAATTATACAGAGAACTTTACTAACATTACAACACAACCAGTCATCAATGAAATAAAAAAGAGTTCATCATCAAATATCACACACACAAACACACACACAACTTTCAAAGGCCTAACCTCAAATCCAAAGTGAGGACTGAAGAATAAGAAGAGGAAGCAGAGTCAACATCTTCAACTGGGGCAGGTAAATTCAGGTCCAAAAGGTTGTTGATTCCATGTTCATGGTTCATAATTGATGGCTCATCCAATTTCTCCCAGTGACATCTCTTGTGACCACCAAGTGCCTGTCCACTTGAAAACACTCTCAGACAAATACTACACTTGTGTCCTCCCAAAACCACCATTTCCATTTTCTTCTTCTCATCATCATCATCAACAAAAATCCCATCAAACTCCTGTTGATCATCAACAACCTCACAACAACCATCACTACTCTTCGTTGTCATCGCGAAGCAACCCTTGACGTTCTTGTGACTAGCTCTGTGCCCTCCCAAGGCCTGGTGTGAACCAAACACTTTCTTACAACTTGAGCACTCAAACCTGCAATTCAAATCATTTTGTTGACATTCACTAGTAGTAGTATAAAACTGATCACACCCACCACCACCGTCACTACTAGAAGTACCAGCACCACCGCCATAGGCCAACATCAACAGAGATGCTGCAGCCTCATGATCCTCCATGGTCATCATCATCATGCTTTCAACACTCCTCCTTATAATAATTTCCTTGACAGGCAACGAAGAAGAAGAAGAAACGGGCCCTGCTGTTGGTCTGCGTAAATTCGGAGGAGGGTTAATGCCACGCCATTGGCGTTCAGGGTGGCACCTCATGTGCCCAAAAAGTGCCTTCATTGACCAAAACCTCTTGCCACATTCACTACATGGCATTGTGATCTTTGGTGCATCAGGGTCAGGCCTTTTCACATATTTCTGCTTGGAAACCGAAACATCACCACCACCACCACTGCCATCATCAACTTTGATCAACTTGGACCTTTTCTTCCGGGGATTTTGGTTCAAGTTTGCAGCAGCATCAGGACTAGAAGCAGAAACAAAATTTGTAGTAATAATTTGGTGATGATTCGGAGGAGATGATCGAAAGCCGAATTCAGGATCAGAACCTGTATTGTTAGTCATCACTACAACTGATTGAGAAACAAACACTAAAGATATTAGAGAACAAATTGTTTTTTCAAGAACTGGAGGATTGGAGAAAGAAAAAAAGTGTAACAGATGGTGGGGGGGTTTGCTTATGTAGTAGAAGTGTGGACAGTTACTGGTTTTTCCAAAAGACACAAGTGTTTTTGAAATGGGCGGTTATTTTTTTTTTAGTTGGGTGTAGTTGTGGTTATCCGTACAGTTAAAATGACAAGCATGTCTAGATAAAGACTCGTTATCTTATCCTGGAAGTTACAGATTGTCAGTGGTAAAATGGTAATTTTTACAAAAGAGGCACATCTTTGCTTGTTGCTTGTTGCTTGCTGCTTGAGAGCCTAAGTAGCAGAGATATTGCCCTATTTTTAGGACAAAATTGACAAAGTTGTTGTGGGAAATAGTGGGGGCAGAAATGGATGTGATTTGATATCCACCACTTACTTCCACATGCTTGAAATCTGGTTTTTAAGATTTTTTTTTTTTTTTTTTTCATGATAGAGTCAAACGGTTTTTGTGCAATCAAGAGAAAAATTGCTTCAAGCTTGGATTGAAAAATGTAGCGGACAAAAATAAGGGCTAATTCTGCAATTGCTTCATAATCATATTCACACTGCCTTTGTATCAATTACAAACTAACATTTGAATGACTAGAATATTTGTAATACCAAAGAAAAAAATACAATACTACCAAACAAACATAACACGGACAGACAAATTCGACACAATGACTAAAAATGAAGAACAACAAAGCAAATGATCATTTAACACCATATGAACAGTTGATACAATGGACATCATCAACTAAGAGGGAGACAGTCGTCACATGAAGTCGAGGGGAATGCAAAACAATGGGAGTATTTGTATGCCCGATCTATCTGGCTGGGAAACGGTAAACACTACCTCGTTCTTCATGGACTTCTACTTGTTTGATTGGTCTTGATGAGTTACGGATTCTTTCAGATTCTTGATGGACTTTCCTAACACATTTAACTTCTCAACACGAGTCATCTCTTTCACTGTGACAATGCAAAAGGAAATGAAAAATAAACTCCGTCAGCTTCCTGTTGCGTCAAAATGTTTAAAGATGGCATAGAATCATCTAGATAAAGATATACACAACAAAATTGCCAACAAAAAAGGAAAGCAAGGAAAAGCAAGAGAGAAACAATTGCTTGGCAAAATCTGCATCAAGAACCAACTCATAACTAAATTTCATCAATAAAAGATATAATTACCAAATTTGATAAAATGATGCTCCAGTTTTGTCATCAAGAGGTTACTAAAGAACATTAAGGAAAGGAAAGGCGGCCCATACGGCCATCTAAACTGATATTTTTAAATCTAGGTAGATTTTGTTTGAGCCTCTACCAAAAAAGCATGGAAAGCAATTTTTCATATTACCTTCCTCCAGTGAAAGCTGGATTGATCTCTTTTCCAAATCAACAGCATGTCTGCTAAGTTCGACAGAGGAAAGCGAGCGAAGCACTAATAAAATCACAGAAAACAGTGTACAAATCAGTCCTGTAAGAAATGTAAGAGAGGTCGAATAGAGAAAATTATTTCAGCTTCTTTGAAAATTAAGAACATACTCTGGACATAATCCACTTGATCTGATTGGTCCAGTTTCTTCAACAGCATTTGCAATCGATGATATCGTTCTTCCCAGGGAAGATTTTTCATTCCCCTGGAATTTTCGACTGAAACCAAAGTTGAAGCAACAGGACGATTATTGGACTCTGCAGTTGCCAACTTCAAACCAGACTTCCCAAGGAGAGGAACCGAAGGTCTTCCAGATGGGCTCAAGAAGGAAGTCACCGGTAAAGGTGCCAATGCTGGAAAACTAGCAAGCTTTGGCTCTTTAATCGGATGCTTTTGGTGACTATTCTCTGGATGACCAACTGACCTGGGGAGCATGCAATCAGAATTAATGTTTGCGTAGTCAGAAGTACTGTTCTTGCTCACTTCTGTTTCAAATCTTCTACGGACATACACAAGATGTCCATTTGCAGCGTTACCGTTTGGAGATTGGTCTCTAGAGGGGCTCAGATGGCACTCCTGTGGTGGTCTCTTAGCACCAGAAACCTTAATGTCATCAACAATGGGTCCTCTATCCTTTGAATATGGCGAATTTCCAGTGGAGTTTGGCACCATCATTCTGTTTTCATTTTGCAATTCTCTCAATGCCATCTTCTTTACAGCAACTGGCAGTTGCTTATCATGACTTGGCAACTTAGATTCAGGACTGCCCAGCCCATATTCATTGAATTTAGTTTCCACTGTTTGTTGAACCATCTGAAGTAATTAGATCTCAAGTTAAAAAAAAATCCAGTGAGTCTGTAGTTACAGAAGAGAGCAAAATCGTTTTTCAACAGAGTAAAGAAAGAGAAAAATCTAATATTGGAAGTTTCAGCTCCACAGATAAGAGTATTTTGGATTGAACCTCAGTACCTCACACATCTTAAGGCGGAAAATTTAAAGCAAAGCTGAAATTTTGCAGTGATACTAGAGGAATACGAAAGTGGTTTTCTTTTTTTTGTTCCCTTTTGTAGTTTTTGCATGTTTTCCTTTTTTTATATATAATAAGTATATATGATAATCATTATTACATAGATCACCGGTGTCTTTAAAATTATGACAGATGATGACTCAATCAGGTTCACGGCTTAGACCTATTAGCTTTAGATTCAGAGAGAAAATTGAGCAAATGTAATTCATAATATGAGCTCAACACTAATCACAAGTACAAATGGTAAGAGAATTGGAACAATAAAAAGACAACAGAACAAATTATCTAAAAGCAGAAACCAAAATCACTTCAATATGGCAACCGTATAATAATCGTTAATCAATATGATATGCACAAAAGATGATGTTGGTCGACCATGGAGAAGAAAGCAAGTGGGAACATAACTCAAACTACAGCATTCTTTACTATTACCATCCAGCATAAATAAATCCAGATTATGCTAGCAAAATATGACCAATAATTCAAAACAATTTAGGGAGGCAAACCATTCAATCATCTAAATTGATTACAAAAGCTGAATAGGCAAATAAACTTTTAATTGACATCCACTATAAACACATTTATTGTGATCATGGTCATCACATGGCAATAAATTTCTAGTAGATATCATGTAATTGAAAACACCAAGTATGTCCACCTATCCCATGGTATTTTTTATTATGCATGTGTATAAATACATGCATAACCACAACTTTATATCATAAAACAACAACGATTCTCAAAACCAATTTTCATGCTACAAAGAGCTTGACCTTAATTCAATTAAATTCCATCGATAGAAAGGATTTACTTTCTCAAATCATCGACAATTGCTCTGAACATGAGACATCAAGACCAATTTTCATGCAACAAAGAGTCTGACCTTAATTCAATTAAATTCCATCTATATAAAGGGTTTACCTTTTCAAATCATTGACAAGACCACGCGACCCATATCAAGGAAATTTCAATATTAAGGAAAGCAATTGACTGGATGGCACATCAATATTGCACTATTCACTATGATCCAAATATACAAACATCATTCTCATGTTTCAAACTGAACACTGAAAATGCAAAAAACTAAACAAGTTCTATTAGGTATAATGGCAGCATATTAAAAGAAGGTTCATCTCATTATAGAACCACCTACTGAAATTAACTGCATATTCGAATAACTGTCTGAATGCTGCACAAGCAAATACCTAAAAAGCTCTAAACACATAATTAGTACATGCATTTACCACAAACCTACAAGTGTTGAAGTCAACTTTCTTCTCATCCCCTTTGCTGTAAAATTCAAAGTTGAAATCAAATAATGCAGCAGAAAATTAAACACTGTTCACTCACATCCACAGAACAATTCAAATTTAAATCATGAAAAAAATAATCTACAACAGTAATTAGACAACAACAAAAAAAGTCATAATTCATCATAATTCTTGCCTACACAGCACAAAACGCAATACCCAGAACGCAAGATCGATATTTGGAGGCATGGGTTACGAAATCAGGTAAAAAGAAGGAACCCATCAAATGAAAACGCAAACAAATTGGGTCACACATACAATCGAGGCTTGGCTCATTTTTAAACTTATAAATTCAAAAAGAGCACAAATTTATGAAGACATGTAGCAGGAAACATGAAAACAAAGCAGAGTGAGAAGATGCATTTTACCATTCTTAGCTCATTGAACCGCTCACACAGAGAGAGAGAGAGAGAGAGAGAGGGAGACAAATGCCTTTGTTTCAAAAGTGAGAAGCGTTGGCTCTAATGAATATGAACTCGCGGAAATTTACATTTAGTCCTTCGCTTTAATTAATCTCTAATTTTTACCCCTTTGGAGTTTAAAATTAGATTTTGGGCAATGTAATTTAATTATTTTACCAATTATTGGACGATGTGAAAAACAATTACGTAAAAGTATAGTTGTGATGCCACTTGACACATTTACATCGCAAAATAAGGGAAATAGTAAAACCTACAATGGCGGTGCTTTCTCTGTCGAACCGCATTTGACGATGGTAAATTATTTATTTGATATCTTAAATGCCATAAATTCACTATTTGATTTTGTTTTCAAATTTAGATTACTTAACAAATTTGTTGAATTTTTTTTTTGTTATTGTTTTACAATTTTAATTTAACTTTTTTACACATTTTTTTTTAAAATACTTTATATTCAAAAATAAGATTGTGTTAAAATTTTATATCAAACACCTCTAAATTTGCATAATTGAAATAATAATAATAATAATAATGGAAAATGAGAAGGCATGCAATTCTTAGCATTTAGCCTTGTGAGTGAAAATGAGAAGGCATGCAACAAAGAAGCAGAGAAAATATTTAATAAAATAAAAGAGGTTCTAATTCCATAAAATCTGAGAAATAAAGTCACAAATATAACCTTTAAAGAAAGAATGTTATGTACACAGTACATATAACAGACCACCCAAAAGAGGGAGTCGATGTAGTTCTTGTATATTCACTAGTTCACATCTCTGTTGCCATGTGTACTTGTGCCTTCTTGATTAAGAAAAAGAGAGCAAATAACCGATCAACTTACTGGCCCAGATTCCCTAAAAGTCGCTCTACTGCAGCATGGACATTCCCGGAAGTAGCACGCAATGCCCTGATATTCTCTTGGGTGTCAAAGAAACCCATTTCTTGAAGCTGTGATAGTTGAGTAGCATAAAGTTCTTCAGGTGGAACTACAGAAACAAAAGATGATTTCAGTGGTGAGCAAGAAGAGCAACCATGCGTAACAAGGAAAATATCTACGAAGAATGTTATAAAAGGCAACTAAATTTCAAACCGTTGGGTTGGTTTGAAGCGGCTAAGCCACCAGAACCTAGACCTCCAAACATGTTCATCAACATGTCCAGACCAGTATTATTTGGCCCTGCAAATCCAGGGGTACAAATGAGATATTATTTCAAGTCTTAAAAATACGATGAAGGAAGTTGAAAGGGAGGACTTCTTGTTTCTAATATACCTGCACCCATACCAGCACCAGGCTGAACTGGTTCCCTGCAACAGAACAGTGTAGGGTGAGTAACAAGGGCAACAACAATCGGTGATGAACACGTGTACACCGAAAACAATACTAATTCTGAGGATAGCTTAAGGCAAGTTATTGTTAGAATATACAAGAAACCAAAAGGTTAGTGACACCCCATGACAGAATAAAAAGAGAAAGGATCATCTTCCGAAATGCTAGAATTATCCAAAATACAAAATGTGCTCAAGAAGACAATACTCTTTAGAGCAGTACAAAAGATTATATGGTGGACACAGTTGCATTGAAATTCAATTCGAATTCTAGCTACCTAGTCAAACAAAAAAGAGACAAAATTAACTCACTGGGTTGATTGCTGCTGGTTGAGCTCCGATAAAAGTGATTGTCGCATAACTAACAATTGCTGCAAGAATAAATCATATAAAGGTGAAAAATCAAGCATAGTAACTCAGAATTTAACATCAGAGCAAAAATATACAGAAATAAACAATCGCAGAACCAGACAGTAATGCTACAGGACCATGACATACTTAAGGAATTATTAATTATTAATAAAGGGAAGCTCATTAACAAACTTGAGTGTCTACGTAATATACCAAGGAGAGAAAGAATAAAGTGCAGGTTTAAGATTGTATACCCGCATTGTCTCAGGGGAAGATAATTGACGAAGAAGTTCTGGGTCTTGCATAAGTTCCCTCACTCGTGAGTTCAAGTCAATCGTGCCGGTGCCGCCATCGCCATGTAGCTGGGGGGTTGATATTAACAATTTCTTACAGACCAATCAAGCAAAATATCACATTTCAATATCTAAAATGATTTTTTTACTAATATTACCTGATTCATATATTCAGGATTGGAGAGAAGGCTTTGTGTCAACTGCATCAGAGCTGGATTTTGAAACAATTGCTCTAACTGAGAAGTATCGGGCATACCAGTAAGAAACTGTTCCATTCCTGGGACACCAAGCCCTCCAAGACCACCAAGACCTTGTGCCCTTGCAGCCCCAGCAGAATTTGGCCTGGCATTGGCATTTGTTTGGGTCCCTCCTGACAAATTCACAATATATAATAATACTTCATTAGGCAGCCACAATTAGGTGATTACATGTTACTCAGTTTGATGGTCACCAAATAATTATAACTATGAAATCCAAATAAAATAAAAAGTCCAAATGCACACAAAAGAGACATGCTACACATACTCATGACTAAAAGGATTTTATATTCTTATGAAAAAAAAAGGTAGATTAGAGGGGCTTGATCACAATATGATACCTGCAATCAATTGATTAAGTAAATGCATAACCAAAAATTCATTGAGCTCAGGACCATGCTTTTGTGTAAATCAACAACTCTGTTTATGGGAAAAGAAATCCTTGGCTTTATACAATAATTTCTATCCTATTATAGAATATAGATTACAATAAATAATTACATTTTTAACTAAAATTTGTGCCAGAGAATGTGGTGAGAAAATAAAATATTGATGTGATAGAACTATAGAATAGCAAAACTTACCAGCAGCATTGCTCCAAGGATTAGGAAGAGGATTTGAATTTGGGGCCGTGAGTGTTTCAGAAGCAGTGGCAGAAGGATTGTTTGTAGATGCATCCCTAGCCTGTACTACACCCTGGTTCCCCAGGAGAGCTGCTAATGGATTTGAATCATTTCCGGTATTTCCAGCCATTGGTGCATTTAGAAATGGCTCCTGAACATTTTCATACATACGCCTAAGCATGTTAAATCCCTCGGGGGAAGATTCAATGTTACTCATAGCCCTATCAGTGTGTCGCATCATCTCACGCATCAGTTCTGGGTTCCTCGCAATTTCTAAAGACTGTCGGAGAATACCAGGATCATTCAGAACATGAGCAAGCTCAGGATTGCGGTCAATAACCTCCCGCATTTGAGGATTGTTCATAATCATACCACGAAGTAGCTCAGGGTTATTCATCATGTTTTGGATGGCAGGCATGTTCATTAAATCCCTCATCATGTTTGGGTTCTGACTACGCTGCTGCTGCACTTGATCCAATTCTGGAAACCCAGCTCCAAATAAACCAGGTGCTCCACCACTTCCTGCAGCATTTAATCCAAGTCCAGGAAATAAAGATGCCCCAAGACCGGTACCACCAAGATCCCCACCTTCGTTGGAACCAAAACCATTTGTAACGCTTGGTGTGGTGTTAGCACTTCCGCTATTAGCAGTAGCCAAATTGGGTGCTGAAGAAGATACAGCGAAACCACGAACCATGTGTACATTCTGATCAGCTTGCAGACCTTCAACAAGAAAAAGGAAAAAATAAATAAATGGTCAGGTTCAGGAGGGAAAAAGGTTGCAGAACTAAAAAAGCGAAAAGAAATCCTGGAAAACACTCCTTCATTTGAGTACAAAGATTATGAGCTCAAAAAAAGTAAATGGTATATCAGTATTATAACTATAAATAGCTTTATTAAATCACCACTTCATTTGATTATAAAGATTAAATGGCATAACTTTAAATAGCTTTGATAAACAAATCAGCAAAAACAGATATTGAAAAGCAGAAGATCATTGTATGCTTACAAAAGTAGTCACAGAGCTCATAAACAGGTCAACAATTGCATCATTGTAGTTGTATAATATATAGAAAACGACAATATTTATTACACGTGTGATGTGACCCTCATGTTGGAAGATTCCACGTAAAATTGCATGACCGGAAAGTACACTCATGTTGGAAGATTCTACGTATAGTTGCATGACCGGAAAGTAAGCTCATGTTGGAAGATTCTACGTATAATCGCATAAAAGGGCAGTAGGCTCATGTTGTAAGATTCTACATATAATTGCATGAAAGAAAAATACGATAAACTTTCATCAACTCCTCTAGACGAAAAAACAGATCCTACTTATCACATCAACCAAAGGATGCACCATCCACGGATATAACTCACACAGTTATCTCATACATTTATGATTGCAAATATTACAAAATTTTAATCAAATCATATTCAAGAGCTAGTGCATATCGTCTACGTATAATTGCATGAAAGTATAGTATGATAAACCTTCATCAACTCCTCTAGACGAAAAAATGGATCCTACTTATCACATCAACCAAAGGATGATGCACCACACATATAACTCACACAGTTATCTCATACAATTATGATTGCAAATAGTATAAAATTTTAATCAAATCATATTCAAGAGCCAGTGCATATCGTCTAGTCAGCATGTTAGACATGGCATAGGCAAATACAATAATAAACATTAGATTCATCAGTGAATTCAAGTTACCAGCAAACGGATGAAATTTAAAAATTTGCTATTGAATCTCGAAAGCAGCAACAACAAGAAGTACATATCAAACAAATACAAATCTTCAATTTCCTAAGAATTCAAAAACCAAAACATTAAAAAGAAGAAAAACAATGGCACTCACCATAGCTTTGAAGAGTTTGATCGTCCTTCAAAATCCGACCCTTGTAAATCAACCGCTGCTGATCAGCAGGAATATCACAATTTTGAGCCAAAACGGCCTTGAAAGCCTCAACAGTCAATTCAAGGCTGGCCGTCACCGTAAACTTCGTACCGTTTGAGCACCTGATATTAATCGGAACACCTCCATCTTCACTGCCACCAGCAAGTCTCGACTCGTTCGAATCGCCCTCTGATCCCATTCTCTCTCTCTCTCTCTCTAAACAAACCTGAAACCCTACACAAAGATTGTAACTTTTTTGTCGAACAAAAACACAGGATACGTAAAAATGGGAACTTTTTTAATTTTTTCGAACAGGGATTTGGAAATTGGATTGAGTTGAATTGGGTTTTTATGTATAGTCTAGAAAGACAGAGGAGAGTTAGATTACTGTACGGATTTTCCGGTACCCAATCATATTTCGCCACGTGTATCTTAAATTCATAAAATGGACCTCAGCCCAACAAAAATGATATGGATCGTTGGATCAAAAAGAATCAAGTGTTAATGAAGAGAATCTTAATCCATTAAGAAAATTCTTTAATGCAAATGATTTGTAAGAATTTTCTCGCCGATAACAAATTTGTACAAATAAAATAGTTAAAAGATAAAAATTCACTTACAGAGATTTTTAATTGTTCAAAAAAAGTAGCAAAGTAGCAAAGTAGCAAAGTCTATTACAAGATTCTAATTGTTCAAAAAAAAAAAAAAATTTATAAACTTTTTTAATATGAAATCTATTTCTAGAGATTAGAGATATAATTAATTAATTATAAGATAAATAATACTTTATATTCTATTGATGCTGTGTTTCCATGCAAATGTTTTTTTTTTTTTTTTTAAGGACACGACATGCATGAAGACTTCAAATGATCGGGAAAACTGCTTGTCCATTCTTTATTTCTTCTTTTTCTTTTTTTTTTAATAATATTTTTCAATTTGATTTTTTTTTAATAATATTTATGTTTAAACAATTTGAATAACAAATATGGACACATAATAATCAAATAAACCAACTATTGAAGCACAAAAACACACCAAAAAAAAAGAACAAATCTTCAAGCTAAATAAAATAAAATAAAATCAATCAAAATACAGATTCATTGATAAAATCGAAATCGTGAACCGGGAAATCGAATATATATATATATATATATATATATATATAGAAATCGAAAAGATTGCAATAATATTGGGCTCGTTTGTTGTGGCCCAGGAAAGTAAATATTTTTTCTTTCTATATCATTGCATATTCATATGCATACATGCATCAAAAAAAAAAAAAAAAAAAAAAAACACAAGTAGGCAACAAAATCCTAAAAAATATACACAACACAGATATGAATTTCAGTGTACAACTTTGAGAAAACACAAGTTGGGAAATCAAATCAACGAATGTGTTCACACTTACTCATGAGCTGCAAAAGGGAATTGGCTTTTCTTTGAGCTCTGTTTGTTCCACTTCTAGTCATCTCAATCAAATGCTTATACACTCCAAACTGAAGTGCAGCAAGAATACAAGATGAATTGTTCAAACCCAACTCTAGAAGAACGGACGTGGCACATTCCTTGTTCTTAGGAGTCCCGTTTTTTATGATTTCGACCAATGTTTCGACAAATGATAGCCTCCCAATTTCATTACGAGCTTCGGGATGAGATACAAGGAGTTGCAAGATTGAAAGAGCTTCATCAACCATGCCTAAAGATTTATCCTCCAGTAAGTGAAGTAATGATGGTATGATACCTGCCTTGATAGCCCTGGATTTGTTGGATTGGTTCAACGACAAGTTAAAAAGTGCGGTTGCGGCGTCCTTTTTACCTCTGATTGTTCCATTCTGCAATAGATTCACCAAAGGAGGTATTCCTTTCAAGTTCCCCACCATTACTTTGTTTTCGTCAAGCATCGATAAGCTGAATAAGGTTGCTGCAGAGTTTTCTCTAGCCTCGTATGTTCCATTTTGCAAGATCTCGATTATAGCAGGAATGGCTCCTTCTCTGGCTATAAGTCTTTTGTTAGTTTCATCAAGAGACAAGTTCAAAAGTGCAGTGACAGTTTGTTCTTGAATCTTGGAATCTGGATATGACAACAGTTGCACCAATGGAGGAATTCCTCCGTTATTGGCAATCAGAATTCTGTTGTCTGGATTCTCTTTCGACAGCATACGGAGCTTCACAACAGCTTCCCTTCTTGTATGAAGATGAGAAGACAATAGATTTTGAACTAAGGAAGAGATTTCGTCTATGAGTTCAGCTGAAGAGCCATCAGAGCCAACACTACTATCCTTCTTTGGCAGTTCAACATTGTTCTTCTCACACCACTGCACAATAAGGTTGCGAAGGGCATAATTTGGTGCTAATGACAAGTGATCAAGAGTTTGTCGAGTCTTTGGACATGTTCGATGATTCGAATTCAACCACTTCAGTATGCTCTCTTTTTCATAAGTCTACGAAATGGGCAGGAAAAATTCAATTTCACTATTAAACTTTTATAGATGAGATACAAGTAATTACAACTCCAAATGTTAAAGAGTAAGAATATGTTATACAGTTTTTATTAGGCATGCCAAAATTACAAAATCTCAAGTCTAAGCAGCTAATTAATAAACTTGTTCAATCAATGACAAATGATGTAATTTCAAAACTAGGTATAGAATGTACCAATTTATACCTGTCCGGTTGCTACGATGACTGGATCAGTCATGATCTCCAGGGTAATCGGACAGAGGAATTCATGAGGGACTAGCATCGTCTGACATCTCTGTAATCTTCTGGACGAAACAGAACCATCATGCACCATGTTTTCCTCAAATCCTGCAATTTGTTTAAATTTTCCCAAAAGATCTATGATTTGCTGGATGCTATCGGCATTCTGCCCACCTCTCTCTTTTACTAGTTTCCTGACGGCTAATGTTTCAGCTTTCAGGTCTGCTATAGTATGTAGTTCTAACTTGTTAGCTAGTCTTTCTAGTACCGCACTGTCTGCATTCCGGTCATCCTCCTTAGAGAAAACAACCATCAAATCCATCGCTAGCTCTATATCCTGTGTATCCGTTCGTCTCTTTGCTCTTTTTAGTTGCATACACATTAGCTCAACCTGTAACTCATCCGAATGACAGAACATGAAATTTACATCCATAAGCTTACTACTTCAACAATTAGCAGAGTAAAATTTCATTGAAGCAAATCATCAAACACCTATTCACAGTAAAATTTCCACTCTATTGATCTAACACAAACATCTCAAATGTTCAATTCTTCATATAGATCTAACAAAAAAGCAACTTGAGATGATGAAATTTACTTGTTCTTTAACTTCAACAGAGATACCGAGCTCGTCGTAAGACACATCATCCAGAGCCTGATTCAACTTGTCATAAACAGCATGGAATCTACCCATCACTGCTTCACTCTCCAATGCCTGAAATCAATAATCAAAACAAACAAACACCAAATAAGAACACTGAACACACAAGTACACAACCTTGTAATATAAAAAAAAAAACACTCAACAGTACTAACCAGGTAAATTTTGCTTCCACAGTTACAATTTTTCAGCAACTTCTTAGCTGCAAGAAGAGCCTTCTTCAAATTAGACAAACAGTTGAAAGCCAGAGAGTGAAGAACAACTGACTTGTTGTCACCATCATCATCATCATCATCATCAAGCTCCCTAATTTCCTCCAAAAGAGGGACCAAAAGCTTCAATCTTCTCACCATGTTCAAGCACTCTTTCCTCTGAGTCTTCCTGAATCCACCATACGATCCAACCTTCTCAATCACCTCCATCAACTCCCCAACCAATACAACATCACTCTCATTATTATTCGAAGAACCCGAAACGTGAGGATGATGATGATGATGATGATGATCTCCTCCTCCACCACCACCTACCTCCATCACCATCATCATCTGCCTCTCCATCAAAAAAACTCAAAAGTGTACTCACAAAAAACCTCTCCCTTCCCTCTAATTTTTAACAAAAAATGTCTAATCTTTAGAATCCAAAATAAACCAGAACAACCATTGCTGTTGCTTCAAAGCTGTTGAGAGCTCAAAATGTTATCTTTAAAAACCTTCAATTTTCCCGGAAAGAAAACAAAAAAAGGGAAATGAGAGGTCACTAGTGCGGCCATTGATGTACCATTTGTCATATTCTGAGTATATGAATATGTGTTAAAAGAAAGAGAGAGATTGGGAATTTTTTTTTTTTTTCCTTTCTTTTTTCATGTTTTTGTAATATTTTAAATTGGCGGTTTTTTGGGAGTTACTCACTTACACATGATTAACGGTTAAGATATGATAATATTTCGCGGGTTGTATGATTAATATCGTAAAAAAAAAAAAAAAAAAAAAACAGATAAAAAAGTAAAATCTGAAAAACAGTTACGTTTACTCGATAGATGGGTCAGGGTCGGTCGATTCGGATCACGCGGTTTTTTTTGGACAAGGTAACGCGTATTCACGTGTTTTAGTGCATGAGTGGGGTCCGCTTCCTTCTTGGTCTATCCATGTCAAATACTGTATAATTATTCTTTATATCTAACTATCTATTTGGGTAAGTATTTGTATACCTTTGACTTGTTCGGTGTTAAGTTTAAAATAAAAAGGATGTGAGAATATTTAATGAAATATCAAATATATATTATTTAGTGTCAAAGTAGTATCGAGAAATTCGAGTCTTACCGTATATATTTTATTACAAACAAATGGAAAGAGTTTTCCTTTAAAACGTGTATATATGGTGGTCGATCTCGAAAGTTATCGACGGATCCCTACCAACTCATGACCTGTTTAGGTGTCTGAAAAAAAGGGTTATATTAGTTAGCATAACATGCATGGCCCCTCATTCTTTTGTTCTTGGTGTACGTGATGGGTCCTACTATTGTTGTGGTGGTGATTATCTGCAGTCCACTTTTGGTTTCTTTCTTTTTCTTTGTTGACAAACACGTTTTGGAGTGATTTTTGGGGCAGCAAATCAAGGGGGTGGAGCCTTTTGTTTCCAAGTTAGAATTTATGAGCAAGTGATATTTCATTATGTGTGCATGTACTTTCATTCATGGTTTTAGAATTTGTATCATTCATGTATTATTAATGTCGACTTAGATAGTTAGATTATGTGCTTCTGATACAAATTGTTAATTAATAAACTTTGTATCAAAATATTGTGTGACTACTTATTACTGATTTCTGATTACCGATCAGTTTAGATGATATAATCTTTTAGTATCGATTTTCAGCACTTAAACTTAAAAGAATTTGATTAAAAATATATAATTACTAAAAAAAAAAAAAACTTTTAATTCTTTTTGTAATATATATATATATATATATATATTTTTGATCGCTTGTGATGTTTTTCCCTTTAGATCAGTTCAATTTCATAAAAATAAAAAAAATAAAAAATTATATATAATTATTATATTGAATACTTAGGATCAGGTTACTTTACATTTTTTTTCTTTCCATAAATAACTAATTTCAAACTTTAGATTTGTTTGGTAAAATAGAAATGACTTATTTTTGAATTCTTTTCAAATTAATAAAGTCTATATAAATTAAATATGTGAGTTCAAAATTAAAGCACTTACTTATATATGACAAGATCGAGTAGTATATTTATAAATATATCAACTTGATTTTAGGTATAAAAGCATTATATTAATATATTTTATTTGTGATGAGCATTATTATTGTTTAAACTAAAAATATATATACAATAAAAGTTGCAATATATAAAATTAAAAATTAAGAAATCACCGTGGATGTGTGTGTCAATTATATATATATATATGAAAATTTTCAAGTCAATGCGTTTTGATATAACTTCATCAGTACGTTGGATGTGGACCATTAGATTTGCAAACTTTGACTCAAAGTGTATGCACTTATCAAAACTTATACATGATCTATAGTCCACATGCAACACACTGATTGAATTATATCATGACGTACTGAGGAGAAAAGAAATATATATATATATATGGAAGTGCTTTTTGTTAATTACTTTCACTAACTATCACAAGATCATATCTTTGTGATAATGAGACCCCATTTCAATCATATCTCAATTTAATTTTATAATATCAACAAGGCAACAACATCATTATATTATTAATTAACTTTCTGACCAACATATTTGTCTCACCATGGAAATGATACTTGTCATACACAATTTTCTTTAAAACTTCATGTGATATATTATATATTCAACTATTTGTAGTATTCATTATTGAATCAAAATTATACTATTTTTTATATTAAAAAAATGAAATAAAAGGAAATTGAGACAGTTCAACAGTAAATTCGTTACCAGTTACTTGTTATTTTTTTATTTAAAGTATTACAAGAATTTGTAGTTTTTAGAGATGGTTAAAGGCTCGTTATATCATCGATAATTCGATATCAATGAGATTTACATTTATGGGTTCAAACCATGTGTATATTTTATTAATAAGATGTGTTTATGATCTGGATCTTAACTTCATATATATATATGCATGCATTGATGGGAGACAAAAAATGTAAAAGTTTGGTATGATTTATGGGGCCATAGTTAAAAGAAAGTTAATGGGTGCCAGCTAAAGTTGCCTCCTTGTTGTCTTGTTGATCAAATTGTATAAAATTTTACAATCTTGGTTGCTTTTACCCCTACATTCTTCGTCTTAATTACTTGAAATTAAAAAAGAAAAAAAAAATAATTAAAGATGCTTGTTGTAATCAATCAATGTTGAATTTCTTGTATCTAGAAAGATTCCCATCATCATGAGCATGTTCACATGCCTATAAATATGATAGAAATAAAGAAAAATTAGAGACTAATCATCATAATAAATTAATCATTTTTTATTTTATCAAGACAAAATTAATGTGTGAGTATCTTTTCTATTTGGGAATGGCCTAATTAAAAATAACAAAATTTTATAGCATGTGAGATCATTTTAGGAATTACCTATATATTTTTTTATATACCGCGTGTAGTGGCGTGATTAAACATGTGACATGTTATTAGACTTAAACTTTTTCTATCGAGACTTAAGTCAAGTCATATTGGACGGCCAATGAAAATGATACATTGATATGATGAAAAAGAAATATTCAAGATATAAATGGAACCCACAATTTTATTAATATGAATACAAGATATTTACTACCGGACGCCTCAAATTTTCTTCGTGAATACATCTAGACTTGACCTAAGAAGGTAAGAAGAACCCCACCACCAGCATGGCTCCTTAGTGGAGGAGAGCGTGGAGAGCCACCTTCCATGGGCCATAGCTAGATCCAAAGTTGAAGAAGCCCAACCCGAAACTTCCAACGGACCCGAAAAGGAAACAAGCAACGCAGGTGTTCATTTTTGTTCAAATCCAACGGTCACTGTTCACTAGCCGTTATTTTCAAAAAAGGAAAAAGAAAAAAAAAATGCCTTGTAAATTCATCTGCTTTGTCCCTATTTCTCTCCTCACCTGGCTCCTCTTTATCCAAATTACGGCTCAAAAGGGGTTTTGATGCTTTTGAATTTTGATTAATTGCTTGAAGAAGGTCTCTTGTTTCTGGGCTTGTTGGTGGTGTTGAAGAGATTCGAAAAAATGGGTGGAGGAAAATCAGAGAATGAGAATCCATGTCTCATTGGAGCAGGATCTCCAAATTTGAGAATGGCAGGTGTCAGGAAAATGATGGAGAGGACTCAAAATCAGAGAAGGGCTTTGATTAGCATTAACCAGAACATCATGCTACAGCCTTGTTTGATCAACAAGAGAGGATTTTCAGGGTAATTTTTTTTTAATTTTTTTTTTAATGGGCTTAATATGAATGTCTATGTGTTTATATATATTTGATTTGGATTTTGTATTGTATACTCAGGAAAGATATAACATGTGACAACAAATCGGAGATGCCAAAAATGTTAGCTGAAGATTGCAAAATTATAGGCGTGGAAGAATGTGATGATGACGACAAGGAGGCTGATGTCCCTTTGTTTGTGAAGCACGCGGAAGATTTTCTTGATGAGATTGATAGGATGGTATGTGTGTTTCAGTAAGACCTACCAACTGTTTGTTGAAATTGGTGTTTGAAGGTTTAATTTTTTTTTGGGGGGGAAATAATTTGATTTGTTGTACAATTTGCGTTTGATGTTTTGTAGGATGTTGATGAAATGGAAGAAGATGTTGAGGACCCTATTCTGGATATCGACAGCAACGATTTGGAAAATCCACTCGCGGTTGTTGAATATGTGGATGACATCTATGCTTATTATAGAAAAACTGAGGTGAGTTTGTTGATTTAGCCATTGAAGTAGCATTCAAAAGCAGCATGAATTGTGTTGGTTTTATTCTACATGTATGATGATTTGGTAGGCAGGATTGTGTTAATGATTTACATGTTAATCATTTGTACAACTTTTAGTCAATAACATGTATGATGATTTGGGCAGGATTTTGTTAATGAATTACATGTTAATCAATTGTACAACTTTTGATTAATAACATGTTATGATGATTTGGGCAGAATTGTGTTAATGAATTACATGTTAACAATTGTTACAACTTTTAGTCAATAAGACAGACAGCACATTTTATGCAGATTTCTAGCTGTGTCTCTCACAATTACATGGTTAATCAATCCGACATCAACAAGAAGATGAGGGCTATTTTGATCGATTGGCTCATTGAGGTATATAATTCTCTTACCTTGGCTCAACGGACAATTCATATAATGGAGAATGCTTCACTGATAGGCTTGGCCATCTTAATCAGGTTCACTACAAGTTTGAGCTCATGGAGGAGACACTGTTCCTTACTATTAATATCATAGACAGGTTTCTAGAGAAGCAATCGGTTGTCAGAAAGAAGCTTCAATTGGTTGGCGTTACAGCCATGCTATTAGCCTGCAAGTATGAGGAGGTTTCCGTGCCCATCGTGGAGGATTTTGTTCTGATATCGGATAAGGCTTACACAAGAAAAGAAGTTCTTGATATGGTATTTTTTTATATTTGTTTAATGGTTTTTATTGGTTTCATTTGTTTCTCTCTTTTAAAAACTAGTTCCATTTCTATGATTATAGGAGAATTTAGTGGTGAACACTTTACAATTCAACATGTCAGTACCGACCCCTTATGTGTTCATGAGGAGATTTCTCAAGGCTGCTCAATCCGACAAAAAGGTGAGTGAAAAATGAAAATGTTTTTCTCAGAATTAAACTTAAACTCATATATTTTCTGCTTATATATCATGGCAGCTTGAGCGTCTCTCATTCTTCGTAATTGAGCTATGCTTGGTGGAGTATGAAATGCTTAAGTTTCCTCCATCATTGCTAGCTGCTGCGGCAATTTACACAGCTCAGTGCAGCCTCTACCAATTCAAGCAATGGAGTAAAACCAGTGAGTGGCATACAAACTATTCAGAAGATCAGCTTTGGTGAGTTGTTGTTTCTCATTTCTGTTGTCAATCTCAATGGCGTTATAATCAAACGTTATCAAATTTGTTACTAACGACATGAAATTTCGTAAATGCCAAAAGGGAATGCTCAAGACTGATGGTTTCTCTCCATCAGAAAGCTGGAGCTGGGAAGCTAACTGGAGTATATAAGAAGTACAGTTCAAGCAAGTTTGGCTATGCAGCAAAAGCTGAACCAGCCCAGTTTCTATTGACCGAAAACTTTGATAAATGATTGGTGAGTGGTTTCTTTTGTTGTGTTTACTGAAACTATATGTGATTATGTGATTATGTGAATACCAATGTAATAGTTTTGGATTGCAATAAAATTTTAACTATGAACTCTTCATATACAAAAGTATTTTTCAAGGAAGGTTGGTAAATGACTAGTATAGTATTCCTGAATCCTGACCATACTCAACTAGGCTCAAGAAAGCATTATTTGATTTATTTCAATAACTCGATCAGGTTTAATTCTTTCTATTTCAACTCTATAATACTATTGAATTCTTGGCAATTAAAAGTTTTCTGCTTTCTTAAAAAAGGCATAAAAAGGCTCAAATGTGTGAATCTAGAGTACTCAAACTAGAAGTCCTCATCCAAGCAACTAATTTGAAATTTCTATAATTATATATATATATATATATATATATCTCAACAATAAAAAAATTTACCGTCAAGGATATAGCTCGGTTAGTAGATGGACGAGCTTGGGGTTTGAAATCCCAAATCAATGACTCAAATCCTAGTAATAGCAAAAAGCTTAAAAAATATATATAGTTTTTCTATTGTCAGTTCGTCCTTATATAAAATATATCCGGATGAAGAATTTGGACCATTAAATTTACATATTTTGACTCAAAATGTATGTACTTGTCAAAACTTCTCCATAATATATGATCCACATTCTTCATCTTGATATATATTGTTGCATCACAATCTTTGAACAAATTCATAAAAGAAAGAAACTTCATGATCCACTGAGTGTGATTTTTATTTTTATTTTTTAGATCAAGTACTTTTATTAAAATAAATATATAAAAAAAAAAAGTAAAAACAAAGTGGCGTGCAGACCCTAAAACAATAGGAAACAAGAATCTAAAAAGGCATAAAATTAACCATTCCTTTTTGCCTCAAACTGTGCGGCCCAATTAGAAATAGCAACACGATGTAATTCTGCATCGGCAACACGATATAATTCTGCATGAGTCGATGGAGTCGCAGAATCAGGACGAATCTTAGTCTCAACAGTATAGAGGCGCTTAAAACTTCCTTTACTTAATTGAGACTTGAAATTAGCTAAAGACTTAAAAATTGGTTTCACTAAACAAGTAATTAACTTGAAATTTATATGATTTAAGAAAAATCAAATTAATTTTAAAAGTGAACTTACATTTGGTTCTCTTGATTTTTCTACTCATTAATAACATTTATTAATAATATCAATGAACAATTTAAATGCAAGATAAATAATTTGAATAATTAAACGATGGATGTTTTAGCAATGAATAGTTAAACAATGGATGTTATTCTTTATGAGCAGTCATATTGCTTTTTTTTATATATATATATATAATAATTATATGAATTACGTTAACTTCCCCTTTAAAAAACAAAATTACATTAAATTCTATTTCATTTCTATTAAACCCAAAAGCTAAAACTCAAATTCCATATCGTTGAATGTTGAGTACAAACAATTAACTTAGTTTAGAGTACAATAGGCCCAACTAATTAAATAGTTTTCCTTTTACTCACTAATTTCCTTTAACAACAAGAAAGATGAATCCTAATGATATACTATTTTTTTTTTTTTTTTACCTTTATACAGCATGTCAATTTAACCACCTAAAACCGAATTCAACGTCATACATCTCCAATATCCAATCACCAAGAAATCGATTTCAATCTCTCCAACTCCATCAACCATAAGGCAAAAAATTCATTTTTTCTTCTTCTTTCTATTTGTTACCAATCTTTTTTCAAGTTCCAAAAATTTAAGTAAATGAAAACTATTTTGGATTTCTTCCCGAAATAAAATAAGAATCAATTGATAACTAAGATATTGCCTCTATCAAATGATGTTCCAATTATTGACAACCAACATGCTCTTCTAAGCCTAATAGATCAGTTGAAGTTAAGGAAGTTTATATTAGTGCTTTTGAAATTGAAATGAGATTACTTCTTCCAATAACGGCATATCCTATTAACTGCTGTGATGATGTTCGTACATAGAGCATATATTATTATAGAACCATGTCAACCAAAATTAAAAGAGTATAAACTTACACTAATTAGGAATCGAAATCATCAATTTAATTATTTTTAGTTTATCCCCCGGATCAATAATCCTGGCTACGCCACTAGATAAAGGAAATAGAAAATAATAATAAGTGTCACTACATGAATAAACAGATACATTCATGAGCTCCATTCCAGATGATTCAGGAACCAGGCATTCCAGGGGCTGCTTTCTGGCCAACAAAAGCAAACCGTTCTGGCAAAAACAATAGTAAATATGCACTTAGAAAAACATTTATTGCTTGAATCACACGCTCAAATGAGTGCATAAATCCATGACGGTTTCGAGTTTTCCGACTCTACTTAACATGTCATTGTCAACTACTATACATGAGTAATGTTGTAGCCCAGCCAGGCTCAATTCCATGGATTCGAAAAACTATTCTATGCGTTTGTGGTAGAGAAGAGAAAGGAAGTGTTATTCCTTAAATTAAGTTGCACAGTTGAAGATAGTAATTATTATCAAACATATCACATATTTAGACCAGTAAGACTTGTACTTGGCAATAGCAAAATCCAATGTGTCACTATATGACTTTGGAATTTTATCATTTACAAAGGCACAAATCAGTAATTAACAATATATAACTCAATCAATCAAAACAGATAAAATAAAAAAATAAAAATTCAAGAATATATTTCAAAAATTAGTGTTCAGAAGAGAAAAAATAAAAAACCTTTAGTAAACCTATAATGTTTCCATCCATTAAACATATACAATGTTTAATTTTTTAGCAATATAAACCTATAAACACAAATAAGGAAATAAACAAATAAGCAATTACATATTATTCCTCGTTGAAATAAATGAAGACTCACTTGAAGTCATTCATGTCTTTATAAGATTCTCTCAAGATGACATTAATCTCATCCTCCTTATACATTTTAGAGAGAGCCTTCAACTTTACGAAATCTGATGGCAAATCACCCACTTTGACAGAACCTGAGTACCTGATTCTTTATCGAAATAAATTATTAAAACAAAGCAACCCAATTTCACATGTCATGAAAACAAAAATGTTTTTTTTTTTTTCTTTCCAAACAATCTTCTCAACAACTAATTAAATCCAAAAACAAACAAACAAACAAACAAATGAAACTGAACAAAGTATATAAGTCACATTGGATGAACCGGCTTTGATCATATAATCCACCACTGTTTGTTGGAATATGCACAGTACGCATCTCACCCTCAACTTTCTTATATCTCATCATCTTCACCAAAATTAATATTGGACTCACCCACTAAGATAACTGGTCGGCTTTTCTTCAAAATTTGAAAAACAAAAAAATATATCAATGACTATAAAAAAAAATATATCTATGAATAGAAGCCGAAATTATTCTTACATATGTATATTTAAATCACCTCAATTTGAGCACATGAACTTGGGACACATCCATTTTTGTTTCTTTAATCTGAGAAAATCTTGGCTGAGACGGTCCCATACACGTGGATATGGGACCGTCCAATACGAGTTTGCCACATATACATTAGAGAATATGTGATAGACTTGTGGATCACTTGTGGCAAACTCTTATTGGACGGTCTCATATCCACGTGTATGGGACCGTCCTAGCCAAGATTTTCTCCTTTAATCTTGAATTGATATTGCTTGATCCGTTTTAGGAAAATGAATTACATAAGTTTTTATATAGGCATATGAGGCGGTTGACATTCTTGTTTTCATTTAAAGGTGGGTTTTATTGTGAGATAATATTGATGAACCCTATGTGTCATAAATATTCCTAACTCTATTTGTGTGTATTGTCAAATGAGTTCCATATCCCTTGTAACTACTTGAATTTATTAAAGCCTACTTGGCTCTTGGCTTGGAAAAATAAATGTAATAAAATAATTTAAAATGTTTTAACTTTTCATATCTTGTAAAGAATAATAAGTTTTTTTTTTAATCATAATGACATTGAATACCTGACAACTCCTAGAGATAATAACAATTATTATAACCGACGACGGTGATTTAATTAAAATCAAGTAATTTGGTTTTATATATATATATATATATATATATATATATAATTAAAGATTTTGAATTAAATGTAAATATATAATTTAATATCGAAACTCCCTCACAGCGACACGTGGCTCTGTGAGGGTCATCTTTTATATAATAAATTTATCTATAATGTATTATATAAATTAATGGTTAAAGTTCCAATAAATAATAATAATAATAATAATAATAATAATAATAATAATAGGTAATCAGTTCAAAAAATAATAATAGGAAAAAAAAATTGTTAAAGGTTAGATTCATTATATTATTATTGTACCTATTTAATAATAGAAATATTATTATTATTATTATTATTAAAAGAAATGAATAACAAATATAGAAATGAATATATAGAATTAAATTTCAAATTTCTGACTCAATGACACGTGTCGTATTTAGGTTCCATTTTACTATATTATATAGATATATAGATATAGATATAGATATAATCATATAGATATGAGATTTCCACGTAATGTTGTATAATAGAATATTAGTAATCTCAAAACATTAATTGGTCTAAAATAATGAAAATTAAAATAGATTGAATACTCCGATAACCATACATTGCACCAATTTAATAGATAAATTAAACTATCTCTTGGAAAAAATAAATGCAGGACTTTAAATATTATAATTAAGAATATAAAACCTTCAAATTCATTGTATTATTGTTGCCTATTGTTGCACCGATTTATAATAATAATAATAATAATAATAATAATAATAATAATGGGAAAATTAGAAATTAATGTATAGAATTTAATTCTAAATTTTCCACACGATAACACGTGTCTTCTTAAGGGTTTCATCTGGTTGTGCATACATTAAAAATATACAACCAGATGATCGATCATATCGTGATCATACAATTCTTGATTTTGAAATATTAATTTAATGGTTTGTGTGCTAATTAGGGCGGTTGAAACATGCAATCTAATTAATCAATAATCATGCATTTTATATCTTCTGCTATATCATATCTATCACAAGTAATTATATATAAATATATTTATTTATTTATTTAATATTTTGAATGTGAATTATGAAACAATATTGATTTATATATGAAACACAAGTATGGCCTATTATCCAACGAACGGTCCTCACTTTATCCTCCCTTGCTGTTGCATGCGCAGCATTTGCATATCATAAGAAACTCCAAATTTTGCAAGTGTTTGAATGACCCATTTCATTTACTGAGTTGAAGGTTTATTAATTATGCAAAATCTATTTATTACTTGATAAAAGGTTTAAACAATGCTCTTAACCTCTTTAAGATTGCTTTTACATATCTAAATTTTCGAACTAAACAGCCTCTACATGATAATACATATGCCAAAAGCCAAATTAATGAAGGCCCCAAATTTTCGCCTAACGTAATCAAAACAAATAAGGAATGAACAACATCTACGTGACAATCTAAACATCAGAAGCACGGAATCAGGAGTTGTTCTCAGCAGATACATAATAAAAAAATAATGATAATAATAAAAAAGATTTCTTCAATTCAAGGTTTTTTCAGCCCTTAAACTACCCTTCTGTTGCAAACAATGCACATTCCAAAGTCAATAAAGATTAAAGAAAAAGAACACGACCTAAACGAATGAATTTAGCAAATGCATATAAAAACTTGTCTTACTTCAGACACCAAAAACTATCCAGCATCAACAAATGTAGATGATCACAGTTATATATAATGTAGTATGTGACACCTAAAAACAATTAATTTCTTCTTTTACCTTAAAAGTCCATAACTATTGTCATATAAAAACAATTAATTTCTTCCAATATCTAAATGATGAAAAATTAGTTTGAATGAAATTTTTTTATTAAAAATTAAATTAAATTGAGATTTGAGAACATGTTTGGAGGTTTTGTTTTGAATATTATGTACTTGAAGCAAATGCATATTGTTGTATCATTGTGAGTCAATTTTTTTTTTTTTTTTTTTAAATCAAGATGAATCGAATTAATTATTTCCCAAGTAAATTAAAATTGCATGCGTACCTATTAAGCTCATGCATCATAGTCAAAAAGTACACTATTGGATCATGGAATTCGTTTATTTCATGAATTTGTATTAACATTTGATGCAACAATAATATATAAAGTAATCCTCATCAAATTAGTAAATATCAAGAGGGATTAGTTTAACAGCAACATCTCTTGATCATCATCTCTAAACCTGCGTCGAAATCCGAAACACACATATATATATATATATATATATATTTAATGAAATCTTTTCAGGTTCATGTGTGTCATAAGTCATAACTCTGCTTGTCACATAATTAACATATTGTATAATCAGATGGAGCAATAATATTAATTAATTGTGAAAAATGTGAAAAACCGAGCTCCCATGAAAAATGTTTTGGATTTTTGCGCTCGATAATTTTCGTATAAAGTGTGGAAAATGTGAACCCAAGCGCACAACGTTTAGGCCCAGTTCGAAACTGGTCTCAGGAAGCAGCGATACCGAGACACTATCATTTCTAAGTATGATGTCTTACTTTTGGGTTTACGCCCAGTTCAAAGTCAAGCTCCTGCGCGAAAAACGTTCAGGATTTTCACACATGATAATTTTCGTATTAGTAATGCTACACATCACATCTAAAATCCAACATTTTTCATCCCAACACATGTGGCACTTGAAATGTCAAATAGTGATTGGATACATGTGGTAGGTAAGATAAAATATCATTAATGTATATCCACTCACAATTTGACACATCACGTGCCACGTGTTAGGATGAAAAATATGAGATTTTAGGTGAGATGTTTAGCATTATTCTTTTCGTATACAGTAATGCTACACATCACACCTAAAATCCCACATTTTTCATCCCAACAAACGTGGCACTTGAAAAAGTACGAAATTGGGTTCCATTACCGACTAAACCCAATATCACTTAAGAGACACTAAACGCACCCCGTCAAACGCGTACGGTAGCAATTATTAAAAATGATATTCCAAGAATAAAAACATTAAAAACGCGTTTGATAATATACTTAATATTAAAACAGTAAGTACACAACAACAACATTAATAAAAGAATATTAATATTATAAAAAAAATAGTTATAACACCTAATAAATTATATTCATAAGAACCATATAAACAAAGTTTAATTAATCATAAATCTATTATTATAGTCATTTCACAATTGTAATGCAATCTCATTTTTAACTGGGTTCATTTGTGTTATGTTATCTTGAGACATGTCCAAATTAATAAATAATTTTTTTGTAATCATTCCTAACTGGGTTCTATTTTTGTAATCAATAAAATAAATTTAAATTATGTTAAAATTGACTTGTGACTTTTTTGTGTTTTTTTTTTTAATAATTGGGAAAAATATTATGAAAAGAAAGTTATTAAATATAATATGTATTAAGTGAAATTGTTTCGTTTATATATATATATATATATATATATATATATCCATCATTGGAAATGGGGATGGATATAGTTCCCCCAATCTCCATCCCCATTTTCCAATTTGGGGGAAGGTCCCCCCATCTCGATCCCCATTTTCTCGTTTTTCCTGTTTTTCCGTTTTCCCATTTCCTCTGTTTAAGTGAAAATTAAATACTTAATAAAAATATTAAGAAAAATATATACACTATATCTTCTGCTATATCATATCTTTCACAGGTAATTATATATATATATATATATATATATAATATTTTGAATGTGAATTATGAAACACTTCCAAATTTTGCAAGTGTTTGAATGACCCATTTCATTTACTGAGATGAAGGTTTATTAATTATGCAAAATCTATTTATTACTTAGTAAAAGGTTTAAACAATGCTCTCAACCTCTTTAAGATTGCTTTCACATATCTAAATTTTCAAACTAAACGGCCTCTACATGATAATACATATGCCAAAAGCCAAATTAATGAAGGTCCCAAATTTTCGTATAACCTAACCAAAACAAATAAGGAATGAACAACATCTACGTGACAACCTAAACATCAGAAGCACAGAATTATGAGTTGTTCTCGGCAGATACATAATCAAATAATAATAAAATAGATTTCTTCAATTCAAGGTTTTTTGGATCAAATAAATTTTTTTGAAAAAATTTCCAGATTTTTTGTTTTTTAAATTTCTGTTTTTTCCAGATTTTTTTTTTTAATTTTCAGATTTTTCATTTTTTTTATTTTTATTATTTTAAAAATTTTCAGATTTCTTTTAACCATGGACCAAATAAAAGGTTGAAATCCTTCGATCCTTCAGTAGTCGGTTTCACCAAACAATCTTTAACTTCATGGCCAACATGTCCACAACAATAACAATACTCCGGCAGACTCTCATACCTGAGCATTATCCTTTCTCTATGGTCCCGCATAACATCCACCCTCAAAATACGTCGCAAGGGTTTATTCACTTCAATCACAACCCGGACTGGGATATACTTTCCGACACAATCTCCAAATCCCCCCATCATCAATCTCCTAAACTTCCCCAATCATGCTCCCTACATACCGGTCGATTTTTGACGTCATACATAGTTAGAGGACCCTATGTATTTGGATCCAAATTGCCACCCTGTTAAACCTCATATCCTGGATATTGCCCTTGCCGATCAGTTCCTCAAAGACTAAGAGCACTTTATCAAAGCTCCACGACACTCCTTGTAAAATCCTCTTGCAATCATCCTCACTTTTAAAGGTAAAGGGAAAAAAAAAACATTCCCATCAATAGCTTCAATCTCAAATCCCACCATAGTTCTCCAAATTCATTTTTAAAGGTAAATGAAAAAAAAAAAAAAAAAAAAACATTCCCATCAATAACTTCAAGGGTTATTATATTATTAGTCTCTCACGTTTGCATTAATCTGGATTTAGTTCATGATTTTCTTTCATTACTTACTGTAATCCAGTAGTTATCTAACAATACCAAATCGAGTCCCTACCGTCTTATTCCGTTAGAATTTCGTTGACTTTCGTAGACTTCCATTAGGTCAACAAGGGCAATATGGGACATTCCACAAAACCTTCTAGAAACCTGACTAAAAATGATAAAATGACACTTATGCCCTCCTATTAAATAAAAAATGAAAAAACAAATTAAATTTAAAATTAAAACATATAAAAAACTAATTAAATAATTATTATTATTATTATTAAATGAATTAAATTTAAAAATTAAAATATATAAAAAAACCATTTAAATTAATAAATTAAATTAAATTAAATAATAAAAAATTAAAAAATCCAACCTAGAAATTATTATTAAATTAAAAAATAAATATTATAAAACTAAATAATAATTATTATTATCAAAAAATTAAACAAATCATTTAATATAAAATTAAATAAGAAAATTAAAATAACAATAATAAATAAATATTTAAAAAAACTTAAATGTTAATAAATATTAAAAAAAATGAAAAAAATAAATATCCCATCATCTTCATTCTTCTCCACAATCTATCATTATCTTCATCTTCTCCACACCCATACCCTAGCTATCTATCATCATCTTCTTCATCTTCTTCAATACCCAAAGTTTAACCATCCCCAATGGATCTCCAACACGGCAAGACCAGCACCATCCCCCGCCGCCGAACCCACCACCATCACCATCGCTGCAGCCACTGAACCCAACCCCATCACCACCGCTACTGAACTACAAACCCCATCCACTGCCGACGAACTACAAAGCCATGAACAAAAGTTTAAAAAATTAACCCATCTCCATCATCCAATCTCAACTTCATCCACATATCTTCTTCTCAAATTTTCAGATTTCAAACCCAATACCAGATCAAACAAAAAAACCTCTCTCTCTCTCTCTCTCTCTCTCTCTCTCTCTCTCTCTCTCTCCTCATCTCCACATATCTTCTTCTCAAATGTTCGGCCGCCGGAATGAGGGTGGTTCCGGTCTCTTGGCCGCCGGCTTCTTCGACTCTCCCACTTCGAGCCGACACGGATTGCTATCATTGATCATCATGGGAGAGTTGTGACAGCTCTGGATTGCCCAAAAGAATTCAAAATACGTAGAGATCGAATTGCTGAGAAATTGTTTACATGTAAATTGACTATGTTTTTAGGTTGTGAGCGGGTGGAATTGGCAGTTCCTACTAATGAATTCGATGAGGATGAAGACGAGATTATTGGTTGCAAGAGGAGAGATGGGTGTGATTTTGGGGTTGATGCTGGTGGCAGTAAAGAAAATAAAGTCAATTTGTTATGCAGTTTGAAAGGATAAAATTTTGGATTTTTTTTGTTGTAAACATGTAATTTTGGATTTTTTTTTGTTGTTGTAAACATATAATTGTGTTGAATCTGGTGGGTGGTGGATGGTTTGTTGAATCTGAGTTTGGTGATTGGAGATGGATGGTGGTGTGGTTATGGGCTGATGATGAAGATGATTATGGTGATGGTCGATGATAATGGTGATGATTGATGATGGCGATAATGGTGGTGGTTTGTGATGATTGTTCTTGGGTTAGTGATAGAAGATAATCTGGTGGTAGAGATTATTTTTCTTTTAAATATTTTTTGTTAATTTTAATTTTAATTTAAAAAAAATTATAAAAAAAAAGATTTCCACCGTCCATCTTTGAGATGGACGGTGGAGATCAATCCATTTTTTGTGTTTTTTAATATATTTTAATTTTAAATTTAATTTGTTTTGTTTTTTTATTTTTTATTTAATTAAATACAAAATTACCATACTACCCTTAATCAGAAATCTCGATTAAAGGTATTTCGGTCATTGTACCCTCTGACAATGCCAATCTATTTGTTTTAACTAAAACCCTAACGGAAGGACTGCAGTTAGTAATGTCAGAAAATCGTGGACTAAACCCAGATTAACGCAAACGTGAGGGACTAAAAATATAATAACCCTAACTTCAATCTCAAATCCTTCCATAGTTCTCCAAATTCGCGGCATGACCAAAAAGAAGGCATCCCTATTGACCGGCTTATTTGATAGGAGTTTCCGGTCAACCTCAAGGCCAAGTGCCTCCCTCCAACGTTTGCCATGTCCTTCTACAAAGGCATCAAATGCCCTTCCTCTTCTTTCAACATTAAAGCCTCAAATAGTTTTACAACCTCTTCCGCATTCATCATAAGCAAAAGTACAAACAAGGCTAAACAAGAAACCAAACTACAACTATGGTCCCAAAACAGACTCACCGTGACAGACTGACGTCATCATTAGAAAGAACCAAATGAGAGTGAGTTGAGAGAAAAAAAAACTTGGTTTCGCGAGAAAATAAAAAAAAAAAAACGGAATGCAAGAAAATGTTCTACAAAGAGAAAGCACTAGAAAGAAATAATGATAATAACTAATAACTAAATTTTCCCACCAATTACACTAGATGAGGGTGTGTGCTGGTCTATGAAGCATCGAAACAAAACCCAAATTATTAATTGATTAGTGTTGACCGCCATTAGTTGACAACAAAATAGGGCAATTCAGTCTTTATCGGAGTTCAATTAAATAAATAAACAAAAGAAATTATGTTGCTCAATTAAAGATCGCCACGAAAGCCATAAAATTTTATTGATTAAGAAAAAGAACATAAGATCTGAAAAATCATGTCGGGGAGGCTCTAGCTTACCCGTCTATGTGGCGGCGGAGGCCAAAGCCTCCCTTTTTCTGCGGTGGCCTCCCCTTTTTGCGACAATAGAGAAATGGAGGAGACGTTAGCGTGTGGATTGAAGACGAAATCGTGAACCATAGTCTGTTGCTGTTGGTATTTGGGATGTGAAGAAATTTGTGTTGACGTCGTGGTGGGCTTATCAGAAGCTTCATCTTGGATGGAGTTCGATGCTCTTATGGAGGAGTTGAGTCTTATGCTTATCAGTGTGTGTTTGGTATGACTTTTGTAAGGATCAAAATCGTTTTTTTTTTAATGTTATAAGCTATTTTGTAGTTTTTTTTTAGTTGTTTAGCAAAACTTAAAACGGTTTTTTTAATATATGAATTGTCTCAATTACCTTGTATAAAAGCCATTTTATATCTACTTGGAGAAGTCCAAAATTTGGGCATTTCCAAAAAGCTTTTTTTGAGTTTTTTTAAAACATATGAATTGTCTCAACTTCCCTGTATAAATTTTAGATATTCCACAATACAACTCTTTCATTATAAATACATGGTCAACACTCAACAGCGTTTTTGTAATTCATACAACCAAAAGTTATTTTTAAAAATACATTGTCAACACCTTTTTTGTAATTTACACAACAAAAAACCTTTTTTGCTAGAAGTTCTACTCATTAGAAGCTATACTACAAAAATATCTATTCTAGAAGCTCTACTTGAAAAATCATACTAAACACACTCTTAATTAGATTTGAAAAAAAAAAAAAAAAGTCTATTTATTTATTAAATAACTTTAAATAATTCTAATAAACAAACAAAAATAATAAATTAAGCTAGGACTATTGGGGTATTTGTAAATTTATCAATATTCTCATTGAATCATTCATGTAATGTACCAACGAACACAGTGAATCGATCCGTATAATCAATTTGTCATAGCTTCAACTTAACACATCACTCGGTTATTTCGATTGTTAACCAAAACACCAAACTTGGGTAGAAATCGGATCCCACAATTTTTTTTTTATTTTTTTTTATAGCTCTGCTAATTGTTATAAAAACATTGATTTAATTATATATATATATATATATATATATTCCGAATATGAATAACTATACTAGAAATAAATAAAATGACCTCTATAATAAGTTGGGCGAAAACCAACTGATATGATTTATACTCGGCAAACTTCGTTGAATCCTCTCGTTTTCCAAGTAAAAGATGTCAGATTCGCGAGATATGGTGGTAGGGTAATCTTCAAATTCTTCCTCCACAAAGAAAATGCAGTTTTTCTTCAACTCGTCGTTGGATTTTGAAACTTGCACCGACACCGAGCCTGACTTTGACACAAATAACATTTGATCACCCAAACTCTTTAGTCTCGTAACACTCATGTTGTTGTTGTTGTTGTTGGCACCAGGATAATCAATCTTGAACACTTCAAATTTACTTGTTTGAAGCATCGTCAAGTTGAAATCAATGATAGCGTCGTCATCACCCTCGTACTCGTTATCATCAGGTTCCTCCTCGGCCAATTTGATCACAAATCTTGTCATAGTAGTTAAGAACATAATTGCATACACGGAATATCTTGCCCAATCCACCGTTATTATTGTTGGTAGTATGATCATCATCATCATCATTATTATCAAATTTATGATCAACACTTTAATTACCGCCACGGTCATAACATCTTCTTTAAGCACACCATGAGGAGCATCAGGATCTATGATGGATAGCATAAAATTCATAATTCGATGAACGACCAGTAATTCACCATTGGATTCCATCAAATATGAGATGCACCCGACGTTCTTCCCAATCCAAGTTTCCTCGGAGTCATCAACAGGAACCCAAATGTTTGGATCCAGAGGATCTATAATACTCGAACTAGAAGTCCTCATCAAAGTATCAAAAGGGATTAGTTTAACAACATCTTAATCATTGTCATCGTCTCCGATTCTCATGCTATGATCATGTGTTTCAACAACAGCAGCATCCGCATCATTATCATCGTAGTTGATCAATGCATATAATATTCCTTTATAAAACAAAATATCCTCACACAAAATACTTCGATGATCTGCACCACTACCTTTAAAGATTCTCCAACTCTTATCTCCTGGTCTGCATAGTGCCAATGTTGATTGATTATAAAAGCTTGCTGCTACTATAAAATTATTCGAATTATCCTCACACGAACACGATAATTCAATCTTTTCAATGAAGTGTGTTATATCGTAATCATCATATTTCTTTTCGCGGAGGAAATCTTTGAAAGATGGGATTGTTCTTAGATGAGGAAGTTGGAGTTGAACACCTGAAATCAGATTATATAGAACGAGCTTAGGATTAAAATACCAACCTTTCGCGATCACAAGCCAACCTTTTGAAGAACCACAGTACCACCATCCGAATAGAGTGGTGGGGAGACTGATATTGCGGAAACATCCCAGAGTGAAATCGAAGAATTTCAAGCTTGTTGTACGAGGTTGATGATGATCAGGAGAGAGTACCAGCCATGGAACTTGAGCTGTTTCGATTTTCTTCTTTCTCTGTATTACAGCTGATCTCCAAGACTTGGAGATGTGGCTCAAGTGAATGCAATGGAATAAATTCAACTGCTCAACGATTATGTCACCCAAAATACACGAGACAAGCTCATCATCCCAACTCCTCCTATGATCGGTATCGTTTTCGATAATGGCCTGTTTGTTGTTCTTGATCTTCTTCTTGCACCTTAAATTTTGGAGTAACATCTCCAAGAAATTATTTCTGTATGCATGCAACGATGATGATGTCATGATCAGAGAGAACAATAATAAGAAGATAGAATAATTCCTATAAACAAAAAGCTGGAATATGCGATACTAAAATCATGTGATCCTGCGATATAGTTTTTATATAGGATCATATATTCCTATCGAGTAGTAAAGAATTGCTTATTTGAATTGGATTGGATTTTATTTTGCTTATTTGAGTATGTTTAGGTTTTGTTGTTTATTTCCTTCTAAATTCAATCTAATTCTTTTGAATGCACAGCTGATTAAATTTATATATATATATATATATATATATACGGTCCCGTTCCTATCAGGCCACTTATTTATAAAAGTGATTTGGTAAGTGTATACATACCAAGTCAAAATATGTAAAACGAGTGACTCACATTCAATATTCTTATATAATTCTATCAGAGCATTCTCATAGAAAAATTTCCGTATATATATATAAAATATAATAATTAACTCTAAATAATTCGGTAAAACAATATAATAACATTAACGTATTTAAATTAAAATATATCGAAATCCGAACCCCCAATCTTTTTGCTGCAGTCCGAGTGATGTTCTACTTTGGGTTTCGGCCCATTTCGAAACTGGGTTCCGTTAATAGAGTGATACTAATCTACATTCTACACTAACCAAACCGCAGTTCTATGCTAAATAAAGCCCTTAAAATAAACAAAACCTTACAATCTCACTTCGTGTCTCTCGTTAGTCAGTCCCTCTCCCTCCAAAATCTCGACCAAACTCAACAACAATGGCGTCGATGCTCTCAACAAAAAAGCGAAAACAATCCTTGAAAGAGCTCAAAACCCTAGGCCAGCAGCTCCTGTCTTCCAGAGCTCACGTAAACAACTTACCACTCCTGATCACGTTCGTGTCTCCGGCGTCGCCGCCGCAGCACCTCTTCGAGTCTCTTCTCTCTCTCCAATCGTTCTTCACTCCCGTCCTGCCTCAGCTTCCTCCCTCCTCTTCGAAGAAGAACCGAGTCGATGACGAGTCCAAAAAGGAGGATCCTGAGTTCATTTACAAGACGTGGCTTCGCTCCAAGTTCGACGAGCTCGTCAGGTCGCTTATTCACGTCCTGTTTTCGCCGCAATCAGAGGACACTTTGAGAGTGAGTTATTACTTTTCGCTTTATATTTGACGCAGTGACAGTTTTAATTATTCTTGCATTTCAATACGTAAAATTTTGTTCTCAAGTTGTTAATTTTGGTCGCGGAAAGTTTTTTGTTTAATATTTGATATATTTACAGTTGTAATGATTTAATTTGGTTTGATTAGGAGGTTGTGTTGGATACACTGATGGAATTTGTCAAGTTGGGAAATAATGGAAGGTTTCATTCTGCGATATATCATAAATTGCTTCAAACTATTGTAAGTTGAACCACTTTTCGATTGCGTTTGAAGTTCTTTCTCCTGTAAGGACATTATCGTTTGATTGATAGAGTGAGTGATGTTAATGATGAGCTACTCGTATTGATTATCTTGTTTACAGGTTTACTCTGTAGAGTCTGTTGATTGCGTGACAGACTTGCTTGCATCAAAGTATTTCAAGTACATTGATGTCCGGTATATGATCATAACTTTATTTTTCTTTTTTGTGAACCTTTTGCTGTTTTATTCTTTGTTGAGATGTCAGTAGTGATAGCTACTTATGTTCTTATGTTGTATTAGAAAGTCAAGCTGTACAAGTTTATTTGCTTACTTATTATTTGCTTGTTTCAGTTATTTCACCTATATTAGTCTGGAAAAACTTGCTACAACTTTGGATGTAAAAGATATCTCTGGTAATTTGTTGCCATGCTCCTCAGCTGAACATTCTCTTTATTTCTGTGCTAGTGGTTTTTTAATTTTTTGATGCTTTTATATTAGCTGATTTGTTTGTCTTTGCCTCTTTGGTAGATGACAAAACCATGAGTGCAAATGGCAATGATGAGAGTAATCCGACAGCAAGGTCAGTTAGTGACTTAGTGTATATAATTATTAGTTTATTACATACCCTTGAATTAGTATTTATTCTCATGGTGTCGAATGAATCTAAATAGCTATTGTTTCTGGCAGCATCGAGCTTCGTATTCACAAGATACATCATATTATATCAAACATCACATCGCAGGAAGGCAATAACGAAAAATCTGAGCATGAGATGTGGAGTGGATCTGGTAATTGCTTGCATCTTTTCATTTTGATGATACCGATGTTCTTTTTTTCTTTTCTACGATTTTGTTTTCCTATCTTCTCAGCATTTTATAGTGCTATTTATGATCAGGGAGCATTTGATTAAAGTTCTCTTGTTTCTGTACCAATTAGGATTTTCATCCAAAGAAGGTTTTGAGGTGTTGAAAACAGAAGATAAAAAGCTCAAGAGTGGCAAAAATAACAATAATGTAAGTTTTTAGTTAGTTTCTGTTGAATACATGATCAATTTATTTATACCTATCTAAAATAAATTATTGGTGAATGAACTAGATTCTCCACCATATCCTTCACCAGAAACCAACTATTGAATAATTTGGCATGCATTCAGGTATTGTCTGCTGACACTATTGTCAGAAAGATGAAATTGAAGTTCACCAAAGCATGGATTGCATTTCTCAGGTTGCCACTTCCAATTGACTTATACAAGGAGGTACACTTCACAGCTTTTGTACTATGCTTGTGCTCGTATCAGTGCCCAAAACAGCTGAATTATCCCCCCGGACCTTAGGTTAGGTGGTAAATGGATTGTATATATGTGGAAGAAGAAAATAAAGGAGAACTAGTTTAAGCTTACCAATTGAATGGATAGTTTCCTTGCAGCCTCTTTGTATCCCATAATATATGATCCCTTCTGACAGCTATACACTAGCTCCCTATTTACTGCTGTTTTGTACATACCTTTTTCTGTTTTTTATCATTATTTTTTTTCCTTCTCTATTCTTGAGATTGAGATAGTGAATGTTCTCATTTAATCTTTTGCATATGATGTTTTTATTTGTGATTCTCTTTGTATGACAGCTTTTCCTTTTTTATTTTTTATTTTTTATTTTTTATTTATTTTATTTTAATACTATTAAGGGAATGATAAACGGAATTGTTACACTATACTCCTTTTTTCTGTAAATCGGAAGTTCCAAGCTGGATTCCTTCCGTAAATGTTACCTCAGTTCAATTGGATGATTTTTTCTTCTCTTGCATATTCCTTGTCAGCTCTCACCTCCCTGCCTCTTGATTTCAGGTTCTTGTTATTATGCATCAGGCTGTCATTCCTTTTCTATCTAATCCCCTCATGTTATGGTGAATACACATTCCATAATTTTATTTTCTTCATTGAAGATACGACTTCTTTTTGTAATTTATTCTGACTTAGCACCTTCCAACATGCAGTGACTTCTTAACTAGATCATATGACATCGGTGGTGTTGTCAGCGTCATGGCTCTTAGCAGTCTCTTTATCCTCATGACACAACACGGTTTAGAGTACCCCAACTTCTATGAAAAACTTTATGCCCTATTGGTACCATCTATCTTTATGGCGAAACATAGGGCAAAGTTTTTGCAGGTAATTCAAAATGCTAAATAAGTAATCACATTTCAAGTAAAGTTGAAATCATATATTCCATTAGCAATAAGGGAAAAAGTGCATGATGTCATGCATCATGGTCTTGAGGTTGCTGCTTTTGGTCCTGATATGAATAACGTATAGAAAACGCAAAGATTTTCAATTCTAAATTGACAAGCAATCAGGTAACTTTTATCAATTTGAGCTCTTGCATATTTTAAAAGACATGAAACTTATTTGCTGCAGCTTCTGGATTCTTGCCTAAAGTCGCCACTTCTTCCGGCATACTTGGCTGCTGCTTTTGCAAAGAAATTGAGTAGACTGTCTCTCTTGGTTCCGCCTTCAGGAGCTTTGGTTATCATAGCTTTGATTCACAACCTTTTACGCAGACATCCTTCAATCAACTGTTTGGTACACCGGGTAGAAAAACGATCTTATTATTTACTCTTGTCATTTTTGTCTGTCCAATTATAATCTTCTTGATCTTGACCTTTCCGACATTTAATGTAATGTATATGTTATAAATATACGCAGTTTATTGATTCTAGCTCCTATGTATACTTCAAAAGTTCTTTGTCCTTAACTTTGGTTATTTCAGTGAATTGCAATGACTTGTAATTTATCCTTTTATACATTGTCTAAACAATCAGAAATATATGCAAGTCAACATGATTTGTGTAAGATATAATGTAGGATTTAGGAAAGAAAGGATTACCAACTATTAACATTTTAGATTTGGGAAAGAAATGTTTACAAATCACAAGAGGATATGAAAGAGTAACATGTGATGAATGGAATTGAATAGCACACTATGATTGAAAAAATGAAGTTGAGTTTATCTGTGCAGGAAGATGGCTATGGAACCGAAGAAGACGGTTCTAAGGCTGAGAAAGAGATTGTTGACACTACAGTTGAATCCGAAGAAACTGTCACAAATAAATCTAGCAGAAAACCTGGCATTGATCATTTCAACAATGAAGAAATTAATCCCGTGAAATCTAATGCCATGAGTAAGTATTCTTGTTAATTTCTTTTTTGAATCCGTGCATTTTACACTATATTCAATATGTCCAAACTTGACTGCTGGCAGCAAGAAGTTGGGATTTGGCTTTTTTATTTATTTTGGACGTAGAACTATGTTTATGTGAATTTAAAGTTTGCCTATCTTTGGGAATTTTTCAAGCAGAGAGTTCACTTTGGGAAATAGACACCCTCCGACGCCACTACTGCCCTCCTGTATCAAGGTATGCGCTTGATACCTGAACATCACATACCCCAAATGCTATATTTATTTCTCCAATAACATCTAATTTCACATGTTCTTAGGTTTGTCTTGTCGCTGGAGAATGATTTGACAATTAGAGCAAAAACCACAGAAATTAACGTTAAGGATTTTAGTTCCGGTTCATATGCAACAATATTCGGAGAGGAGGTAATACTGAGAGTGTTAAATTTGCATAATCTTTATCAGAAATTTCCTTATATGTACACGAACATAAACGCAAAACATCTATTTCCAAATTTTGGTTTATCATTCCTTGTTGTGTAATGTGGAACTTCGGTTCTCTCCACGTATGAAATACAGTCATTCTCAAAAATATTCTATACCCTTGATTGCAGATAAGGCGAAGAGTAAAACAGGTTCCACTGGCATTCTACAAAACGACTCCCACCTCATTGTTTTCGGAAGCAGATTTTGCCGGTTGGACCTTTGAATCTGAGGAAATTAAGGAAAATAATACCGAGAAGGATGGAAAAAGAACCTCAAACATGTCTGAAGAAAACGTTGACATCTCTGCTAAACGGCAGAGGGTAGAATGTTGGTGAACCGTCTCTTGGGACGGGATGGTTAAACAAAACCAGATAAATTTTGTAGCTTATCAAAGTTCTTGGGAAATTAATTTCCAAGTTTCCTGATTTACCATGTAATTTTACCAAAATGTAGATGTAATCGCAACCCAGATCCAAAATTTGATGAGTTTTAATATAGAACGAGTCATTATTAATACAATCTTACAATGAAAGGCCATTTTTGGTGTGCTGGATTTGATTTAATTAGACTATTGAATATTGATTGAGATTGAAGCTGATGAGATTAGATGAGATTAGATGAGATAAAACTTCAATCTCATATTATTTTGATTTTGTTAAATTCATCTTATATTATTGCAAATTATTGCCTGTGACCTGTGAGATCAGTAGGGCTCCTTCCTTAGTAAACAACAAATTTTATTTTGTTAAAACTATGACTCGAAAACTTTATTATTAAGTCATATTAATGATTTTATTAATAAAATCATTAATGTTCTTACTCCTTACATAAGCCATATTAGACGGTGTTGTTAATCAAAATCATTAATAAAATCATTAATATGTATACTTACGGAACCGACACTTTATTTGGGTAAAAATAAAATTAGATAAATTGTCATATTCTAATATAAAAATTCTTCATATCATGGCACGTTAAGACCTAAAGAGGAACACATATAGCTTCTACCATGGTGGTGGACCTTTCCTTTATAAACCCCCACCACCCGAGATTAAGGCTCAATGTACGTAAGGTTTTGTGTCTATTTTCCCACCTTTGGTGTGGGTGTGATATCTCACTTATATGTGGGAGTTCTCTCCTCGCCTATGGAAGTGTCCAGTCCGGACTGTGCTTACAGAGTCCTATCTCGCCGGTCCCGTCATTTGTTGACGTAATAAAAAAATTAAAAAAATAAGAATTAAAGAGGAATCTTTGTTACTGATCGAAAGTAAAATTATAATATTAAATATATATATATATATATAATTTTATGTAATTCATTATTCATATTTAATTTCTTTCTTTTATATATATACACACAAAAAGTCAACGTTGTCAAACTGGGGGAAGGTAGTTTTTTCTCATAAAACATGGAGAGAACAGAAAACAAGTAGATGGATTTTGCAACATGATAACTGTCTCCCTCTCTCTCTATCTCTGAGAAGTGTTTTGAACACACGTGAAGTTGAGAGTTGTTTTCACTTGCAACCACGTTGAATTCCCAAATCGATTTGATCTTCATTAGAGTTCTTTCTTCGTCTTCTCTTTTTCTCATCTAACCAAAATTCCCTACATTCACTCTTTTATTATCAACCAGTCGTCGCTTTGGACTCACCATTGCTCTCACGATCCATTTCTCGTCAAGGTATCTACTTTTTATCATCTTTCGTGCTTTTGGTTCATCACTCATCTGGGGTTTTGTTAATTCTATGTTTAAATGGATAGTTTATTGTGATTTGATCTGGTTTATTTGAGATCCATTTCCAGTCAATGTCTTTGTTTAGTAGATTTTCAGAATTTAGATCCCACTTTAGTTTTATACATCTTGTCTGGAATATTTTACTTATCTTCAATGTCCAAGACTAGGGATTCATTCTATTATGATTCTGACTTGAAATTCGTCGGTGCATTTTTAAAGGGCTTGTTTGAAATGTATCATGATAATTTATTTCCTTCCCTTTTTGCTTTTTTTTTTTTTTGTTCACTTTTGGAAATATTTTATTTTGGTAATTGCTTATCAAGCTTCAATCTTGTTTAGGTTGCATTGCCAAATTTAGTAATTACTGGTATGAATTTGTGTAATGTGTTGGTAGATGCAGTCTCTTAAAAATTGCAGCTTTGAACACAGACATTGGTTTATGAGAGTAAAAGCTCATTTGATGGTCATAGTCACAACCCTTTTCTTTTGATATGTGGGATCAATTGATTTTTGGTTGGGTTCAGTTTTATGTGATTGTCTGTCTCAGTTCTTTTGATATCTAGTTCACGCTATGCAAGTTTATTATGTGATCTATCTTGCTCTGATTGTTTGTTTATTATGTGTTCTGCTAATATATTGAAGGTTTTGAAGAGAAATGAAGTTGCTGCCGTCTGTTTGTTAACTGTTTGCTCGTAGAGTATGTTGAATTGTTAGAAAATGGCTCATTTGAAGACCTTGAAGTATAATTAGTAAAGGTGAAGCATGAGATTGAGTTTGATGAAGGTTCCGAAGCGGTATCTGATTGTTATTTTAACCTTCATCAGCACATGTGTTTGCTATATAGAGCGTGTGGGCTTCTCTATTGCCTATACTGTCGCAGCTGATAAAGCTGGGGTTAACCAATCAAGCAAGGGCACTATACTTTCAACGTTCTACTATGGTTATGCCTGTTCTCAGGTGCCTGGAGGATGGGCGGCTCAGAGAATAGGGGGAAGGAAGGTTCTCCTTCTCTCATTTGTGCTATGGTCATCGACTTGCTTTTTAATCCCACTGGATCCCAATAGAGTCTTTCTCTTGGTGCTGGCTCGCTTGCTTGTTGGTGTGGCACAAGGGTTCATATTCCCATCAATCCACACTGTCCTAGCTCAGTGGGTGCCACCTCATGAAAGGTCTAGATCTGTTTCCCTTACAACTTCCGGGATGTACCTAGGTGCAGCGATGGGAATGCTTACCCTTCCGAGCCTTGTGAAGTTCAAAGGTCCCCAATCTGTATTTGTTGCTGAAGCAGCATTAGGTGCAATGTGGTCTCTTCTTTGGTTCAAATATGCCAGTGACCCTCCTCGGTCTGAGCATCCAAAAGCCACTGCTGCTGGTTTTGGAGAATCTTTGTTGCCACTCAAAGGTAATCAGAAGATAAAAATGGAGAATGGAGGAAGTGCTTCTAGAACTGCCAAAATCCCGTGGAAGAAGATTTTACTCAGTTTGCCTGTTTGGGCAATTGTGGTTAACAATTTCACATTCCATTATGCTTTGTATGTGTTGATGAACTGGCTGCCTACATACTTTGAGCAGGGCCTTAATCTCAGTCTTCAGGAAATGGGTTCTTCCAAAATGTTGCCTTATCTCAACATGTTCATATTCTCAAATATCGGTGGGGTGGTTGCTGACCATTTGATTACTAAAAGAATAATGTCCGTGACTAAAACCCGGAAGTTCTTGAACACCATAGGCTTCGTAGTTGCTTCCCTTGCATTGATGGCTCTTCCACTTTTCAGAACTTCTAGCGGGGCTGTCTTCTGTTCTTCTCTGGCCCTTGGTTTCTTGGCATTGGGGAGAGCTGGGTTTGCGGTGAATCACATGGATATCGCCCCCAGATACGCGGGAATTGTGATGGGAGTTTCTAATACAGCTGGTACATTAGCGGGCATTATTGGGGTTGATCTGACTGGAAAGCTTCTTGAAGCTGCTACAACTGCTTCTTCAGATCTTTCTAGTCCGGAAAGCTGGAGAGTAGTGTTTTTCATACCAGGGTTGCTCTGCATTTTTAGTTCTTTCATATTTTTGATATTCTCAACAGGGGAAAGAATTTTTGATTGAGGTACACGATTTTTTGCTGGTGAGCCGTGTAATTTATTCTATTGTAATCCTTCCCCAGAAAAAGGCTTATATTGAACTCCAACATTGCTACAAAACATTTGAAGTGAAAGATAGAGTGGATATCATTAGTTTTTGATTTGTCAAAGTGAATTTCCAGGATGTAAGTGAGTGACTAGATGGAACACCAAGGTGCCTTTAGTGAAGTTAGAAACATTTGCAAATGCATGATGAATATGCTGAAGATTTCAGAGAATATCTGTACCCAGATATTCTGTTCAAAGTATTCTTCAACTTTGTATATGTCACTTATTTTACAGTAGATGATGATTTGTATCGGCTGAGATGCCATGATTCTCTTTTGATATTCTTGAAAGCCATGTGATTGTCATTGCTGAATGCTGATACTGATGCTATTGTTTTTATGGTATGGATTTCATTTAATTATTTTAGAAGATGTAAAAATTCTCATCCGTTAAACAAGCACTTCAAAAGAACATGATCTTCAGCTAGATATTCCACAAACGTTGAAAACGTGAAGCACTAACTACTCACAGAGACAAGTAGTGGAAGTGGAAGTGGTCCTTGTTTACAAAGCAAAATTTGTATATTTGGAGCCCGAACCCAAAACTCATAATATTCAAAGTTGGTGTTGATTGATGAAATGATGGTGTCTGAGCTGAGAGTAACCAAGACAACATAATTTCAGAACGTGTTCTAATAGTATCCCCTCCATTTACTCCATAACTGACTCGTGATGATATTTTATTAAAGGCAGGTGGAGTTGTGTTCTGCTGCTTCATACACTACATGACAATGGTCCCACCACCAGCATATTGCCATAATATAGACAAAATGCATATGCAAATGGCAACCATTAACATATCCACAGAGCTCAAGGTGTCAACCCTTCATCCGCGGTAAACTTTCTGGGTTCTAACAAGCCCTTTTCACACTTTTCCTTCCACACAAAACACTAAAATGATTCCTCTTTGACAAAACACAAACTTCCCAATATGTTCTTTTCACTACCATTTTCTATCACCTTCTATACCCTATTAGTTACGTTTCTTCTTCTTCTTCTTCATCATTTCATAATCCATGATCGATCAATTATAATATAACTCCAAACTACAAACCTTAAAAAAATTGAAACCCCAATCAAAACCCTATCTATTCTCCAAATTAAAGTTTTTCTTCTCCATTCATGGTTCTCTTTTGTCAACATCACCTGTTCACAACCACTACCATGCTTTTCCCAAGTCACTTCCCATATCTATAAACATTCATATCATAGTTTTGTTATCTTGTTTCTCTATATCTTTGTTTTTTCAGCTAAACCTCAGATATACTGTTTTCATTTTCTCAATAAAGATTTGATTTTTATCCACCGCTGCTTACACAACAGGAAAGTAAACTTTTTAGTACCACCACCTGGCTTGACTGACTGCAAAACCAAGCACACAAGTTGTTCTCTTTCTCTATTTTCAAGTATTCCCACAATTAATATATTCGAAAGAGCCCACTGCTGAGCTGACCCTGAGTGGTTGCTTCTCTTTCCTGTGTTCTCCCACACTTTTTCTCTTGTGGGTACATACAAAAATCATTTTTTTGGGTTGGTATCTTCTTCTATCATTACATTTTTGTCCTTCTGGTTCTTTATGATTAATGCATCTATTGTCTTTCTGTTTTTGGGTGGTGTGGTTTGGTTGTTTTCCTCACTCTTCCTCTCATTCCTACAAATAAGCCTCCTTTTTTTTTTTCTTTTTTCTTTTTTTTTTAGGTGAGTTTCTATTCCTCGTGAATTCCAAATATCACCTGAAATTTCACTTTTTGATTGTTCATCCTTGGTGGGTATTGCTTGCTTACTCTATATTCTCTTTCAGGTAAGAATCTTTTGTTTTTCTTTTTTTCTTTTCACTGTCTGCCTTTCAGTTTTAACTATTGTAAAGCTTATAAGATTTAGCATTTTAGTGCACATGGTCATGGTTTGGGTTTAGGAACTTATAAATCGGGTTATTCTTGTGCTTTATGGAAAATATTCTTTGGCAAAATGAGTTTCCTATTGTTTTCTTTTATTCCTTTGTGTTTTTTAGTTAATTAAGGTTATTACTAATTGCCTTGGACATGGATGATTTGATTTTATTCCCGATGAATGATATTGTTTTCTTGTAAAGTATTCTCATGTTATTGTTGTCATATCTTCTTATTAGAGGTATTGCTATTCTAGTTTTAGTTGCTTGTAACTCTATAAGATTTGTTGTTAATTCTATTTAGTTGAATTTAATTAGTTTCTGAATACAGGTGGTCGGATTGATATAATATCATCATGAATCTGGTTTTGCTCGTGTCCATCTTCATTCTGTGTACTGGAACATCCTTGGAAGGAGCTTTGAGGTCTAATGTGAGTGTTGGAGCAATATTCTCATTTAGCACTATTAATGGGCAAGTTTCAAAGATTGCCATGAAGGCTGCTGAGGATGATATTAATTCTGATCCGCGTATTCTTGGTGGAAGGAAATTGTTCATTAAATTTCACGATTCCAACTTCAGTGGATTTCTTAGCATCATGGGAGGTATGGTTTTACAAGTAGTTGCTATTTTTTGCTGTAATTAGTGGTACGTTTACTTAGTTTTAATCATGTCTTGTCTTCCTTTCCTTTAGAAGATATCCGTTTTCTCTGTCGAAATGGTTAATATACTCATAATGTACATTTCTCTGCTGATCACAGCCTTGCAATTCATGGAGACTGATACTATAGCTATAATTGGTCCGCAAAGTGCTGTGATGGCCCATGTACTTTCTCATCTTGCCAATGAACTTCACGTCCCACTATTGTCATTCACTGCTCTAGACCCCACCTTGTCACCTCTCCAGTACCCTTTCTTTGTTCAAACAGCTCCCAATGATGAATTCCAGATGACTGCCATTGCAGAGATGGTTAGTTACTATGGTTGGGCAGAGGTTGTTGCAATTTACAGTGATGATGATCAGGGCCGAAATGGTGTAATCACATTAGGTGATAAGCTTGCTGAGAGACGCTGCAAAATTTCATACAAATCAGCACTTCCTCCTGATCCAATTGGCAACGAAACTGATGTTACAAATGAATTAGTTAAGGTTAGAATGATGGAATCTCGAGTGATTGTTCTGCACACCTTCTCCAAAACAGGTCTCATGGTTTTTGATATGGCTCGGAGACTTGGAATGATGGATAGTGGATATGTTTGGATAGCTACCACATGGCTATCAACTGTTTTAGATTCGAAACCATTGCTTGCTTCAAACAAATCAAACTCTATCAAAGGAGCTCTCACGCTTCGCCCACACACACCTGACTCCAAAAGAAAAAAGGACTTCATGTTACGGTGGAACAAGCTGAGTAATGGCTCTATTGAATTGAATCCTTATGGTCTATATGCCTATGATACAGTTTGGATTATTGCTCGTGCTATAAAATTGTTCTTGGATCAAGGCAATACCATTTCATTCTCCAATGATTCGAACTTAATTGGTTTAGGAGGTGGGACTTTGAATCTTGGAGCATTGAGCGTATTTGATGGAGGTAATCAGTTTCTTAAGAACATATTGCAGACCAATATGACAGGTCTGTCTGGTCCAATTCAATTTAATCAAGAGATTCAAGACAGGTCCCTCTTACTTCCTTCGTTTGATATAATTAACGTAGTTGAGCATGGATATCAGCAGATTGGTTACTGGTCTAACTATTCTGGGCTATCTGTGGTTTCCCCAGAGACACTATATGGAAAACCTCCTAACCGTTCTAGTTCAAACCAACATTTAAACGATGTGGTATGGCCTGGAGGTGTAACAGCAAAACCTCGTGGTTGGGTATTTCCAGACAATGGAAGGAAATTGAGAATTGGAGTCCCAAACCGAGTTAGTTATCGGGACTTTGTCTACAAAGTCAATGGTTCTGATATAGTTCATGGATATTGCATAGATGTATTCCATGCTGCTCTAAATTTTCTTCCATATTCAGTTCCACATACATTCATTCCCTACGGAGATGGCCATCAGAATCCAAACTACAATGAACTTGTTTACAAAGTCACAACTGGGGTTAGTTGCAACTTATTATTCAACAGAGAAAATAATGAGCTTATAATTCTTACTTATCCTGTGATATTGTTGTTGCAGGACTTTGATGCTGCTGTGGGTGACATTGCAATTGTAACAAACCGAACAAGGACTATAGATTTTACTCAGCCGTATATAGAGTCAGGGCTGGTTGTGGTAGCGCCAGTCAAAAAGTTGAATAAAAATGCTTGGGCATTCTTGCAGCCCTTTACTCCATTGATGTGGGCAGTCACGGCAATTTTTTTCCTTGTGGTGGGAGCAGTTGTGTGGATCCTTGAACATAGAATAAATGATGAATTCAGGGGGCCTCCTAAGAGACAGATCGTAACAGTTTTATGGTGAGCACATGGTAAATTGTGTAATCATTATGATTGGAGCATAATTTGTCTTCAAAAATTATATTTTTTCGAATGTTTTGAGCCCCAAAATAATGAACCAAAGTAGAAACTTGGACTAGTTTTACATATCCATTTCAGAGGTCCTTGTTCAGCACAAGTTCAAGAGAAGAAAATTTTGGCTTAGTTTAGTATCTTAACTACCAAATTAAGTAAGATTACTAGTCTTAGACTCCACTAGAGATCTCCACTCTCACATCCTCCGCCCCCTTCCTCTAAATCCAAGCAACTTTGCCCAGTTTATGGACTATAATTTGCATCCCTTCCCATTTGACTAGTGTAACTTGATAGTTGTTCTTTTAATCTTGCAGGTTTACCTTTTCGACGATGTTCTTTGCCCATAGTAAGTTTTTCTAGTTTGAAAATCTTTGCATTGTTCATTCCAAGCATTTAAATTACATGCCAACACTTGAATTCTTCATGTTTTCAGGAGAAAACACAGTGAGCACACTTGGTCGCATTGTGCTAATCATCTGGCTTTTCGTAGTTCTGATAATCACCTCAAGCTACACCGCAAGCTTGACATCAATCCTCACGGTGCAACAGCTATCCTCACCCATCAAAGGGATTGATACCTTGATGACTAGCAATGACCGCATAGGATACCAAGTGGGTTCTTTTGCTGAAAACTATCTGATTGAGGAACTCAGCATTCCAAAATCTAGACTTGTTGCTCTTGGCTCCCCGGAAGAATATTCCCTTGCTCTTCTGAATGGAACTGTTGCTGCTGTAGTTGATGAACGTCCATATGTAGACCTCTTCCTCTCAGATCACTGCCAGTTCTCAATTAGAGGTGTAGAGTTCACAAAAAGCGGCTGGGGATTTGTGAGTATTCCAATATTAACCTATTGATTTCAATGTTATTTCATCATTAATCAAGCTAATTTGCTAGTAAGTTGTGACAAGCCCATAGCATTGCCTTAAGTGGGTAGCGGTTTGTAGGTATAATAGCCAAAGAAGTTCACAGAATCATGGGCTTCATGTGAACCATAAATTGCAAAGTTTGAGATCATGTGAACTTAAAAACTATTAAGAGTAGCATCGCTCTTCATTATTGTCAAGTAGTTTAAGTAAGGAACATTTCAAATAGGCTACTATAATCCATTTCATGGCAACCTGAGATTATCGTTGCATAAAGTTCTTACCAGACACATGCTCAGGTCATATGCATTATGTTACATTGTTACGTTTTCTGCCTTTGTTGTGTTGGATGGATATTGCATGTGACGGTTTAGGCAACTGATCTGGTTACTGTGTGTGTTCTATAGGCATTTCCGAGAGACTCTCCTTTAGCAATCGATATGTCGACTGCCATTCTCACTCTATCGGAGAATGGTGAACTTCAGAAGATCCATGATAAGTGGCTGTTGAAAAAGTCTTGTAGTTCCGACTCCGAGAGCTCTCAGGTTGACTCAGAACAGCTCCACATAGAAAGCTTCTTGGGGCTATTCCTCATCTGTGGGATTGCATCTTTCCTTGCTCTCTTCATATACTTTTGCTTGATGGTACGCCAATTCAAACGTTACACTCCCGAAGACCCTGATCCTTCCACCCCGCGCAGCTTTCCTACAGCACGCCTTCAAACCTTTTTGTCATTTGCTGACGAAAAGGTAGAAAGAATAAAGAGCAAGTCAAAGAGGAAACGCGAGGAAATGTCAATCCGTTCAAATGGTTTTGGGAAGGAAACCGAATCTAGGAACGGATCAGATAGAATACAAAGGGATATTTCTCCGGAGAGGAATAATGGTGATTCTTGGCGCGATTAAATAGTCTGATTACTCGAGACCACTTTGATTCATGTAGAAATTTTCATATTTTGGTGTCTCAGCTGACCGAATGAACTATATAAAAGCCTCAATGTAACTATGTTTTAGTGTAGGAGATGATATCTGTTGTGTGTAAGACTGTAATAGTTCAACATATAGAATCTGGCCTTGTAATTCTGTTTTGAGGTCAAATAAATTAGTAAAATCAACAAAGGATAGTTGAGTTAAGATCGTAAAATACGTATAATGGGACTCGAATCATCTATGCCGCTAGACACACCATTAACACACAACTAATGTCGAAGGGCTGATGCGCAATTTTTTTTAAAATTATTTTATTTATTTTGGTGTTAATGGGTTAAAAGAAATTTCTCACACCAAACACAATTGCTTAATATTTAATCAATATGTTACCATAATCTAAAACGACATCGTTTTTGGTATATCTTGTCTCTCTTAACCTTAAACCCTAACATTTCCAGTTGTCATCTCCCACGAAAATCAAATCTCTATCTGGTCTCACAATCAAATCAAAAATGGCTGTCTGTTTCTCATCTCCGGTGAAACCCACAACTTATTTCACTATCAGAACCCAACCGAAACCTAAAAATCCGATCTTTCGATGCCAATGCTCCGTCAACACCATCACCACCACCGAGCCCCAGCCCATCTACACCTCCGTCAGGTCCTTTGCACCCGCTACCGTCGCCAATCTCGGCCCCGGCTTCGACTTCCTTGGCTGCGCCGTCGACGGCATCGGTGACTATGTCTCCCTTCGCCTAGACCCCGCCGTCCACCCTGGCGAAATCTCAATCACCGACATCGACGGCCCTTCCAAGCTCAGCAAGAACCCTCTCTGGAACTGCGCTGGGATCGCCGCCATCGCTGCCATGAAGATGCTCGGCGTTCGATCGGTGGGTCTCTCGCTTTCTCTCGAAAAGGGTCTGCCTTTGGGTTCCGGGCTCGGATCCAGTGCCGCCAGCGCAGCCGCCGCTTGTGTCGCTGTCAATGAGATGTTTGGTGGGAAACTGAAAGCGGACGAGTTGGTGCTGGCTGGATTGGAATCGGAAGCCAAAGTCTCCGGCTACCACGCTGACAACATCGCTCCGGCGATCATGGGTGGTTTCGTTTTGATTCGAAGCTACGATCCTCTGGAGCTGATGAGACTCGAATTCCCAATAAACAAGGAGCTTTTTTTCGTGCTGGTGAGCCCTGAATTCGAGGCGCCGACGAAGAAGATGCGGGCGGCGCTGCCGGCGGAGGTGGGGATGCCCCACCACGTGTGGAACTGCAGCCAGGCCGGAGCGCTAGTGGCATCAGTGCTGCAAGGGGACCTGGTGGGACTGGGGAAGGCGCTATCGTCGGACAAGATCGTGGAGCCAAAACGGGCGCCACTGATTCCGGGGATGGAGGCGGTGAAGAAGGCGGCGATCAAGGCTGGTGCATTCGGGTGCACCATAAGCGGGGCAGGGCCAACGGCTGTGGCGATTGTAGAGGATGAAGAGAGAGGGAGAATGATAGGGGAGCAAATGGCGGAGGCGTTTTGGAGGGAAGGGAATTTGAAGGCAGCGGTGGCGGTGAAGAGATTGGATAGAGTTGGTGCTAGGCTTATTAGTAGCATACCCAGATGAAAACACGAACATAAAAATTGGTTATTTTGATTGTTTTTGTGGTTTTTTCATGTTTTGAGGATGTAATGGAAAAGAAAAATAAGATTTTGAATGAATGCTTCAATCAATTTGGTTCCTTTTCCTAGCAGTTATAGACCAGACCATCATGCAATGCTTGTAATTTTGTTTGGTTGGTGGGAAAAAGATTGAATCTTTTGTTTGCTAGTAATAGTATATTTGTACGCTTAGAATTTAATGAATCTCAACTCAATTGTAATAGTAATATTTTGTTAATGATACTGAAGAAGAGTGGTGATCAAGTTAATTTGTATGTGATGAAATTATATAGAATGCATCGAATACTTATGAGAATGCTATCGATTCTATAAAGTGAAAACATGTATAGAATGCATCCAATACTTATAAGAATGTTATCTCGATTCTATAAAGTGAAGTGTTTTCGATGATGAACATTTAGAATGCTATCATGCTATCAGGAACAAGAGTTATTTAATTTTTAATGTGCAGCACATGAATGCATTGTTCTAATGAATAAGACATGCAAATTTATCTATGTTGAGTATATACATTCTCATTCATTCATGGTAAGAAATATGAGTCCACCTTTTTGATAAATCATGACACAAAAGTTATTATAAGATTCATTACCGATTAACATATTAAAAGTCATCTCAAAAAAGTAGAAACAAATGAGAAGGAAAAAAGAAAAGAAAATCGAGGGAATTTAATTCTTTCTATAAAAAAAAAAATAAATAAAAAAACAAACTTTTCCTAGAACAATACCCAACCACAACTGAAAAAAATCAAACACCTTTGTCAAAACTTAACTTTCGAGCTCAATGATAGTGATCAACTCATTCGCTCTTGGCGGCAGCAGCTTGTTTTGCACCAACTGAGAAGAACTCGGTGATCACTTCCAGGGGCATTCCCTTTGTTTCCGGAACTTTCAAGAAGACAAATATCCATGCTATGATGCAGACAATCGCATACATGCCAAAAACACCAGCAAGGCCGATGGATTTGAGCATCACGGGGAGTGAATAGGTGACGATGATATCACCAATCCAAAATGTGAGGGCACATATGGCAATGCAGAGGCCACGGACCCTGGTGGGGAAGATCTCTGCGCAGAGTATGTTCGGGATTGGACCGAATCCCATGACAAAGAAACAGAAATATAGAATCACGCTGACTGTTGAGATTGATGCGTTCACAATTTTACCCATGTCCACAGTGCTTCCAAGTACTAGGATGAGAAGTGATAATATTAAGACGGGGATAGTGCAGAGTAGCAAACTCCTGCAATGGATAGTAAAGACGAATACAAGTAGATAAGATGAACTGCACAAGTCGAAAGACAAATACGCAACCAAAAGAACAAGGATGTAAATATGCATTTCGATACCAAGACTCTTTCACAAAACAAAACCAGCCTCTTTGGTAATTTATTGAGTTCAAGAAAGGTAAGGTGAATGCAGTCTAATCACTAATTAATAAAGAAAATGTAGCTCTGCCTATAAAATAAATAAATGTATTAATACTTGCAACACCGAACAATTCCAAAACAAACCGGATTCTAACCCATTTTGCTCCAAACTACCCACAAAGACATTTCGTACGATTTAAACAATAATGTAGCTACTTCATTGTGACCGGAATGGTCATAAGCCTCATCTTAGAGTCTCGTGCAGCCAAAAAATTATGCGATTATGCCAAGCAAACATAAAGGAGAGGGAAGTGAATTTACCTTCTCCCGGAAATATCCATGAGCCTCATGGCGATAGCTATACATGGAAGCATCAGTAAGGTTGTGATTCCACTAATGAGCAGTGATGCAGAAGCTGAACTAATGCCCAAATTTGAAAGAAGAATTCCGACACCTGCCTGCTCAAGAATTTGAGGAGTGTAGTAGAGAACCCCATTTATGCCAGAGAACTGCATTAACAAAAGAAAAAAGGAAAATATATGAGAGAAGAAGCAAGTAAAACAAAAGAAAAACTAGCAAGAACAAATTAAAGAAAAACTGTGTGGTTCCAAAGCTCCATGTCAATTAACTAGAATCTCTCAAAAGTTAAGATATATATCTTTTGTTAAGATAGAAGATAGGTACTTAATACAGAAAAATGTAAAATATGGTTTTAGATGGACAGATTTGTTAATTTATACACTGCAAAGATAATATAGGAGAATCCCAAAAACAAAAATCAAATGCCAGCTTCAATTAATTAGCTTAGAGACATCTTACAAGTCTAAGCAGGTTTCAACAAAGTCAAGCATATTAAACAATGGAATTCAAAATCAGCCACAAAAAATAAAATAAAAAAAGAACTCATATTTGTAGAATAAACAAATACTTGGTCAAGATGCAGGTGCCAATTCAATGTTCCTAAAAGCTGAAAACCATCCTAGTAGGGCAACCAGAAAAAGAAGCATTTCATAACAAGGTACAAGCAGAGGATGACAGGAAGTTTAACCATATCACAAGCACAAAGTTAGATGAGTAGGAATACTTTTAAGTTTCCAGTAACAAAAAAGCAGAAGTATCAAGTATGATAGCTATTCAATGGATTCTATGTTTACCTGCTGAAGTATTTGAATTCCCACACCAACAACCAAGGCATGCTTGACTCCTGGTTCAAAGAGATCCCTCCAAATTGGTCCTTTTGCTGTTTCAGATGGATGAACCATTGCTGGTCCAACTGGATGTTGCTTCATGAGCTCCTTCGAACAAAGTGCAGGTTGACTCACCAAAGCAGCAGCCTGGACATATTCACCTTCTGCATGGATATCCTCACCCGGTAGAGAAAGTATGGATCCACGACGAGATCCTGGAAAACCTTCTTGGTGCAAGTAAATTCTTTTGAATCCTCCTTCCTTCTTTCCCTCTGGGCTGTCTTTTTCAGACCATTTCCATGCCAGTTGCCAACCTCCACCGATACCCATTGGTTCTCCAGCACTTCCTTGCACCTGACTGCCATGTCTCATGCTTGCTAGGCTTCCGTGCGCATGCGGTACCAAGTCTTTTTCCATACTTGTTGTCTGACGTGAAATCAGCGGACTTTGTAAATTATCATCAGAATCATTAGCAGCAGCAGCATCAGAAGTGTAGTCCTCACCTTCTCTAGCGAGGCTCTCCTCATCCCACTCCTCATTTCTGGGTTGATTCCCTCCCACACTGAACATGCTGCCGAAGTGTGGAAACAGTGTGCTTCGCATGCTCCCTGATTCAGGGAGCTTCTCGTGCACACTGCCAAAGAGAGTGACAAGAGGATCTACTAGACCAAGAGCACTCTGGGTTGCCATACTTCCACGCCGAGAAGCAAGACCAAGACTACTTTGCCCCCCAGTGACTGGTCTAGCAACCCACGAGAGGCCTTCTTCTGGCCCATATAATTTAATTTGGTCTTTATCAGCAGATATGTCCTGGTCATCAACGAAATCATTGGCTGGACCAATTATGTACTCCTCCAAAGATGTGTCACCCCCAACTCCAAGTCCCTCAACCAGTAAAGCCATCTCACCTGTTCATCTGAGGAAGATCAGTATCATCCACAAGATACATCATATAACCATTCATTATTTATTATGAGTTGTAATGTCAAATCTTACAACCCCGCGCTCCGCCAACACACACAATTTAAAAAACACAATAAATAAATAAAAAAACACACACACACATCACCAGAAGATCTTAGTGTAGGAAACTCAATGATGAACACATGATTTCTCTGGTCAAATTTTCATGAGGACGGAAATAAGGGCGTGTTTATTAATCAAGAATCGAAATGAGGGAAAGCGAAGTTATCGGTGTTTTCTAAAATTAGTTATTAATCAAATTATGTGGGTCCCACACAGTTCAAGAATTAAAGCCCTGCTGGAAACAGAACTTAACTCCTACCACCTAAGGAATCAAGTTTCCTCTCTCGGAACTTTATTCCCTTTCATTTTCATTTCCGATTAGTAAACGTGCCCCAAGGGTTATTGATATACCATTTTTTGCCCTCTTTTATTTCACTATTACAAAATGAGGGTTAAATTTTCGAAGACCAAACCATGGGGTAATTCGACGGATATCCCTCACTGTTACATGCATGTACAAATAAATAAAGAAGCGAGGGAATTTACATTAAGCAATTGAGCACGAATCTACACCTTATATAGATCAACTGTCCTCCATATAAACATTCAAAATTGCCAATAAGATGTAACGAATCATAATCAACAGGAACAAAACAACTTGAAACATCATAAAATCAACACATGAGAACATCTCAAAAACTTTCTAATGATGTCCATTACCACACATTTCTGTATAATATGGAGAATGTGCAATTCTTATTTACTAAGAAACATTTATGGACACCAGAGACATCAGAAGAGTAAAATCCAAATTTCACTCCAAGATAGCCTTGAAGCAACTTCTAATGTGATTTTGATCTCAAGAATGTAAAATAAATATCTATATCAAACTAATAGGCATATGCATTAAGTATGATTTACTATATTCCAATAGTATATACATAAGCAATTCTACAGTATTCTTTTTGACCATATTCAATGATAAGTTTATATAGCTTTGCCACAGAAACACTCTAGGATATATATATATATATTAACATGTGAAATATATATATCAGATCTTACTCAGAAAAAGCGCCCACAACTATTATAAAACACACAAAAAAAAAATGCCAGATTAATGTACGCTCGCGTTTTAAAGTTAACACCTCATGCAAATCAAGTACGTTTAAAAGGGAAAACAATTATATATTTTTCAAATAACCAGTGTAGGAAAACTAACCGGAGACATCTTCCCTTCCACGCAGCCTCTGCAAAACCCTCTTGGCCTCAAGCATCCTCCCTTTACTGACAAGCCACCTTGGAGACTCAGGCAAGAAAAATACAGTCAGCATAAAATAGATGAGAGAGGGAATGGAAAGAACTCCAAGCATCAATCTCCAACTCGGTGAATCCATCAACGACATTCCAAAAACCATACAATATGACAGAAACATTCCACCGGAACCAGTGAATTGTGGAAGTGTATTCAATAATCCTCTTATTTCAGGAGGTGCTGTCTCGGATATATATACTGGAATCAGAGTAACTGCCAATCCAATTCCAAATCCGTCCAAAAGCCTCGCCACGAGTAGGACATAAACATTAGGAGACCATAACATTACAAGGCCACTGAGAAAATAAAGAACAGATGATATTATTAGCATTGGACGGCGACCTAGCAAGTCAGCCACAGCTCCGGAGCATGTAGTAATCACAGTGGCCCCGATAAGTGACATAGCCACTATTAATCCTTCAACAGTAGGATTACTTTCCAACTGGAATTCTTTCTTTATATACAAAACAGCCCCTGCAGCAAAAGAGAGAAAAGAACTTCGATGAACTTGACTAAGAAACACAACATATTGACTAAAAATTTAGTAACAGTTCAAGCAAATGAAATTCATTGACTAGCCCCTCAAGAAATTCAAATAACAAAAAAAAAAAAAATAGATCAATTTATCAATTATATGAGTCATGAAAGTGACCACTTCATTCGAAAAGATTCAAACTCTGAAAATTGACAAGTATATAAAAGCCTTTACCTGCAATGGTTGCATTATCCCATCCTTGCAACAAGTTGCCAATAGCAGCAGCAACAGCCACAAGCACAGCTCCACTCATTTTTCCCAGGAACAAAATATCACAATCCCCTCAAAAAATATTTCCACTTGTTTTACTGGAAAAGACAAATCCCAAATCACAGATCACAATACAACAATAAAACCTAAACTTGCTGACCCAATTCAACAAAAAACTTGATCCCTTAAAATAATTTTGCATCCACTGTGATTCTGTGTCTCAGTCTAAGAACAGTAGCTAGATCCCAGATTCAGAATCATTAAACAACCACTAATGTATAAACAAAAAAAGACAAAGCAAAACAATCCCAGATGTCCAAATTTAATAAGAATACAGAAACAAAACAAAGACTTGGTTGATTCATTACCTATAGTTAGTAGCAGAAGTGTCTGATGAGGGTCTCAAGAATCATCGGATGCACAAAACGCCATTAACAGTTGCTGCAAATTTCCACCACTTGATGTCAAAAAGTTGGCCTTTTGATGGTGGGATTTCGTTTATATTTATAATCAAGACAATTAAGTGAGAACAGCAAAACTTATATATAAAAAAAGGTGACGATCTCATTTGCTGGAAAGAAAACGATAAATAAAATAAAATAGAAAATAAAATAAAAAACCAAGTCTTGTACATACGTGACACCTGCCTTGTGTGTCTGCCTTATCTGCCCAGCACGTATTGGTTCTTCAATTCCATGTCATCTATCAATCCTTCTTTGTCAAAGAATAATGAAAAACAAGAAAAAAGATCAATTTTTGCTAATAAATCGTTAACCTTTAATATCAATGAAATATGAGAATTGGAGAAAAGATATATTTTTGAGATTTGTAGCGAGAGAGAGAGAGAGAGAGAGAGAGAGAGAGAGAGAGATTACCAATTAGAGATGTGAGACATTGAAGAAGAGTCCATAAATAATAACGGGTTGATTAGATCAGTCCAAAAAAAATTGCTTGCCGTGAACTGTGGAGATTGGAATCTTATGGCATTGAGATTTAAACCATTTTTGTATAAATAAAATAAAAAAAAAATTTGAAAAAAACTAATACAGATCAAAAGATCACCATAAATTTTAAAAATTCATTAGTATGTCAAATTTGGTGATGATTTTAGCATGCAAATCTCTTGAAATATAACAATATTCAAGTCTCTTAATAACTGTATTTATTAATATAAAGACAAAAACCTTTAAATCAATAGAAAGAGTTTTGTTTTGAGGATCTGAGAAACCTTTTTTTTTTTTTTTTTTATTAAACTGCAATATGAGGATTCCTCATTGAGGCATAAAGCATTGTTACCGGTTGTAGAAGGGACCAGCTCCAGCCTCCACTCCTGGAAGAAAAATAATTATTATTAAATGGTGAATTGGTGATTTGATTTGTGGGTTAACTTTTATATTCTGTTTAGTTTCAATTTCAAAAAAAGAAAAAAGAAAATTTAATTTTGCTTAAAATTTGATTATTGCTTACATTTGGGAACTTGCCACCTTTTGTGGGTCTAGATGTCATTCTTTCACTGTACTTATTTGACAGTTTGAAATATTCAATTTTACCTAAACTTTTTATTTTTTTTTTATTTTTTTAAGATTTGCATTATATTTTTTAAACTTGGAAAGTCCATATATAATTAAGTGGGTACCAAAATGATAAATTATGTGAATAAAGATTAGTGGGGTTGTACTTTTGTAGTGGAGAAGAAAGGTATGGCAAAGAGAGTTGTGATTTTTCATGATTGTGGCAAGGATTATATATAATATGAGTAATATAATGCCTTGGCTATGAAAAAAAAAAAAAAATAGTAACATATGTTTTTCATCATTGTGGGCTCTTAACTAGGATTAAACATCATGGTGGGCTAGAATAAATATTTTTTGACCGGACATTGACAATAATATAAATAAATACGTTAAAAATTAACAAAAAAAAAATGTCAAAACAAATTATAAAAGATTTATGAAATACAAATACAATCAAATACTAATTAAGTTGTAGCCTATAATTTTTCAAAAAAATCAAATTTATTAATTATAAAATCCGAATCAATATTACATGCAATCTTTTTCAATGTAAACAATCAGGAGTTTGTTAAAAATTATGTTTTCATAAACTTTATTGTTGTGGAAGAGACATCACGTCATAAATCTAGAAGGAAAAGAATAACTAAAATATATATATATATATATCTCAATAGTTTGTATATTTAAAATTAGATTAATTAATAATTAAATTACTCCTAAAATTCTATAAATTAAAAATTATAATAATTCTAAATTTCAATATGAAATAAAATATTTAAATTCATAATATTTTTAATAGAGAATTATTATTAAAGAAAGAAGGAAAAAAAAAAAAAATCAAGCCGCATTATACGTGAATTGAAAATATTAGTTTTACCTACATTAGACCATCTCCAATACATATACCAATACCTATATCAAGTTTGACACAAAAAAATAGTAAAATGTTATATTTGATACATCATTTTAACATTATACTTTAATGTAAAATTAACATATGTTAAACACTCTACCAAATTTGACACAGCTTTTGGCACTCATTGGAGTGGAGCATGCTTTTTTTACTCTGTGCTAATACTTAAAAAAAATAGTTAAATAATGTTTAATATAAATAAAAGTCAATCATTTAAATAAATCTTAATATAAATAAAATAAATATTTATTTTTATTGACACAAATATTTTTAAAATAATTATTAATAAATGAATATAAAAAATATTATTAAAATTTAAATAAATATTTGTTAGAGGTGACCGATTTTTTTAAACAAAATTTTCTGGATGAATAAACTCATTATATATATATATATATACACTCAAATGAATATAAAATGAATGAAAAAGCTGGATGGTAGCTTAATACAAACTAAATAAACCCTTTATATTATTTAGTGCGGCTGGAGTTGTATTAGAAAGAGAGCTTTGTATTGTCTAATCCAGTGCTAAATTGTTATCAAACGTTGGATTGTATTATTTTAATACATTTTAAATTCTTTATACTACACTATACAATGAAACAAACATGCCCCGAGTGTATTATAATTTTGAAGGAGAATAAAACTATGCAAAGCAAAAGTGATAAAAGGAATATGAAGAAAGTAATACAATTTATAAATATATTTATAAGAAAAACAAAAGATTCTCATGTGGGTATCTACTATCTAGAATAAAAATATGATATTGATGTGATATTCAAATATGAGTGCATGTGGCCAGAGTGTTGTTCTGTGGAGTGTGGCTTGATTAGTGAAAAAGAACAAACTTGTCTATCAATCAATGCATGTTTGGGCATGATTTTGTCACAATGCTATCACTCACAACTCACTAGGGAAGGCAATTTTTATTCGATCTTTTTTTATTTTATTTTATTTTATTTTTTTTGGGGACAAAAGAAGATTGATCTCCTTTAATGTTTAGAAAGGTTGGTTTTATCTTGACAAAATTATGTATTTATTTTTCTTTCCAATTGCTTAATATATAATCTTTTAAGTCGGTATTTGTATGAGAGAAAGAAAGGTAAGGAATTGGGAACCTAGAAGTTTGGATCCATTAAGTGTAGATATATTGTAATTTTAATTGCTTTATTGTAGCTTTGAAAAAAAAAAAAAAGAGGGGTGCTATTGGCATTTATACTCCATTTTTTAAAATTTTGACTTAATAAAATAAAATTAAATGTTTTTATTAATTGTTTTGATTTATTTCTAAAACTACCCGATTTATTTATTTTTCAAACTTAATACATCCCATATTTGATCTCTGTATACATCTTTCTCTCACCTCCATTAAATGATTTATTTTTTCTTCTTATTATTTTATTTTATTTTGAGTTTTTTTTCTTCTTCTTATTTCATGGTGGAAGAGAAAAAAAAATAAAATAACAGGGTTGCTTCAACACAACGATAAATTAATATTATTCTAAAGAACGATTCTTCCATATATTTGATATCTTTCAAAGACTATTTCATAATATTTTTGTATGTGTGTAAGAAGCAAAATTTAGGGTTTAAGAGTTAAGAAATAAAATAAAATAAAATAAAATAAAAAGTTTAAAAGAACGTGGTTTTATTTTATTTATTATTTTTTTTTTTTGAAAAGGAATGTGGGGTTTTAATAGGTTTACTTTGTAGAATATTTTTTTCCTTAAATTGTATGTCATTTTAAGTAATTTTGATAAAGGAAAAAAAAAATACTACATTATTAAAAAAGTGGGGCATAAATAGACAGGTAGGGGGTGTGCTAATAGCACCATTAAAAAAAAAAAAAAATTTACTTTATTGAATGGTTATTACAATTGTACTAATCACATTTAATAATCATTAAAAGTTAGAGGCCAAAAAGGATACAATGAAAGAGCTGTCCTACTAAAACAAAACTGAAAAATGAAGCAAAATTGAAAGAAATTGAATTGATTTAATATTAAAAGAGATTGAAAACAAAACCAACTCATACAACTCATATATCTATCTCTATATATTTAGATATAGTTAAGTTGTCATCATTTTCTGACACATTATAGTTCAAGTTCACCCAAACACAAAAACCACACAATATTTGCAGATTGTTAATCAAATAATTAAATCGAGTATATATTTTCGGTTGCTATTTTACCACGTGGTCAATATGGGGATAATTAGATGTTTAGAGAAAGGAATACGATTTGAATTCAAAATCTAAATAGTGTAAGCATGAGAGACAAACTATAACATTGAAATTGGTATCGTCACAACGGAGATTCTCTTTCGACATAGAAATATGTATGTAGCATGGTAGTTAATAGTGATTATGTCGTGGGCCTCGTGGCAAAACATGAGTTGCAAACTTTATAGGGTTGTTAATTTTTTTTTTTGTCGTGAAAATGACATAAATGTGCTCAAAAGTCAAAACAAACATTGAAACAAACAACTTGAAAGGAGTAATTTAGTAGAAAAGTCTAAAAAAGGGTCATTAAAAAAAGTCACTTGAACACCAAACTAAAACTCTAAAAGTGATGTCAAGTGTCAAAGTTCGATATGGGCCACGTATTTTGGAACCGCGAACGTGGAGGTATAGTGGCCAGCAAGAGATGCAAAGTCTAGTTATGGCATCGAATGTGAACTTGTTCAAAGCCCAAGTAACCATCTCACTACTTTAAAGTTTTTAAACGTATCTTTTTTTTCTTCTTCTTCTTCTTCTTCTTCTTATGTTTCTGTTGTGTGTATGACTCAAAATCAACCTACTTAGGAGGACATAATATTATTTTCTTTGAAGAAGACTTAAAAGAAAAGGGGAAATGTGATGTGGGTTTGGTTGTAATTTGAACATGAGAGGGACTGATCAAGGGAGGTTTTGCGAGGAGTTCTCAGCTGGGTATTATGGAATCTGCACTCTTGGAGGGATGCTTAGTTCTGGGACTACTCATCTTGTCACCACACCTTTTGATGTCTTGAAAGTTAACATGCAGGTTTACATTCTCTCTCTCTCTCTCTCTCTCTCTCTCTCTCTCTCTCTCTCTCTCTCTCTCTCGTCTGAAATTGAATGTTATAGGACCACCACTCACCCTTTTGAGCCTGTTTTTGATTTCTTCTGTTTCTTGGAATCATTGAATTTGATGAATTATGATGGGAGGCATATCGGTGACCTTTTTGAGATGTTGTTAGTGGAATTAAGTGATTATTGAGTGTGCCTCAATCATTTGTATTGTTAGTAGTTGTGACCACTTTTGATGACATTTCACTGGCTCTTGCACTGTGTTAATTTGCTCATTTTTGTCTGTGATTATGCTTATTTCTATTCATTCCTGGCTATATATATATACATAAATTTTTGATTTCGCAGTATTGTTAGTGGGTTGATTATAATTTTTGGATAGCAATACAGAAGTTGCTCATTAGTTTACTTTACGTGAACTTGACACAAAAGTTTCATGTTTTATCACTCTATTCTTACATTATTGTAGATAGTATGGTGATACATTATGCAAGGGTAGAGCAGAACAGGTTGCATAGAAAATTAATTTTAGAAAATTCAATCAATGCCAGTCATTTTCCATGTTCACTAAATGCAGTACAATATGTTTCTATACACTGTTTTCAATAAGTTTGTAATATATTCATGTAAATAAATCATAGAAAGGTAATACGATACACATTGTTTTGAGGTTCTGCTATAGTGAAATGAATATGATTTAAGACATTGTTTGTCTTTCTGGTATTTTTTCTTTAACATAATTTGTTTGCTCAGGTAAATCCACTCAAGTACAATAGGATATCGACAGGGTTCTCTACACTTTGGAAAGAACAAGGTCCTTCTTCTCTTTGGAGAGGTTGGTCTGGAAAGTTCTGTGGATATGGTATACAAGGCGGCTGCAAATTCGGTCTTTATGAATACTTTAAGAGGCTTTACTCTGATGTCTTGGTAGATTGTAACAAGACTTTCATATTCTTTCTCAGCAGTGCATCTGCTCAAGTATTTGCTGATGTAGCACTCTGTCCTTTTGAAGCCGTCAAAGTTCGTGTTCAAACACAGCCCCATTTTGCAAAGGGTTTGAGTGATGGATTTCCAAAAGTGTACAGAACTGAAGGGCTTGCTGGGTATATATATTACCCGAAAACTTCATCCTTGCATATTTATTCTTTAATATGTCCGCTTAACAGTGCATATTTGGTTGCAGCTTCTACAAAGGGCTTTTTCCACTTTGGGGCCGGAATCTTCCATGTAATATTACTATTTCACAGCATTCTTAAAATTTTCATAATTTGCTTGTATTGCTAATATCCTAGAATACAAATTTAACACATTGTCTCTAGTAGTTGTTGCATTCGTAAACATTCCATTATGCCTGGATTGTTAGGTATTGTTGGCCAGCTTTTACATTGATCACTTTTTAAATAACATCTTCTCATATTTACTCAATGGACAAGTCCCCAAGGGCCCGAACCAGTTAGTGCATTCTTGTAAGATATTTCCATCGACTACCTTCTCAAAAGCTAGTCATCAGTAATTTGACAATATTTTTGGTTCTGCAACACTTTCATCTGCTGCCTGCTTCCATCTAGTTATAGTTTCACTCTATGTAATGTTTGTATCTTTCGCTTATTTGTAGTTTCACTTTAGCATATCTGCTTTGATCGTGATCGCCAATCGGCTAGCAGCTGGTTATGAGCTTGACTGAGAAATTTATGTAGTTATTTGTTTGTATGTGTGTGCTTATTTAATTTTAATCGAAAGAACACTTTTTTTTAACCAGTTTTTTTTTCCTCTTTGTTGTTATTTGCAGTCTCTATGATCATGTTTTCAACATTTGAGCACTCAGTGGACCTTATATATAAAAAAATTGTTCAAAAGAGGAAGGAAGATTGCTCCAGAGTTCAACAGCTTGGTGTGACATGTGTAGCAGGATATGCAGCCGGAGCCATTGGTACTGTAGTCTCTAACCCTGCTGACAACATCGTTGCCACTCTTTACAACAAAAAGGCCAAAAATGTTCTACAGGTAGCTCCTGTTAATGCTTTCTATGGTTATATGAGAGTATGCATTGTCAAAGGGATCAATATTCAAATTAGTTTTGGTATCATGTCTTCAGGCTGTGAAGAAAATTGGGTTCTTTAATCTCTTTACTAGAAGTCTTCCTGTTCGGATCACAATTGTGGGACCCGTTGTTACTTTACAATGGTTTTTCTACGACTCTATCAAAGTTCTGACTGGATTGTAAGTTTCATTTCTTTGTCTTTCTCATTATTCAATTCTTTCATTCTTTTCATGAAATTAATCCGTGATAAGTGAGCAACAGTTATGTGATGGCTATTATTTGAAGAATCGGCATTCGACTCTTAATTCTTTTAAACTTCATAAATTCCTCGTCTCATGAATTTGAAAACCTTTCATCGTGGCATTGATATTAGGAAGTTTTTGCATTTTGGTAATTGTTGCACCATCTGTCACATTTTTTTTCTTCAGAAAAAGTTAATTGTAGTCGAACGTCATTTCATAGCATTGCATAAGGAATCATTTCATAGCATTGCATAAGGAATCATTTCGATGCTTCACATATTAATCAAACACATATCAATTTGAGACCGAAATCATAAAATCAGTGCACAGATTAAATTGTTTACTTTGAGTATCAAAGATGTGATAATGAAATAATATGTTGTAATTCCAAATGCTTTGTAAACCATGATGAATACACTAGCAGGAGAATCTCCAGTTGTGTTGTTTGTTTATCGCTATATAATTGTAAAATGATTGTGGTGTAGTTTATAAATTGTTGCAGTAAAGAGGGAATTTATTTTATTTTTAGAGAATTATGTTTTATTTTCATGTATTATGTCTTCTTACGACAAATTATACTTTGAAATGATTTAAGGCCTACTAGTGGAGGGCTTCGTAGACGTTTGGAGGAACCAAATCTATCAGCTTAAGCTCATGGCAGTGAAATCTACATATCAATCTAGTCGAATTCTGCCTTTTGAAATTTTGGAAATCACATCAACAGTGCAGAAAACAACCGTAATCTATAGCCTTTCTGAAACGTAGCCAGTTTATACACTAACTACTCTCCTCTCTGCAATCAGTTTATAACTTGCAAAGGTGTTTTCATAGCTCTTTCTTTCCTTACGACACCGAAGGTATAACAAACCATGAACTTGCAACGAGTATCATTGATATAAATGTCTTTTTGTCCTTCTTTACATTTCTATGTTTGAGATACTTGATTCATTATCATTTAATTATAGAGTTGTAGTACAAAACATAGTAGTCTCAATTCATTAATGTATTGCAGCAATAGAAGAAAGTCCATTTTTTTCTGAGAAAATTCTGGTATTTGGTGAATGGATTCTCTTTAGACTACTAGTATCAAAGATGTGATTATGAAATAATATGTTACTATTCCAAATGCTTTGTAAACCATGATGAATACACGAGCAGGAGAATCGTCATTTAGTAAAAATGTAAAATGATTGTGTATGTAGTTTAAAAATTGTTTTATTGCATTAAACGAGGAATTTATTTATTTATTTTTTTTTTGATGATAATAATGTTTAGGGGTGCTTATCGGTTGGTTTGAGTTGATTTGTACTTTATAGTTTATGCAATACCCAAACCAAACTATTTAATTTTTTTTTTTTTTTTAACTTACGATCCAAACCAAACCAATAAAAATCGGTTTGAGTTGGTATTGATGGATTCGGTTTGTAAACCGAACTGAATCCGTGGAAACCACAAAAAGGAATTCTTATATGATATAGCCATTTTTTAATTTGATTATTTTTATTGCTTATATTTACATTTAAATTGTAATCTTAGTCCAATTTTTATTTTTATTTACTTTTTTTTTTTACCTTAATTTGATAACCTGAGTTTGGAATTGTAGTCCAAAATCAGGTTATCAAAATTTTTTTTACCTTAATTTTGATAACCTGAGTTTGCCTCCCCCCCTCTAAAAGTTCTTATATGCCAGAATTGTAGCAAAATTTTGATTCTATCAGTTTTGTTGCTCATTTTCACATTAAATATGTGTTTTTAGTCCCATTTATACTTATTAAAACCCGAGTATTGGCGGTTTCCAGGATTTAGTTGCAAACCAAATATGCAACTTTTGTAGCTATTTTTTCATTTGATCATTTTTATTTCTTATATTTACATTAAACTTGTAATTGTTGTTCAATTTATACTTGGGTTTTGTACCTTAACTTTGAAAACCCGAGTTTCGACGTATTTTGTTCCAAACCGAATACATCAAAACCAACAAAACGGGTTCTCATATGCAAGTATTGTAGCTATTTTTCACCAGATCATTTTTATTTCATATATTTATATTAAACTTGTATTCATAATCCAATTTAAAATAATTTTTTGTAGTTCAATTATGAGAACAATTACTGCATTCTGTAATTTTTGAAAACAATCATTGTCCATACATAAGTGATTGAGAACTCTAGTGTTTTGCTTTGATTGTGTCGTTGTCCATAATAATTAATAACAGATACATAAGCCTAATATATATTATGCAGTGAACTTCTAAGCTCAACAGTCAACAGAGTGTAATTAAACAAGTAATTAACTTGAAATTTATATGATTTACGAAAAAATAAAGTAAATGTACCATGATTTCCGCTTGATTTTTCTACCCGTTAATAACATTTTTAATAATATTGATGATCAATTTTAAATGGAGATAAATAATTTGAATAGAAAACGCAGTCGTGGATGTTATTCTTTATGATCAGCCATATTGTTTTAGTGTGTGATAGTTTATTTGGGAAATAATTAATTAAGTTCATCGTTGTTTATTTATTTTTTAAAAAATAAAATTATTTGAGAACCCGAGTTTTAATGTATTCGGTTCCAAAATGAATCCGTCAAAACCAACAAAACGGGTTCTTATTGTAAGTCTTATGCATATATATAGATACAAACAAAACTCATAAAATAACATAAGCATTAAATCAAAACAATAAAAATACTTACTTGAATTTCTAACCATAACTTGTCAAATTTTGGTTGGATGTTGAAAGATTCTTTGAAAGTGAGAGCCTTCCAATAGTTGAGAGCTTTTCCTAAAAGACAAAAGGAAAAGAGAGAGTCTTCTACCCTTTTGCTCACTAACTTGATTGGTCAAGTCCAATGAGGAGACTTTTCCTATTAATATGAGTGAGGGTAGGGACCCCTTTCACATTATAATTTATCGAGAGTATCCTAACCAATAAAGGATTCTCTCAACCCTAATAGGATGGCTAGTCTTAAAAGGAATACCAGACCCACACATATAAAATAGCACATACCATATACTACATTAATATAATGCAGTCAAGGTGCACCAAACCCACAAATATAGATCACACTTAATTGGGCTCATCATCTGGTCAAATCTCTATTACTCAAACATTCCAATTAATTGATTTTTTCATAGATACAAAATATAATGTTATGTTGCTCACAATATTTTTATAAAACAAAAATCTCACATTCTCCCACTTGAGTTACATAGACATTATTATTTTACATTTATAAATTCATTTAGAAAACGACACTCCGAATTGATAAACAATTTTTATAGCCATAAAATAGAATGTTTAAGAGAGAAACACCTTCCTTCCCCTTAGTACAATAGAGCCTAAAGTATCCAACTGCATAGATCATCACATCAATAATCGACACAAGACCATATGCAATCAACACACTATCAGCTCTATTTACCCAGGTAAAATGGTATGTATGTGCTGTATGGAAATTACATGCAAACGTGATCAACTGAAGCTGTAAGTGTCTGTTTAACACTTTTCCACGATATGGCTCCACCAGCCAATATAAACATAAACCTTGAAGTGGGTTTGAGATCATCTGAACAACCAACAAAATCTACATCTGCATAGCCAACAACTTCCAATAGGCCTAAACGCCTATATGTGAGCATGAAATCTTTTGTTCGCTGCAAATAACGCATAACTTTCTTTGCTGCCGTCCAATGATGCACACCAAGATTACTTTGAAATCTGCCAAGTACACTAATTGCAAAAGCAATATCTGGATGCGTACAAACCTGTGCATATATGAAACTGCCAACCACAGATGAATATGACACATCTTTCATATGGGAACACTCTAGCTCATTCTGGGGACTCTGTAGCTTTGAAAACTTATCTCCTTTCACGATAGGAGTCGCACCTGGGGAACAAATGCTTATGTTAAACCTTTCTAGCACTTTACTGATATAAGCCTTTTGAGATAATCCAAGCATACCACGTGACTTATCATGATATATCTCAATCCCAATGAAAAAAGAGGCTTCCCCAAGATCTGTCATTCCAAATTAAAGTTGAAACGTAACATGTTTTTTCAATTCTGGTTTCGGTTTTCATTCCTACCCCTACATAGCAATTTTAAATCATTATTAGTAAATCATTATCTAAAAATATGTAATTTTGAGAATTCGACAAGATGAGGTTAATTAACAGGGATGTAACCAGGATTGAAGATCATGGTGGGCTACATTTTTATTTATTTATTATTATATTAGTTTGATTCATTCGAAATATACTGATCTAATAATCTAAAATTTTTTATGAAATTTATATAACAATATCGTTACTTTGTAAATTTAAAATTGGATTACTCCTAAAATCTCATTCATTAAAAACTCAACTAGTTATTTTTGTCTTTTGTATAATGTCTATTATGGTTGCTCATTTGGGGGATAATGCTATCTTATTGGTTGCTATAGTGTTGTGTTGATCTTACCACATGAGTTGGCTTGAAGTGATATTTTATTTGCATAGATATTTCATTCCTCTTAAGCATAATGGATTGGCCTGGCATAATCACTTAAATGTTCAGTTTGCTGTTTTACAATGAACTTATATACTCTTTTTTCATTAATTTTGATTAGTTTGAACTTCAATCTAAAATCATAGTTTGAACTTAACTTTCCATTCCCTCCCAAGGTCCACTACCTATAAAGCAAAAGATCTGTTTCAATATAACCATAATGTATGCAAAACTCTCTTGCATGCCCATATATACATAATAGTATAATACACTATTGCATAATTGCATCAACACATAACTCATATCCTATTGTTAGGTTATGACTTATGTGAACTAGTTTCCTATACTCCCAAGTTGCTCAGTATGTAATATAAGCACTATTAAGTTCATGTATAAGAACAAATCTAAACCTTTTGTTATGATTAGAAGATATCCAAACATTTGTGTGCAAAATGAACTAATCACATTAAATATATACACTATCTTTATTCATTGCGAGACACATCATTATTTATCAAAATTTAAGGTCTTATATATAGCATTGCACTACAACACATCATCATCAACAATATTCCAATCGATTCTGAGGGTCTCGACATTTTTTATGGCACGTGCCTAGATGTCATAGACTGCATCCACATCATTCTTTGAAAGGCCAAACAAAGGGATCGATTAAGAAGAAATGAAATGAAAGAAGTAAAATGAATTATGGTGAAATGAATTAAGGTATTGTTAATTTGTTATATCTCAACAAGGTTCGTGCCCACGAACCTTGTTGAGATATAACAAATTAACAATACCTTAATTCATTTCACCATAATTCATTTTACTTCTTTCATTTCATTTCTTCTTAATCGATCCCTTTGTTTGGCCTTTCAAAGAATGATGTGGATGCAGTCTATGACATCTAGGCACGTGCCATAAAAAATGTCGAGACCCTCAGAATCGATTGGAATATTGTTGATGATGATGTGTTGTAGTGCAATGCTATATATAAGACCTTAAATTTTGAAATGAAATGAAATTAAAAAATTAAAAAATCAGGTATATTAGAATCCCTCCTATTAATCAAACCTTTTGACAACAGAAATCGGAAAACTGCACCCCGGGGAATAAACCTCTTCTCCATGCTTAGAACAGTAACATCCGGACGTTTGGCAATAGCCGAAGACTCCAAATCCATTTTGTTCACAAGAAAGTCCATTACTGCCATAATCTTATAATTGGATGACAGCACACAAAATGGATTCTTTCGAAATGCAGATAAGAACTCTTGCTCAGACCAACCCCACCTCCTATAAATTTCGACCTTACTTTCCCAATTGATTCTGCCATATCCCTTAGCAACAACCGCTAGAATAAACTGTGTCTTCAAAGGATTAATACCCATTTCCTTTACTACCTCCACTGTATTTTTAAAAGTACCCAAACTTATTTTTTTTCAAGCGATACCAATCTTTAACAAACAAGATAATATTTGGTTCCGGCACACCTATATCTTGCAAAACATTGATGCTAGGTGCTATAGAAGTTTCAACATCATGATTGAGAACATATGGATTGCATTTAACAACAGCAACGGCTGTCTCACTAGATTTAAGTAAATCGCTAAGGTGATTAAAAGTAGGGATTATATAGGTTTCAAGGCTTCTGCAAAGAATATCAGGGAATACAGATGAAATTTTGGCAAGCTCGAGCCTTGAGAAGCCTTTGGAGTAAAAGAATTCAAGTTTGGGCAAAAGGGTTCTCTCAGGACTTAAAAATAGCAACCGAGGACGACCTCTGATGACCTTTGATATTTGTGTTTCAGAGAAACCATTGCTTTTCAAAAAGGCAATGACAGAGTCTGATTTTTCTGGGGAATTAAAGTAACATGTTTGGAAGCTGAAAGAGCAGATTTTTGAGAGAACCCACATGAATTAAGGTATTGTTAATTTGTTATATCTCAACAAGGTTCGTGGGCCTAGGCCCAATGCTCTACCTGATTTTTTAAGTGGTTGGGATCTGTCACCTATTTTTATTTTTATTTTTTAGAATTTTTTACGATATAGTATATTTGGCAAATTATAATAACGTGGGACGCTGTAGTATCAACTATCGACTACTAAGAGCATCTCCAAAGGGTTTCCTAAATCCCTTCCTTAGTTAAAATAGGGAGTCAATTTATTTATTTTTTGCAATCTAAGGGGCTTCCTAAATGGCTCCATATTTTAAAGAGCCTTTTGGTAGCTATCCAAATGTAGAGAGCTCCCTATCTTCTCTCTCTTGTTTTTTTTTTTTAATTATTTCTAAAGAGTATTTCCAACATTAATCTTCTCTCTCTTATTTTTACAATTTAAAACAAAATAAATATATTTATATTTTAAATTTAAAAAATATTAAAATATTAATGGTTAGCTATAATAGGGATAATGATTAGCGTGATTTCATAAAAAATTGCTAACTAAAATAGTTTTAAATTAAAATAGCTAAAATTTAGAAAGCGTGGTTGGAGATACTTTAAGTAGTAAGTACTAACTACGTAAAATTGTTGGTTGTATTACGGTTCGATCAAACTGATTTGGAGTATTTTTCCTACCATTTCGTGAAACTTCACATTTGTCTATTCGGTGATATAATTGAAATACTGTGGTTTGTGAGAGGATATTTTGGGTATTAAATTTTAAAATAATTTCAGACCCATTTAACTTCATATTTCAGCTACACTGTGTGGCTTTTTCATATCAGATTTTTTTTTAGATGTCTTAAAAAAAAAAAAAAAAAAAAAACAAAAAAATGCAAATACAATCAATGAATTAAAAAACACTAGATAAGAAAAATTAGTAGATGGTTTAGATCGAAGTGTAGTCTTATCAGTCCAACATTTGTAATGATTTTTATGTAAAAGAAAAAGTATGTCGTAATTTACTTGAAAAATAAATAATTTATAATAAAATAAGAAAAGACACGTGTCACATAGTTAAGCCAGCGACTGTGCTTGTACATTTAACAACTCTATATAATATATATATATATATATATAGACTATAGTTAATATTTTCTTCAACATCTCCTCCTCTCAGTCCTCTGCACACTGCAATCATTTTGATTTTTGATCACTTGGACTACAATTCTTCTTCTTCTTCTTCTTCTTCTTCTTCTTCTTCTGTCAATGTTTCAATAGTTCTTTTTACCACACCTCTATGGGCTCTATCACATAGCTTTTTTTTTTGTTCTAAGAAATTAATCGATGCCACCATTATACATATTGTTTCCTTTGTTGTCTCCACCATCAGCATATAAGTAATCGATCACTTATGAATATTATATAGAAAATTTAATTTAAGTAATTAATTAGCAGTGCTTTTTAATATAGGAAGATATTATATATTAGGAAATTTTATCATTTGATGGACTTATGAATATTATATAGGAAATTTTATATAGGTAATTAATTAGCAGTGCTTTTTAATATAGGAAAATATTAAATGTTATGAAAATTTATCATTAGATGAACTTATGAATATTATATAGGAAATTTAATATAGGTAATTAATTAGCCATTCTTTTTAATATAGGAAAATATTATATATTATGAAATTTTATCATTAGATGGACTTATGAATACCGGATAATGTTAGGTATCCAACACTTTTATTCATCATTTATATTCAATTTGATGTGGCAACCGACATGACACTTTCATGTTAGCTGTCACATTACCGTATCTTCACACTTTAATTTTTTTATTTTTTTATTAAAGTACTAAATTTAATAAATACAAATTATTATTATTTTTAATTCAACTACTTTTATGTGATGATGTGACAGTTAATAAAAAAATGTCATATCAAGTTGGATATAAATGATAGATAAAAGTGTTGGATATTTACCATTATCCTATAAATCTATGAATATTATATAGGCAATTTAATATAGGTAATTAATTAGCGGTAAGGAAAATTTATATATTAGGAAATTTTATCAATATTATATAAGAAATTTAATATAAGTAATTAATTAACGGTTCTTTTTAATACAGGGAAATATTATATATTAGGAAATTTAATATAGGTAATTAATTAATGATGCTTTTTAATATAGGACAATATTATATATTAAAATTTTTTTTATCATTAGATGGACTTGTGAATACTATATAGGAAATTTAATATAAGTAATTAATTAAAAAATTTTTTGAAAAATTAACATTCATTTAATCGGAAGGATTACAACTAACCTGGACGGTCATTCAGGACAATCGGAGCCACACAAGATGAGGCCTCCTCCATCCAAAACAAAGCATTGGTTAAAGACAAACAAACTTTAGCAAGCCTATGAGCAGCCATATTGGCTTTTCTAGGAGCAAAAACAACACTACAATCAGGATGGCAATCCAAAAAGAGAATAATATCACTAATAATGGTACCAATATCAGAGAGAGGGGAACTATTTGAATTAATCAAATTAACCACGACTTGAGCATCAAATTCCATTGTACAAGGCAATAGTCCCGACTCATGAGCAAAGATGAAACCTTTGAGAATTGCAGTAGCCTCCGAAGCCTTAGGAGACATGAAGGCCATGATAGGTTGAGAGCAGGATGCAAGCACATCTCCTAGCCAATCGTGAATAATAATACCAACTCCAACTTTGCCATGAACACTATCCAAAACAGCATCCGAGTTTGCTTTAAAAGAGCTAACATCAGGGGGCCTCCACGAATTAGAAACCAATTGCCTTGACACAGAAGCAGAGCCAGAGGTCCTAGAAGCTGATCGAAATTCAGCAAGAAAAGCTTCTGCCCATAGAACAACATCCCTAGCCTGGACCACCTTTGACTTGTGTACAATGTTATTTCTCATGAACCAGACTCTTCAAATGGTAATACAGATGAGGGCCATCTCATCAGTTGTTAGTTGGTTCATACAGCTAACCATAAACTCTAAGAAGGAGAGATCGTTACCAACCTGAGAATTATTCAAACAAGAGCACATCGATCTGACCGTTTTGAGTTTGGAACATCACCAAAAGGCATGCAAGGATGTTTCTGGTTCCCTTTGACACAAATCGCAGAGATTATTCAACGAGACGCCTCTTTTGGCTAGATTTGCATTGGTCAGAATCCAATTATGGCAAGCATGCCAAATCAGAATTTTAACTTTGGTAGGGATTTTAATCCGCTATAAATATTTCCCCCATAAATCAAGCGGATTGAGCCCATAAGAACATGGATTAGATAGTAAAGAAACTCCCAGGTAATACATACTCTTCACTCAGTACAAACTCATTTTATCATAATGCCAACATAACAGGTCACACACGGCCTTGGAGGGACACAGAATACTAAGGATCACGGAGGCATCCTCCGATAAAAAAAGATAAACGGATCAGATCATCGTTCCAAGACCTAGACGAAAGTTAAAGATCAGCGACAGTAGCTGACGCACCCAAACACTAGAGAGAGACAACTTTGAAGGTTGAGTGTTTAAGGATCCATCTATTTGAATACATGTGAACAGAAGTACCGTCACCAATCCGCCAACGAGAACCCTCTCAATAATTTCTCACCCCTACAGAAAACTCTTCCAAAGGAAGGAACTAGTAGAACCACCAGTGGCATGTATCAAGGTAGAATTCAGGAAGTAGCACTGTTTAATGACCCTAGTTGCTAAAGAGTTTGGGTGGTGGATAATCCTCCAGCATTGTTTCGCCAATAAGGCTTTGTTAAACAACCCCAAATCCCTGAATCCTAAGCCGCCACTCTCCTTACTACGACATAACTTATGCCAACCACCCTAATGAATTTTACGGTTTTCACCATCCAAGCCCCACAAAAAGCGGGCACTAAGTCTAAGTAACCCGTTAACCAACCCAATCGGAAGTTTAAAAATAGACATAGAATAGGTCGAGATGCTTTGAACAACAACTTTGATAAAAACCTTTTTACCACCCGTTGAAAAGAGTTTATTTTGCCACATTTTCAATTTTTTTCCAAACCCGGTCTTTAATGGAAGAAAATGACTCCTTTTTATTTCTACCAGTGAAGCTTGGGAGCCAAAGGTAGCGTTTGTGGCAGCCAACTAATTGGACATCAATGATATGAGCAAGGGCTCTCGCACGCCTTCTAGAAACCCTTCTACTCACACACAAAACCGACTTGTTGAAGCTCACAACCTGCCCCGAAGCTTTGGCATAAACCTTTAGAACATGTTTAATAGCATAGCAAGCCCTATTCGAAGCTCTAGTGAAGATCATATTATCATCTACGGAAAAACAAATGGGAAATTTTGGGCCTTTGTCTACTGCATATGAATCCAACAATGTCTCCCACTGTCTAAGCTTTATGAATCAAGAGAGAAAGCCCTTCAACGCAGATAAGAAAAAGATACGGGGACAATGGATTGCCTTACCTAAGACCACGAAAGGGCTTCAAGGATCCATACACTTCTCCATTAATTAAAAATGAGAAGGAGGTAGATTTTACACAACCCATAATACGTTCGATCAAGGCATATGAGAACCCTATTTTCTTCATCATTCCACCAAGAAAACTCCATTTAACCATATCGTATGCCTTAGACATATCAAGTTCTAGGGCCAAAGCACCTTTACGACTTTTTTTCTTTCATTTCTGGGCATGCATGCATTCGAAATCTATGATATCATTGTCAACGGTCAACCATTCTGGGATGAAAGCACTTTGACTTTCAGAAATTTGAGATTGGTTAAATTTAAGCTATACTTATTTTTAAGCTACGAAAAATAAGTATAGCTATGAAAAAAAGGACCGGTTAATAAGCTATACTTATTGGTCAATCGTTTTGATGTATTTTGGAATCTTTAATAAGGTGTTCACTATGTTATTCGCTATGCAACCCTCCGATAAGGCTAATATCATGTTTATCACCACCAATGTATAAAATTAATGGGACCGGTTGAGAATTGTGAGGTGCTCTGTACTTATAGATGATGAATTCAATAAACAGACTACTACTACAAATAAATATTAGTGTTATAGTCTTTGGTTCTAAGTCTAACATTGTGTGTCTGTATTACCTCTTAAAAACACTGTATCTACCGGGGTTTTCGGGTATCCAATACCCGGATTTGTTTTTAAAGGAAATTTACACCGATTTTTTTACAGGTTTTTTTTCTTACTAATTTTAGCCTTTTGTTTTATTTCTTTTTGTTTTTTTAGAATATATTAAATATGCATTAAATACACTATGGTTATTACCAAAAATAAATGTTTTTGAATTTAATTTAATTATTCTTATAAATGATAATAAATAAAATATAAACAAATTTTAATATCAATTGTAATACTAAATTAATGGTAATCCGATTTATTATGGAATTTATGGTTAATTTTTAAAACATATCAATAGTAATATATTAATGATAATATAGCAAAAAAATTAAATAGCAATTTTTATTCAAATATTAATGGTATTACATTAAAATAGTAATTATTGCATTCAATTCAATTGATTCTTTTTCTAAATATATGAAATTCACTCATAAATGTTTTTATATAAATGGTAATAAATATTTTTTTTTGTAATTATTTGCTTCTCCATAAAAATCTTCACCTTTATATATATATTGAATCATCTAAGAGATGAATGTGTGAAAAAAAAAATCAATATATAATGTATCTATATAATCAATAGTAGGAGCTTAGTCATTAAATTCCTATTAATTGTCACCTATAAAATAATATAATGTATAAAATATTTCTATATAATTAATAGGTAATCAAGAGGCAATCTCGTAATTAATAGGATAGTAAATAAATTCTCTTAACCAATCTCATAATTGATTTTAATTATTAAGTATTATTATTAATTTTTTTTTTTGTGAAGTATTACATTATTTGGTAGCTTTAAAAGATAAGCCATAATATAATAATTTTTTTTTTGTCAATTTTTTTTCTTCCATAAATCACAAATCAATATGTAATTAGAAAACAATCTCATAATCAATGAGATAGTGGATAAATTCTCTTAACCAATCTTGATAATTGATTTTTAATTATTAAGTATTATTATTATTATTATTATTATTATAATTATATTGAAGTATTACATTAATTGGTATGTTTAAAAGACAAACCATAATTTTTTTTTTTGTCAAAGTTATTAAGTAGTTATTAATTATAATAATTTTTAATAATATATATTTTTTATCCTAAATAAAAAAATCTATATATAATTAAGAGGCGATCATGTAAATAATTGGATAATGAATATATTCTTTTAACCAACCTCATAACTGATTTTTAATTATTACGTATTTTTTTTCGTAGCTATACTTATTTTTCGTAGTTTAAATTTGAGAACCCAAGTTATGACGGTTTCAACGGATTCGGTTTGAAACCGAATCCATTAAAACCAAAGGTACCGGTTCTTTTATGTATGTATTGTAACCATTTTTTTACTTTGATCATTTTTGTTTCGATTCCTATATTTACATTAAACATGCATTCATAATCCGATTTATAATTATTTTTCATAGCTTAATAATTATGAGAAGCCGAGTTTCGGCAAATTCGGCTTTAAAGCGAATCCTTCGAAACCACCAAAACGGATTCTTATATGCAAGTAATTATGTTTTATTTTCATATATTATGTTTTCTTATCTCAAATTATACTGAAATGATTCAAGGCCCTACTAGTTGAAGGGCTTCTCAGATGTATAGAGGAAGCTAATCTATCGTCTTAAGCTCATGGAAATGAAAATCTGTATCAACCTGGCCGAATTCTGCATTCTGAAATTTCTGAAAACACATCAACCTTGCATAAAACAACAGTAATCTGCAGCACCTTTTCTGAAACATAGGAAAAATCCTACTTGCAGCTAGTTTATGCACTATATATTGAGCTTGCTTTTACGATATTTCATCTTAAAAGTTAAAACTAATACTCGGATAGTTGATATAATTTGGTGGTTATATGAAGAGCCACATGTTCTCATCATGATCCCACTCAGGTTGAAAAAGTGATTGAGAAGTACTCGATGTCTCGATCTAGTGATTGTGTCATTGTCATGACATGAAATCACAAATCTTGTCCATAGAATATATAAGTGCTGTGCAGCCTTGGAAAGCAAGTTGCATTAATATTGAAAGTGAATTATGTGTTAAAGTTTTGTAAAATCTCGTGACTCGTTAGATTATAAAAGCAAAAAAAATTGAGTCTGTGGGGGTTGTTAATTAGGTAATTAAGGTGGCGGAAATTTTCATACGAGGATGTCCTGATAGTATTATATAAGTACATTGAATGTGAACCACTCGTTTTATATGCACTTGTCAAATCACTTTTATAAATGAGTGGCTCACATTCAATATCCTGATAAAGTTATATAAGTTTGTCCTGATAGGAACGAAACCGATTAAGGTGGACCTTTTACGGATGATTCTCTCCTTTGCTTACTTGTATACATACACATCAAAATTCGTTACGTCACCAGTGAATCTATTCAACAAAGATAGTATATAATATCACCAGATCAAACCTGCCCCTGGCAATCTCTTTGAACAAACAACAGAGGTCAGTTTGAATTTGATTGAAAAAGATTAGTTAAAGTTCCTATAGTTGGAAATTTCATAGACTGTTTCGTGTATGATTCATCATTAATATATCTTATAATATTCCTAATACAAATTTGACAAGAAATTCTATCCAATTCTCAAGAGATCATTCTTGATTATAAATTATTTGTGAATCACTATTGATTCTTATTACTATATAAAACATGTTCGAATCATGGGAGATGTAATTGCACAAGATCAAATAGAAACATACTCATATTGTCAAAATACAAACTTGGACTTGATGATAGTATTCTAAGTAGTTTGATTTCGAGAACCATTGAGTTCACACACCAAAATTGAAGAGTTCTTGATAGGTTTTGGTAAATGATTCAAGTCAAACTTTTAAGTTTTACCTATTTTTAATTGTTTGCTTTGAATCAACTTGGCTCCTATGACTTTGAATCACCACCATTCACCGATCTTTCAACATTGGCTGTCTTTTTCTGTGATGTTTTTATATAAGGCTATTTGCATGTCGTATTGTTGCAGCAGTAGCCTTACATCACTGGACCGACGTAGTGCACTCATCCATATTTGTCACGGAGAAATATTCGTATTTTAATTTTTATACATAATATATTACATACGTATGAATGATATGGCATGAAAAAAAGAGCATTCAATTCAAACCCCACTTACAGTTTTGTAACTGTGTCTAAATTTAGCTACTGCGACTATAGTAGATTAGATTTTATCTCCATGAAAGTAGTTAAAACAAGTTGACCAATGACCATACAAACAATGTTTCAATCAAAAATAAGACAACTTCATGATCATGACCCCACTCTTTGTCCTTTTCAACCAATGTTTGAACAACACGTGTCCTAACTGACCCCACATCAACAAACTAAACTAAGCCTCATATTTTCAACCGGGATTCACTCCTCTCCCTCCCTCACCACCACTGCACCACCGCCACCAACTCAACTAAGGGTCAATGATAATTTACTGATTGATTCGATTCAATTCAACAGTAAAGAGAGACTTTTTTGGGATCGAAGTTTTTACCTTTTTTAACTTTACTTTTCCTCACTCACTTCCTCGAAACCGTGCAAGTGTAATTTATTTTTAGCAAGTATTAAAGTTGAATAGTAGTTCCTTGTTTTATTTTATATTTTATATTTTATTTTATTAGCTTAATGAAGATGATGATGATGGTGACAATTTGGAAAGCCGCGTATAAAGAAAAGAGAGAGAGCGTTATAGCTGGTCAGCACTCCTCATCCGATGTTTCTTAGCAACAGCATACCAAAAATAACTACAAAAGAATCATAGCTTCAAATCTTTTTTATTAAATAAAATTTTTAAAAAAGAAAACTTTTTTAAACAGCTATTTTTGTTATTGGATAGTTTGAGATCCATTATCTTCCTCCGTTAAACTTTAATAAGACCCTTTTCTTAGATTTGTTTCTTCATTCATCATTCTCATTCCATTCTTTCTTCCTCTCTTTCCACACCCACCTGGTAATAGATCCATCTCTCTTTTTTCATGTGTATACATTTATTATGTGTTTTTGCTGTTGTTATATATTGTTCTGTATGATCTGTTCATGATTGTTTGACTGGTAGATTGATAGAACTTTATTATTATTATTATTATTATTATTATTTGTGCTGAGATTGGTAGTAGATTATTTTTGCTGTAAAAAACCTAGCTTGATAATTACTAACTTGTCTTTGGAGATGTTGAAAGGTATCACCTTTACTTTAAAAAAAGGAACTTTATGTCTGATCTGATATGGGATGTCTTGATTCTTAGATTTGTTGTTGGTTCTGCATATTCCTTTTGTTATTTATCAAGTTTTCTTATCTGGGTGTGTTTGGTTTGTGATATATGTTCAGTGTAATTGATGATATATCTATTATTGGATGAGGAAAGAGCCACAGAGGTAGAACCCTAATTGTTTCATGGGCAACGCATGCCGTGGATCAAGCAAAGGAAAATTCTATCAGGGCTACAATCAGCCCGAAGCCCATTCCAACAACTCCAATCGTAACACGAACTCAGATCATTCCAATTCTGATCATTCCCTGTCTGTGAATTCCCAACAACGACTTGCTCAAGAATTTTCCAAGCAAAGCCCCAAGAAAGATAACAATTTACCGCTCGTTGGCCCTAACAGGAAAGATACCATCATGAGGCGTGGCATTGATAACCAGACTTATTATGTATTGGGTCATAAGACTGCTAACATCCGTGATCTTTACACGTTGGGTCGAAAATTAGGACAAGGGCAATTCGGAACTACTTATTTATGTACTGAGATTTCCACGAATATGGACTATGCATGTAAGTCAATATCAAAGAGGAAGTTGATTTCCAAGGAGGATGTCGAGGATGTTAGGAGGGAGATTCAGATAATGCACCATTTGGCTGGTCACAGGAATATTGTGACCATTAAGGGTGCTTACGAGGATTCATTGTATGTTCATATTGTGATGGAGCTTTGTGGTGGCGGTGAGTTGTTTGATAGGATCATCCAAAGGGGACATTACAGTGAGAGGAAGGCCGCTGAGCTGACTAAGATTATTGTTGGGGTTGTTGAGGCTTGTCATTCGCTTGGGGTTATGCATAGAGATCTAAAGCCTGAGAACTTCTTGTTGGTTAATAAGGATGATGATTTCTCTCTCAAAGCTATTGACTTTGGGCTCTCAGTTTTCTTCAAACCAGGTAAATGATACTGCATTATCCTTCGTGATTTTGTATTTTTAAAGAGTTTTGAAATTTGTGAAGGTAATAAAGAAGCAGAATGGTCTCTCTGTAACATTTTCATAGCTTGTTTTTATAATTAGTTATTCTTTATTACAATCAATTACTTGCTTTTGTTTGATCAAATTACTTACCTTTAATGTTTAAAAATGCTTGTTTTTGTTGGGCTGCATTTACTGAATTTGTACAAGTTAAATGAGTGATAGCAAAGAAAACCTTTAAAGAGAAACACTTGGCTATATTTAATCCTAATTCCTTTAGATATTTTCTTGCATAACTTTATATGTGGTTTCTACTTTAGGTCAAATATTCACTGATGTGGTTGGAAGTCCATACTATGTTGCTCCTGAGGTGCTCCTCAAGCATTACGGGCCAGCAGCAGATGTGTGGACAGCAGGGGTCATACTGTATATATTGCTCAGTGGAGTGCCACCATTTTGGGCAGGTATGCTGTATGCATGTTTTCGTATATAGCAGAACAGAATAAGTTTTTCACTATGTGTGCAATATACTGAAGTTTTTTTCTTGGTGGAATCTAGAGACACAACAGGGAATATTTGATGCGGTGTTGAAGGGTCATATTGACTTCGATTCGGACCCTTGGCCTGTAATCTCTGACAGTGCAAAAGACCTCATCCGGAAGATGTTGTGCTCTCAACCTGTAGAACGTTTGACTGCTCATGAAGTGTTATGTATGTTTTCCTACATTTTTCTGGTCAAGCATAACATATGAATGATTTAGAGATATGCTTACTAAATTTGGTGTTTGTTTTCTATGTATGTTTTTGTTGTTGCCACATGATTGTTCGGTAGACAGTAAATTACATGAAACATATATAAAGCAAGTTAATTAAATATTTTAACTGAACTTATAATTTTGAAGTTGGTTTCTGTTTGTTTTGGATAGCAATTGATGTTGAAACAGGTTAGCTGACTTCTGTGAGCAACATTTTCCAAACTAATAGTCCTTGTGAATTAACTGTATTACTTAATGAATTGTTTTGTCCTTTTAGTTGCATGCACTTTTGCTACTTTCAGATTATTTGTGGACCTGAAAGATTCTGCTGAAGTAGGAACTGACTGTGCTTGTCCATGTTGCTTGCAATCTTGTTGGTTTAATTGTTGCTTTTTAAAAATATGCATGAAGAAATTGAGTTATAAATTTATTTTCATTCATATAGGTCATCCTTGGATCTGTGAAAATGGAGTTGCTCCTGACAGATCTCTCGATCCTGCTGTACTTTCTCGTCTCAAAACGTTCTCTGCAATGAATAAACTGAAGAAGATGGCTTTACGGGTGGGTGCCAAAATGCTGTTTTTGAGAATTTTTTGCCAAGGCACCATTACATTATGCTCTCTTTTGCTACTCTACACTTCTTTTGCACTTTAGATTTTCAATCATAAAGGATATTGGCATTTTAATGTTGACTTTTTGCACGTTTACTCGTGTACTTTATAGTCACTATCATGAGACATTCTGTTTGCCTTTTTCCACCATCAGGTTATAGCTGAAAGCCTTTCCGAAGAGGAGATTGCTGGTTTGAGGGAAATGTTTAAGGCAATGGATACCGACAACAGTGGTGCAATTACATTTGATGAACTTAAAGCTGGTTTGCGAAGATATGGCTCTACCTTGAAGGATACTGAGATACGTGATCTTATGGATGCGGTAAGATGTGGGTGTGTGATTAGTCTGTTCCATGGTCTGATTGTTTTCAAGTCAGCTGAGTTATTTTAGTTATTTTCAGGCTGATGTGGACAACAGTGGGACCATTGACTATGGGGAATTCATAGCTGCAACAGTTCATCTCAATAAATTAGAACGTGAAGAACATCTTGTGGCAGCATTTCAGTACTTTGACAAGGATAGAAGTGGTTATATTACAGTTGATGAGCTTCAGCAAGCTTGTACTGAACATAACATGACAGATGTTTTCCTCGAAGATATAATCAAAGAAGTTGATCAAAATAGTGTAAGTCATCTGAATTTGGTTATGAATCCCTTTTTCTTTTCTTTTTTGTTCCGTATTATAGAATTCCTTGCTTCATGCTTCAGTTAAACTTTCTATTTTTCCTCACTGGTTTTGTTTTTTGACCGACGCTTTTTTATTTTTTATTCTGTTAATGTATTCTCAGGATGGAAAAATTGATTATGGTGAATTTGTTGCCATGATGCAAAAGGGCAATGTGGGTATTGGTAGAAGAACTATGCGAAACAGTTTGAACATGAGCATGAGAGATTCAAGAGATTCGACAAGTGCTCTTTAGCATTCAGTTATACACATCATGTACAGGTAATTTTTCAGCTTTGTACTAATTCTTTCCAGTTCCTTGTAAATTTAACTAAAAACAAGATCTTCTCAGTTTTTAGATAACTTCCATGAGGTGTTGTGTACTATTTTACTTCTAGAGTTGAGATTTTATTTCTGCATTCTCATTTGTTTCGATTTAGATGAGGGGCCAAGGTCAAACGGATGTCTTAAACTAGCTTTAAAGCTGTAAAATCAAATCGTTAGGGCTGCTGTAATCATGAAACTTACTTGTGATCATTGAAGGTTGAAAACTAGCTATATAACAATTTGAGACTTGTTTTGCATTGATGGCGAAAAGAATTGGGGCACTGGGTTAAGTGTATTACCGTTAGCTTACTAGATTTAAAAGAAGAACCTCATTGTGTGTATATTAATGAGCAGTGGAATTATCAAGTCCATATTCTGACGCTACGCGTATTGGCAGGTTGTGCAGCACTCTGGAAGAGGATGATCGGTGACCAATGCTTCTAGAAAGGTTTCTGGTTTGTGGTTAGCTCTGAAACGTTAATTTATGTCTCTCAAAAATATAATAGGTAGCAGAGTTCTGTAATCGTTATCAACTTTTTTTTTTTTTTTTTAATTTTTAATACAGTTTTTTTTTTTTTTTTTTTGCTTTATGACTTATGGAATTACTACTAGTAAGCTTTGTGAACTTGGAATGTGAAGTGGATAAAGCATTCAAGTTGTTTTTAAGTTTGAAGAGTGTTTTTTTTTTTTTTTTTTTCCCTTATCTGTGGTTTCTATTAATTTTTTCCTTTTGTTGTAAAAGGATTTGTGTTGTGTAAGAAGTCCTTGAAAGAATTTATCCAAATTGAGTTCTAACATTCAATAACTGCAAAATGTTTCTGGTAACGTGTCGTTTTATTTCAGTAAAACAAAAGCACAGTAAAATAAGATACATCTATACAATAAGTTCCCTATTTTGTGGTTTGATATCACTCACTTGGAGTCAAAGTGAAACAATTTTTTCGCACTCATATGCGAATAACTTAAGCTTAAGCTTAAGCGTAATATTAATTGTGATCGATTGCTTGCCATACGCTATACGCCTTCTGATGATGCAGTTTCTCGTGCTATTGAGATTTCCTGCAAAAGTAACACGAAATTTGTAAGGCATCGGATAAGTGTGATCGTGTGTTGTGAATGTAATAATTCCGTTGGCAGGAGAAACTTTACAAGTTTATTTATTATGATTATGAGATTTTATGAACTAAGAGAGATCAAACTATCTGTAACACAATCTATTGCAAACTAAATACTTGCCTTCAACTTTGCATCACTTGAGAAGATGCATCTTGAAGTAATTGCATGTCCGTGATCAAACAGCCATCCCGCCTCACAGAATGTTCCGCGATCTTCACTTTCTTCTAGTGAACACCACAGTTGCTTTGGAAGCAATATCAGATCGCTTTCATCCCTTGTTAACTTCAGCACGCTGTCACCAACTAGTTCTTGAAGAGATTTCTTGGAGTTTTCATGAGAAGTTCACAACATTTACCAATCAGACAAAAGAAGTAACATTTATCTCATCAAATTCACTGTCACCAGCTAGTTCTTGATGAGATTTCTTGGAGTTTTCATGAATGTTAACAACATTTAGCAATCAGACAAAGAAGTAACATTTATCTCATCAAATTCAAGCTACCTAATTGCTCGTGATGACATGCAAGTATATGTACACAACTCGAATTAACAGTCAAGAAGTGGAAGAACATATATGAATAAGTTTTCAATGGAACCAATAGATGGATTTATACAAAAAAAATTCTATAGCTACTTCAACGGCTTAAACAATTCCTTCAGTAGCATACTCAGATAACCAAGTGAACAAAACAGGAAACACTCAATAGATTCAATAAGAGAACATAATTTCAAGCATTTAGCATTAACTTTCACAGCTTAATCTCAGTAAAGTAATAAGCCAAAGGAAAAGCAAATGAAAATTAACAACTCACATTTTGGGAACTGCCGAAACAGGCAACAGCACAAGGGGCCTGCCAAGAACCAACAACCTCCGAAACTTTCAAGGCATCCGTGGCAGCAAAACCAGAATCACGAATAGCGCATCCCCCTAGCTGATCACCGTTTCTGAATGGTCCATACCACAGCTCGCAAAAAACTCTAATATTCTTTAGTATCATCTTGTTATCTTGTAAACGAACAACCTGAATTATCCTCACACGTGATTCCCGATCCTGAGGATTGATCAAGCAATGCTCCAACTCCAATAACTTAGATGTACCATTATCTTCAATAGGCCAAACAGCCACATAACATCCGCTAGACTGATATGCAAATGCGGAGACTTTATCATTGACACCTCCAATGTTCCTCTCATCAATTGTATACTGAGTTGCAGCATCTGCTTCACATCCAACTGTGGGAAGTAGTTTTATTGATTTGTAAAACATAACACTCTCTTCTGGTTGAGCAAGTGTAGGGCATTGTGTCTGCCAATCAAAAACCTTGACCTCCCACTCTCTGTAAGCTTCTGGTACAACAGACTCAGGAAGTTCAATTGGGTTTCCTTCTCTTGTGAAGTCTGCTCCAAATCCATCCCACTCACCAGAGACATTTTTGGCAAACTCTGGCCATGCTTTTAACATATAAAAGAGATAGTAAAATCAGTTACAAAATTCCAACTTTAGCATCAAATTCAACTCCTTTAATCTAAGGAATCTGAAAGATTGAATCTTTACATAAATTTAATTGAATCAAACACTACAGTGTCAACTAATATGAAGCAAAAGTTAGAGTTTTGAGGTCCAATTTATGTAAAAGTTTCAATTTTTATATATTATATAACTGTACCTCTAAGATACAAAATTGAACACAAAAATATGCCAAATAAGAATCATCAAAAGACAATAGAATTCAGATTACCTTATATAGAATTAAGCTGAAAAGAAGAATAGAACTTACAATTAATAGAGGAAGGGGTAGAGGGGTTCAAGCTCTGAACTTCAACATCAGAGAAACTGGTTTTGGATACACAAGAGATGGGTGCAGTTAGAAGGCAACACTGATGATGATGGCTATCTTGAAATTGAAGATTGAGTTTTTGGGGATGAATATGTGTGCTTCTTCTGAGCTTTGACAATGGGAAACTGAGAGAGTTCAAGGTTCTGTTCTGGGAGATTATGCTGTTTGCTGCTAGAGCCATTATATCACAGTGACCTCTCTCTTCCTCTCTGGTGTCTACTGAGTTATCTGGGGGACAAAAAAAAGTGAGCTTGACAAAGAGAAGAGAGCTGAGAGCGTTCAATGGCCTGGAAACAAGAGGAGAAAAGAGAGAATATTCTTTGTTTCAACTGCCCAATCAGCTTAGAGAGATTCTAATTGGGTTTATAGAATTTGTTTGGGTCAGCTTCCAAGGCCCAACTTCAACTATCTGACAACATGTTCTTGGACCAAACCCACCAAGAAAGCTGATCAAGTCATCAAATAACACATTCTCTACAGAAGAAGTGGGTGCTCAAGAATGGCAGTTAGGACAGTTTTTCTCTAACATCACTCATGACTCAACTACTAAGTATATGGACAACAATTGGCTGAAAAGAGTGGAACTTTTTAAGGGGACCAGACCAGACCAGACCAGACCAGACTGGATTACACAGCTTGCCAACCAGATTTTGTTTTATCTTAAGTTCTCATCAGGACCTGATGATCTCTGTGTTCACCTTCATGAATCCTGTATCATGTATCCTCCATGAATTTTTGCCTTTTAATTTTCACCATACCAATATAAATAATTAAATATAAACTAAAAATCAAATTTAGTCGGCGGATACTATAATGGGATCCATGTGCTTTTAGTCAAAACAACACAACTCTTTTTCTTCTTCTTTTATATTCCCTTTTTTGTATATATACTATACAGTAAGAATTGAGTTATTGACCAAATTTGTGCACACCGACACCTTTCTTCTCCATACATAAGATTCTAACCCCACTTCACAATCTTTACAGGATAAGTATTTGGCCCATCAAAAATGGACATTTTGCTTCAATTGTGGCATTATCATCATCATCGTATTGTCAATATCCTGGCTGGCAATGATTGGAACTCCATATTTCTGTTTTCTGTCCATGTTACCGACGATTAAATCCGTCTAGTACGTATAAATGACGTGATAAGTTAATTACGAGAAAGAAATGAAAACTACCTGTATTGGGTTGATGAGCTGTTATAGCTAGACTGGATCTGAACATATTGAAAATGTTTTTGTGTGTGTGTGTTCATACTTCATAATGGGATCACAAGTCTCATTCAAAGAACTCTTGCAAGAGAAGAAACAACATTCAATCAATCTATATATATATATATATATTACTTACATTACAAACAAAACAATTTCACATGGAAACAAAACTTTAAAAATAATAACTAATTAAACAAATAATTTAAGATGATAATAACAAACATATTTACTAGCAAATAATGATGTACGTCTATCATTGCATTGGTATCATGAAGCACAATTGAGCCAGCTCAGATTTTCTCATCAACCAACCAGCATTTTCTGAGCTTTTTTCTCTTCTTCCAGATCATAAAACTCATATTACAACACATAATACAGTCTAATTACAGCTTTAAGTAATCTTGATCATGAATGAACAAAAAAAAGAGCCAAAACAATTGAAGTAATAATAACAATGAGCAAAATCCATACAAAATAACAATAAAAAAAAAATTAAAAAAAAAAGTTCTATCTCCTGATCTGAATCTTGAATATATTTTATGTTTTTCTTATTCCACAAAAGCTTGATGATGAGAGACACCATTAACAACTTCATTTTTGTCAACCCTGATGAAACCTCCTGCTGCTCTGATCATCAAAGTTCTTGGAGTAATCAAAAGAAGTGTACTTGCAAGTTTGTGGGAGACCAACCTTGTCAGATCCCATGAGTTTTCTAATCTCAGACCTTACCTTGTAGAAGACATGTCTCCAGCTACCTTTGTTGTGACAACCTAGGATTATGGTCTCCTCTTCATTCAATTCCAGATCTTGAGCAAAGTTTGGTTTTTTAGAGAGAACCCATGACCAGCTCCAGTCCCAGCATTTCCTTATGGAGTTTCCAGCATATTCTCCCATGGAAGACACGGACTTTGACCTCTGATATGCCCATGAAGCTGTCTGTGAAGAGATGGGTTGGATTCTGAGAGACAGAGAAGAGAGTCTCCTGCGCAGGCCTGGTTGTTGTTCTTCTTCTGCTGTCTGCTTTGTTGGCAACAAGGTCCTTTTTTGAAAGTTTTGAACAATGGAGCTCATTGTTGTGGTGGTGCTAATGGTGGGTTGGTTTGTGTCTTTGTGATTTGTGTTGAAGAGAAGAGGAAGAAGAAGAAAAGCAGAGAGAGGGAGGTGAAATGTAGTGTTCACAGCTCTGTCACAGCCTGTTTTTATTCTTTCTTTTTTAATTTATTTTTTTTTAATTTTTAATTTTTAATTTTTTTGTGGTGGATGATGGTGCTGTCATGGTAGGGTCCACCATTTTTCCATCTCTTTGATGATATTTTGCTTCATTAACATTAATCGATTCACAATTAAGCTACAGATTAGTTGTTAATCAAGTTTTGTTTCACAAAATATGATAAATTACACATTCACGCTGCCTTTTTTTTTTTTTTTTTAATTAATTGGGAATTATTATGGAACGATAAATTGGACGAAATAATTATTGGGAGGAAGGGAATTTCAAAATATCTCGTAAACGTGTTGAGAAGGCATGGAGTGGGCCCACTGAGTTGTCTTTTGAAAGTGGGACCCGCCTTTTTACCTGTCGGTTGTGCAGTCTTCTTCTCTTTTTACCGTTATTTTCTACCGCCGTAACTTTAACATCTCTCTCTCGCCGTCCAAATATTTGGGCCGTGAGTTGGGCTTTTATTGTCCCCAAAGATTTATGGGTCTATGTCTCGGCCCATATAATTTTTTCTTGTCTTTTATAAGGGAGATTTACGAATACCCCTCTTGAGGTATGTCCTATCAACAAAAACAACAATCTAGTTACTAATTTAGTTGAAAAGACCTTTTTGTTCAAACTCAATAGTACTTTACCTATGAGATAAAAGATCGGTGTGGTTGCGTTGCTTACCTTACATTCATATTAATGATGTTAGACTCGAATTATGTCAATCTCTTGTTCAAACTTCAAATTTTACTATTTTAAAAAATAAAAACAGTCTTTATACTCTTGTTAAGAAGTATTAATTATGTATAGTAAAAATATATATGTTTGTTAGTTATTTGGTTCTTGTATACAAGTAATAATTATTAATTACATTATGCATGATATTAATATTTTATTGATCTATTAAAGAGATACAATCGGTCTAATGATATGCCCTTAACACCTATGCTATTGAAGTTTTCGGTTAATAAATTTACTGATGTACTGCAGTACTTTTCGGACATTACAATTAATCGATCCAACGGTAGGGGGTTTGCAACAAAAATGAAAACTAGAGTAATGTGTTTGTTGATAGCTCAAACCTTAGGGACCGTTTTGCAAAGTTTCTTTTTTTAATTATTTTAATTAAAACTAGAGTGTGAGATCCTTTCTCAAAAAAAAAAAAAAAAAAAAAAAAAACCGAAATCGCAGAGATCATCGACGAGCGAAATTAGCAGAAATGGAGTACAGAAAACTCAAAGACGAGGTTTTTTTTGTTTATTAATTTTTCCTTTGTTTTTTTTTTGATCAAATTCTAGTAAACTTGAATATTTCTAGATTGTGGCTGTGAATTTGACTGTTACAGGATAACGATGGAGGTGGTGGAGCTGGTGACTTAGAGAGCTTGAGAGGGAAACCTCTATCTGCGAGTATGTTTTTCTCTTATATATATATATATATATAAATTTTGTTGTGAAGATCAAATATTTGAATCTCCATTTCTAATCATTTTTATTGATATGCAGTAACTGTCAGTAATGTAGCTTCAAATTCGAGTGAGAAGTCGAAGTGGAAGCGTAAGTAAGTGAAAAAGATTTGATTTCTAGCTCTTTTTTTTTTTCATTGCTTTACTAAATACATTGACCTAATCAGAGAGATTGTGTGGTTTTTTGTTTGATATTTTGGATGGTATTTGATTTTTATAGGTCGATAGTTACGCTTGCATTGACTGTTCTGACGAGTTCTCAAGCAATATTGATTGTGTGGTCTAAGAGAGCAGGGAAGTATGAGTATAGTGTTACAACTGCTAATTTTATGGTGAGGACATGTAGCTGTTACTTAATCAGTGTTTGGTTTTGATTGTAGATTGAAATTGACATTTTATTTGCTGTTTTTGAAAAATAAAAAATTAGGTGGAGGCTTTGAAATGTGCGTTATCGCTTGCAGCCTTGGCAAGAATTTGGAGAAATGAAGGTGTCACTGAAGATAACAGGTTTCTAATTTTTGTATTTTATTATATTTTTGAATCAATAACAAGACACAGTAGCTCAAGTAAATTTTTTATTGAGCGTTTCCCCGGTTCTTTGTAATTGTTAACTAGTGTGGTAAACTTTCATCAAATTGATAGTATGATTTTTATTGTTTTGAAACTTGTTCAGTTTCTGCCAACTTTTAGTGAAATTATTTAAGCATAATTGTTCTTTACTAATTTCTGCTGTGAAACTAGGTTGAGTACAACTTTGGATGAAGTTATTGTTTACCCCATTCCTGCTGCGCTTTATCTTGTGAAGAATTTACTTCAGGTTATTTGTCATAATTGTTTCTTTTTTTTATGTAATAATAGCATGGTGTTTCTTGTTCCTGTAAAGTGATTTTGCTTTTTCTATTTTGTGTGGCAGTACTACATCTTTGCCTATGTGGATGCGCCGGGTTATCAGATACTGAAGAACTTCAATATTATCAGCACTGGCATTTTATACCGAATTATACTTAAGAAAAAGTATTTCCTTTCTTTCTTGTTTTATTGGGAAATAAACTGTTCTTTGTTTGATGGAGGAAAGAGTCGGTGCCAGAGATACATGTAGTTAAATGAGTTGTAGCAAGATTCTAGACCAGACATGAGCCGTAACTTGTGTTTTAATGTTTAGGTTAAGCGAGATTCAGTGGGCAGCCTTCATTCTTCTATGTTGTGGGTGCACCACAGCTCAACTGAACTCTAAGTAAGACCGATCACTGCACTTGTCTGAAATTGCTTCATATGTTTGGATTATTTCAAAGTTTGTCTCACATCATACTCCTATTCCTTGTCTTTTGGCATATCAACATTTAAAATTTCCTTGGAGCTGTTATAGTAAATGATTCAAACTGATCAAAAACATGATACTTGTTTGTGATACACTACCTTGTAGTCAAGTACTGCATGGATAATTTCTACTGATTTATGTATAAAAGCATTTAACTTAAAATCACATCTCTATGCCTGTAGTAATGTATAGTAGTAGAGATCAGGGAACATCATTTTCACATTCTGTCATGTACGTTGTTCATCTAAAACTGAAATTTCTTTTTGTTCAATTTAATTTACTATGTCTTTAACATGTACATCGTTTTTGCAGTTCGGATCATGTCCTGCAAACACCCATTCAAGGTTGGATGATGGCCATTGTGAGTTGCTAACAAATTTGAGGCTTTGAATGAAAAGGAAGCAGAAGTTCAAAGTTAATTTTATAGCTTATTACCCGTTATGGTAATTGTTGACAACTCCTTTTGCAGGTAATGGCACTTTTAAGCGGTTTTGCAGGAGTATACACTGAGGTGAACTTCCTATGTACACAGATGTACAGTTCATTTATTTGGAGCTGCATTCACGTTTGCACCATTATTTAGTGTTCATATAATTTCATCTGTCACTATTGACTAGGACATCTTTTTTTATAATATATCAATGAATTTTGTAAAACAAGAAATAAAATTTGTGACTGAGGATATCCAGAGCTTCATACGGTGCATACTGCATTTCTCATTTGAGCAATCTGGAAATTTTAGTTGTGATAATAAGTTTTCTTCTGCTTTGACAGGCTATAATTAAAAAGCGCCCTTCAAGAAATATAAATGTGCAGAACTTCTGGTTGTATGTCTTTGGAATGGCCTTTAATGCAGTTGCAATAGTGGTTCAAGATTTTGATGCGGTCATGAACAAGTAATTTGAGCTTTTCTGTCGTTTATTGGTTCCGCCCTTGCAGTCAGTCTACTCTGTGTGTGACTGCATTAAATAGATATTTATATGTTTTGAAATGAAAAGGCCTTCTAGTTCCTGCTAATCAATTTTAAATGAATAATTATCTTGTAACAAGTCAGTAATGCCTAGACATCTCATGATTATATATAGTTGAAAAGTAATGAATTTTGTTTCAGGGGGTTCTTCCATGGATATTCATTTATTACGGTTCTTATGATTCTTAACCATGCTCTCAGGTATGTTACGGCTCTTTTATGGCTTGGTCAAGTTATCAGTAGCGTGTTACCTTTTTTTATTCTATATTGCATTTGATGTTGCATAATAGAAAATAATGTTTTTGGAGAATGCTGCCTGCATCACACTGTGAGATCTCATTCTCTCAACAGAGACATGGGATTTTTTGTACAGTAATGTTCTTTCTTCATAATTGCTTTTTCTGTGCAGTGGAATTGCAGTATCCATGGTGATGAAATACGCAGACAATATTGTGAAGGTGAGGCATACACTTCAATTTATTTAGTTGCATCATCTAATTTGCATTTACTTGTAGGCAAACTCCTGTATTACTGATTATTGGTTTTAGACTTTGGTGTTGACAATAGATAGAATATTGAATGTAGACATAACACAGAGCATATTACTTCCTCTATGAGATATTAAGAAAGACGAAAGAGTGAAGAAACCAAAAAAAAAAAAAAAAAATTACTAAAATGAACATTGATGAATATGAAGTTATGCGAGAAGAAAAAATAATTCTCACATCATCCTGTTCCTGGATTGGTCATGCCTCTCCTAAACCAATGAGATTATTTGCACGGGCGATGATGACTTTTTCTCTTGATTTAGTGCACTTTCTACTGCTTGGTTCTGTTGCTCTTGTATCTTTTTGTGGAATTGGGTGGCCCCCTTTAATTTTATTGCTTATCAAGTGGTCTGCACTTAATGATGATGGTTATCGTTGATAAACAGTTTTGAAATGAAAATGCATTCAGCATATTTCTGCAGCACTCAGTTGAAGTTTTAATACTTACCAGTTTCATGATTTTGTGCAGGTTTATTCTACTTCAGTGGCAATGCTTCTCACAGCCGTTGTCTCCGTTTTCCTTTTTGGCTTTCATCTTTCCCTTGCCTTCTTCCTTGGTTCAACGTAAGTTGATCTCTACTACACGCTTACAACTTGACACAAACTATAATTGAATTTCTGAGAATGTTGACAACTTTCTGTCTTGCATACATGTCCTCCTGTGCATAGATGGGGATTGGTCAGGCTGAAATAAACTTATGAAAAATATTAATCGCAAAAACAAAAGTCTACATGATGTTTTGATCCATTTATTGAAAAGCTACCTGTCCATTGATTGATTTACTACGTCTCTGCATTTCAGTGTTGTATCTGTCTCGGTATACTTGCATTCCGCAGGAAAGCTTCAAAGATAGTGGTGAGTTCCGCAGGAAAGCTTCAAAGGCCTATGTCCTGATAATTTTTGTTGTCATAGAAATCGATTGTATTGGATTCATCAAACCAAACTCTAGATTAAAAGCAATATATATCTTGACGTTTTTACTGTAATTTCTTGTTACATAGATTTCTTCGACTTTGTTAGATGGATATTCATACATCGGATGCAGGGTCGATTTCAATCATCGTGGTGTTATGTATTTAGGCAAACCTGCAACTGGCGAAATTCCTCAACGGCCGTCGGAGATGATAAAATTTTGGACTTGTAAGATGTATCAGTGAGAATGATACAATCTGAAGTTTTCTTGATCGAAACAGCCCTATATAAGATGGGTTGCTAAAAATATTTGTGAGGCTTTAATCTGCAAGCAAAGACTGTTTGTGTCAAAACAACTTTCGTAATTCATATAAAAAATTATGTGATCATGTCTTTTCTTGAAACTAATAACAAATTAACAATGCTGTTACACTTTTTTTTTTCAGATTTTATCATAGTTTTTCTTTCCAAATACTGAAATATGAAGATATCACGATTCACGTGTTATATTATTATCTTTTAAAATTTATATACTAAGTTAATATAATAAAATTTTCTTATTTAGGTAGTTTCCATTATAAAAAAAAAAAAAATTGAGATTAAGGGGCTGTTTGTTATTTATGATATAAGTTTTATTACCTCTTATAACTTAAATTAAGATGAATATGTTTGTTTGTTTTTTCAATTTATATCTTATTTTAAGATATATATATATATATATATATATATATGTTTTATTGAAAAAGTAAAAAAAATTGACTTTTCACTTATAAAATAAATCATAATTAACACCTTCACGGTTAATTCCACAATTAACCTTATATAATAAAATTTTCTTATTTAGGTAGTCTCCATTAAAAAAAAGTGAGATTAAGAGTTTGAATTTGGAAAGTTGAGCTAATCAACCTTTTTGAGAAACTCACAATTGGATGTGAAAACTTTACACATGCTCTAATGCTTGAGTTTTGACATATTGACGTAGAAAAGAAAATGCGAAAATCATCATTTTACGTAATTCTGATAGTAGATAACAAATACAAATATGTCTAAATCACTTGTGAGGATTCGAACCTGGAAAACTCATGTAAAACTATGTTTAAGCGTGTAGGTAAAAAGTGGCCTAACAAAAACAACTACTTAAGTCTCACCCATTTAGTTTAATCATATGTCTAAATTATGTCTATTACTCTATTCATTGAAACATATGAGGATGCTTGGGACAAAAGCCTGCCAAAAGAACCAATCGTAAAGACTCAGTATTGTAGTAAAAAAAAACATAAATATTCAGCTTCAACCACTTCACTTGAAAGCAACATAGCAAAGAAAAAATCTATATAAACCCAACTCCATTTCCTCCTTAACATCAACTCACTCATCTATCTATCTATCTATTCTTCTCAAAAGAAAATTTCTTTCAATACAAATGGCTGTTTTTTCGAATTCGAAACTCTTCCTTCTTGCTTCTTTGTCAGTGTCTCTCTTTGTATGCTCTAGTCTTGCTCATGATGATGACTTCTCCATTGTGGGATACTCACCAGAGCACTTGACTTCCATGGACAAGCTCATTGAGCTGTTCGAATTATGGATGTCGAAACATGGCAAGACTTACAAGTGTATTGAAGAGAAACTTCATAGGTTTGAGGTATTCAGAGACAACTTGAAGCACATTGATGAGAGGAACAAAGAGGTCAGTAGCTATTGGCTTGGTTTGAACGAGTTTGCGGACCTCAGCCACGAAGAGTTCAAGAACAAGTATTTTGGACTCAAACCTGAGTTCCCCAGAAGGAGACAATCTTCCTCTGGTGAATTCAGCTATAGAGATGTTGAGGCCTTGCCAAAATCTGTTGATTGGAGGAAGAAAGGAGCTGTTACTTCTGTCAAGAACCAAGGCCAATGTGGTATGTATACCAAATCTAAATATTTTCAGTTCATATAATGTTTTTATATTTATCGTTAATGTATATGTATCACGAGATCATTCAAAGTTCATATGAGACTGTTTGATGCAAATGCAGGTAGTTGCTGGGCATTTTCAACAGTTGCAGCAGTGGAGGGTATAAATCAGATAGCCACAGGAAACCTAACTTCATTGTCTGAGCAAGAGTTGATCGACTGTGATACATCGTTCAACAGTGGCTGCAATGGAGGTCTGATGGATTATGCATTTGAGTTCATAGTCTCTAATGGTGGACTCCACAAGGAAGAAGACTACCCATATCTCATGCAAGAAGGCACTTGTGAGGAAAAGAAGGTAAACAACATACAGATTGAATTATCAAAACTAATGATTAGTTTTGTTTCACTAATCATGTTCAATTCATATGTTTAGGAAGAGATGGAGGTGGTGACAATTAGTGGGTACCAAGATGTACCTGAAAATGATGAACAAAGTCTATTGAAAGCACTGGCTCACCAGCCTCTTAGTGTAGCCATTGAAGCTTCTGGCAGAGATTTCCAATTGTATAGTGGGGTAAGTCTGGCTGGCTCTCACTCTCAGATATTATAATCCAATTCCAATGTGTTTCTTGTCCTGGAAGTCTCTGATTGTTGTATTTCTTGAGCAGGGAGTATTCAATGGTCATTGTGGAACCGAACTCGATCATGGAGTAGCTGCAGTTGGTTATGGATCATTAAAGGGAGAAGATTACATCATTGTGAGGAACTCATGGGGACCCAAATGGGGAGAGAAAGGGTACATAAGGATGAAAAGAAACACTGGAAAACCTGAAGGAATTTGTGGTATCAACAAAATGGCTTCATTCCCCACAAAGAAGAAGTAAGCTGGATTTCATACCATCTGGAGTTTTAGAATCATTACAATTTCTGTTCAATTTCATTTCTTTTCACCTTTCCCTCCTTTGAATTGAGGGAATTTGTTTGTTTTCTCTCAATATGTTCAATAATAAAAATTACGGCTTGAAATTTCTCAAGAAATACTTCACAAAAGTTCAACACAAATTCTGTATCAGAAAACAAGAGATTCTGTCCATTTCTGAGAAAACCCAGATCATTCTCATATAGTTGGCAAAAACTAGAGCAACATATCTGTAGTAAACAAATTTAAGTTCAAGACAACAACCATAAAGAAAAAATAAGTATGACACAGAATTTTCATATGAAAAAGTTACAATGCACCCAAGCTTACAAGTTGAATAAATATTTGGGTGCGTGCCGACAATTTTCGAGTTTTATTATTGATTTTAAAGGATAAAACTTTAATGTTAGTAGGTTTACTTCTCTTGGAACTAAGACCTAATAATACCATGTTTTAGAAATTATTGACACGAAACAAATAGGGTTAGGAGTACAGGCAAAAAATCAACGTTGACTTGAAACTTCATTGTATTTAATGACACAGTCGTAAAGCCTTCCTCCTAGAAACTGCGCAACCTCTGGATGTTTCACCTGCAATAGAATCAGCCCAAAGTAACAAAAATGAATAAAAAGTGGATAAATTAACAATATCCTCAAAGTAATGTTCATTATTTGAGATTTTAGATGTAATAGCAGCAACATGAGTGAAAGCATTACCATTCCAATCTTCATAGAATCACATTTAAATTGAGCATAGAGATTTGTTTCGATTCCACGACCCTGCCAAAAAGCAAAGAAATTTTTTATATTACATAGGAGATTTCGACATTTTAACAATTATTCAGTTTATAAACAGTGATAACAGTAAGACAAAATATTACAAGTATGAAATATCTACACTTCCTTAAATACAAGGAAATGAACAATGAAGCTTCAGCCATAAAATTTAATTAGCTTCAGTAGTATCCCATCATATTAAGAACTTACCATGCCTTCCAAGATAACTAGGTCAGCGTCACTTGCCAGGTAGGCAAGCTCTTGTGAGACTCTTGCAAGATCAATAACCTAAAAGAATTTGGTAAAGAAAAGAGGCTATTACTATACATCGACAAGGACGTTCAACATGTGAAGAGAAGGCATCAATTCCACCTATGAACAGATTGATAGAGAAACTAGCACTTCCATTTCTTACCGGCAAATCATTGCCAGAATTGGCAATTAAAAGATTTGAAGTATCAACACCCATGAGCTGCCCATTTTCATCCTTCAACTGAAAAATTGGCTCCACATTAGAGTCCACCAAGAATCTAAAATTATCATAATTAAAAAATAAAATAAAAAATCTTTTCTGGCACCTTTGATATGATCTCAATCAGTTCAGGGTAAGTTACATCATTGATTGAAGGTAAGTCATTAGCAGCCAACACAACCTGTACACACGCAGAGAGAGATCAAGATAAACTTATAGTCTTATAGACTTAATGTAAATAACTTTGATTGGAGAGTAACAAATGGGGTGTTTCTGTTTTAAAGACTAAATGTGTATCTCTATCAAAATGCAAAAACAAAAATTAATATCTAACAGATTTATCCAATGAGCTGTAAAAACTTATGCATGGAAGGAGCAACAGGTATTATGGTTCTAAGTGTCAAAAGTTAGGTAATAACAAGTGATATCAGTTCCAAAAAATACAGCACCACACAAGCTCTACAAGATAATCATATTCACTCAGCCTTCCAAATCTTTTGTACCAAATACTGTCATGTTCAACTAAAAATCTCTAATATCTTAGTAATGCATAGAGAGAACTAAATCAGAAAGCAAACCGTAGTTCCTTGTCGGAGTAATTCTCTAGCAAACGGTAAAATGCCCAATATTATATCTGCACCAGAATTATCAACAAAAATGACAGCCTGTCATGGACAAGAACAGAACTGTTAAAACATGGGACATACATATAAAAGCATTGTTCCTTTTAGAGAAATGCTTTTAAGGATGTGACTCCTTCACATAAAAGAGGATATCTTGAACATAAAAGGCATAACTGAACTTGCCTTTTTCCAAGTTTTCTTTCCCCATTTTCCTTTAAAAGCATCCAAGTCATCGATAACCCAAGGACGGGGGACAATATTTTGACAACTAGCTAAAAAGGACATGCCATCTCTCGAGAAAACCTCAGCAAGCTTCACAAAATAAAACAAGAGTACACATGAAATTACACAATCTGAAACATTTTTATTATAAAATACAAAAAACCAAAACGATGTACATTTTACAACTTGCTAAAAGAACAAAGTAAGTGTGTCCATCTGAGGCATAGGTAGAATACCACTGAGACAGATGAGATATATTAACAAATGATGACAAGGCCAAGAGCAAAGACAAATGATGTACCAGAAAGATCGACAGTAATTGAAATTGAAGGTATGAACAAGTAAAAGAGAAGTGTTGGCAGTCATAGATTCAAATTGTTAACCTTGGATTTAAGGCTTGGTTGAGTTGAATGTCAAATTAAAGATGAGTTGCTAACTAAGCTAATGATTTAATCAGATAGTGATGATAAGTTCACAAACTGTAAAAAACCGGAAAAAAAAAATGACGAGTCCACTGTCCACCAAAATTTGCAAAGCTACCTAGAGATTAACTTACCTGTGCTGAACCAAGATCAAATATATTTCCAGCAAATATTCCTCTAATCAGATTCTCTAGACGCTTTCCTGGATCTTCAATGGCATCATTAAGACGTACTACATCCCCAAATAAGGATATAGCCTTTTCATTCTCTTCATCCTATTGCAATTTGTCAGAAAAAGGAAAGAGTTTATCTAAAAAGAAACAAAAAAAATAAAAATAAAAATAAAATTGCTAGCCAATAAGTTAAATCCCCTCTCCTTCCCTTGTATCTCTCTCTATAATGTTGAATGACTGGCCAGGATTGGCTGTCACTCAACAGAAAAGTACAGAACAATCTTAGTTATGGCTCTCAGACACCAATTCTCAAGTCCTACCCATTGATTTCAATAAGAATTATTACACAAAAGAGACCACGTTACTACCGGTATTCCTAGATGTTACAATTCCAGCTATCAGAATCAGATACTATTATGTAGTCATTCATGTCTGTTGAACATAAACTCTAAGGTTTGGCGTGTGAAAGAAATACTAAAGTGAAAAAAGGTTAATACTTGCCTTGACTTTCTTGAATATATCTCTAAATCCCAATTCTCGAAGAATTTGCTCACGAATTCGGCAGAGAAGCTTGAAAATCACCCAATTGAGAAATTAAATTCAAGAATAAAAAAAAAAAACACATTAGGATCTCCACAGTACACAGTATGCAAATAATTATGAAGATTGTAGGATAAAATTGGAAAATAACATCTTGAAGCTACACTTACGATGCAATCAGGAGGCCCACCATGACTTTCTGGATCTTTTTTGAAGTCTTCAAGCATCTCAAAATACCTTTTACAAATAAACACAAAAATGAATATGCAATCAAATTTTTGGGAAGCACAAATGATACTAAATTCACTTATTGAAACTCATAGGCTCAAGTAAAACATGTGTTGATTTGCACCACAGGTGAACTCATTTCCATTCGTCACAAGTTCCATCACTACAAGTTTAAAATTCATTGCTAGGCACCTCTAAGGTATACACATCATTCTATTAGAACCTACAAACTAACCGAAAGTGAGCATCTAAACGCCATGACATGCTAGACTGCATTAGAAACTAACCCACGATTCAAATTCGAAAATACATGATTTTGCGAAGAAAAAATAAATCTTTCTCCTATTAGAAGAAAAAAGTCACATAGAGTCACCAATTTATATCTATATCAGAAAAAGTTAGATACGGGTTTTAATTCATATTATCATTTCATACTTTCTGATTCCAATTTCAATATCACTTTGTATAACTCCCAATAACTAATAAGAGATAACACAAATACAATGTCATGAAAACAGCCAAAGACAGAACATAAGTAAGAACTAAAAAAAAAAAAAAATCCCAAATTGCAAACAAAAATAAAAAACAATTACAAAAGAAAAACAAAAGGAGAAACCTTTGAGCAAATTTTTGAGCTCTGACAGGAGCATCAGGCACAGTAGCATCACTCTCAGCTCGTTTTCTGCAAGAAAATAAAAACAAACAGTTAATAGCAGAATTCCCAAAAAAAAGAAACAAAAGATGAAAACTTTTTTATACTTGAAAGAGGAGATGGAATTGAGGAAGAGATTGATCCAAGCAATCTCAGTTGGAGTTGGCTTCTTGGGATTGTCAGATGGGAATCTGTATGGAATGGTGCATGCCCTGTAGTTTGATTCGATCGGTGTCGATAGCAGTGGCAACGCTACCATCTCTGAATCGCTCTCCATCTTTTGCTCTTTGCTACTCTGCTTCTCTTCTCTTCTCTTCTCTTCTATCTCCTCTAGTCCTCTGTTTTAGCTTGTTGAAAAATGCGGAAGATAAAATTGCCCAATATAGCCATATGGATTATGGAAAAATTGTTTTTAGGACTTGTTTCATATTTTAATTATTTATAATCATTTTTTGCAATAAATTCTTTCTATCCTTAACCAAAATTATAAAAATACCCCAGTTAATTAATTTTTTAATTTTTTAAAAATATTTTCCAAAATTTCTTCTTCTCTCCCAATTTAGAGGTGGCAAGGTTCCGGTTTGATTCCGGTTCCCGATTTAGGTGGAACCGGAACCGACGGTTCTGAACCGTTTTTTTTTTTTTTTTTTTTTTTATAATTTAAATTTTTAAAAAAAAGACTTCTAAGTTGTAAACTTGTAATAATGTAATTTTAAATAATAAAATAAAATAAAATATATAAATGACAAATTACAAAATAAACAAATGACAAAATACAAATTACAAAATAAACAAATGATAAAATAAACAAATGACAAAATACAAATTACAAAATACAAATTACAAAAGGAAATTAAAATAAAATAACATAAATTACAAATTACAAATTACAAATTACAAATTACATATTACATTTCATTGGATATTTGGGAATTAGGTCACTCGAAATTCGAAAATAACATAAAATAAATAAATGATAAATTACAAAATTAAATTAAAAAAAAAAATGTAAAGTTATTAACCTTGCACTTAATTTTCACTGCAATTAAGTTGCCTACGTATCCTCTTGGGGGATTTAGAGGAATCAAAGGCCACGTAGTTCTCTTACCTTTTATTGCAGGTTTGTTGATGACATGGACTTGTGATGACGTGAATACGTGATCCACATCTTCTATTCCGGGCCCGTTGTACTTGTCTCTCCACTTTCATGTTCGTCATCTTTGAAGAAATTGTATGTTATCTCATGTTCGATTTCTTGTTGTCTATATTGAGCCTTTGTCCAATCATCCACACAAACCTGTATCTGGAGTGCTTTCGGAGTCAAGCATGAACGCCTTTCATCCAAGATATTCCCCCCGGCGCTGAACTCTTGTTCCACCGCCACTGTAGAAACTGGTGTTGAAAAAATATTTTTGGCTATGATAGCCATGATTGGATAGTACTTTGCGTACTCTTTCCAATATTGTAATATATCAAATTGTTTCTCTGACGTATCTTCTATAAACTCATAAGAATCATTTAGATAAGATTCAAGCTCAGAATACTTGTCAATGCTTGATGAAGAAGAAGATCTAGGTTTTTTGGTTTTTTTTTTGATAATAGACTATATCCTAAATTCAAAAATCCGGAGGATGATGATGTGGGCTGTGCAGTTTGTGTTCGTGTAACATCTAAGTTGAGTGAGGATCCATAAACTAAAAGATATTCATCATATAAAGAATACAATAATTTCTTAATTCTATCATAACATGCATTAACATTATATTCTATGTTTAAACCTTGGAGACCATAATAACCATTGAGATAATAACAAAAATGTTATAATTTACAACGTGGATCAAAAATCATGGCAATCAAATAAATATCTGGCAACTCATCATAATAACGTAACCATTATTCTTTCATAGCATTAACGGCTTCCCCCATTTCTATGTCGGATTCACAACAAGCAAATGCACCAGCAATATTTAGACTTTCAATAATAAATAAATGAGTTGTAGGATAATAAACACCAGATAAATTTGTTGTAGCAGTATGAAAAACTTTTAACAAATTGAAAACGTTGTAACAAGCCCTCAATGAGATTTATAAAGTTGAATGTGAATAACATGAAATTGAATAAAAGAAACTAATAAATCTCAATACTCGTAACTTTAAGCAAGCAATTTATAAGTAGAATTACAACGTGTTGGAACATCACGAGCAAATCTAACAGCACGTCTATCATTTTGTTTACAATATTTTACCCATGCATTCATTATAGAAGAATGTTTCCATAAAAACCGAATGACTTGTTTAATAGGTAGAATAAAATGATCAAGAGTTTCTAATCCTTTTTTAACACATAAATTTAAAACATGGTATGCACATCTTTGATGAAAAAATGCACCACCAACAAATGGTTTGCATAAATTAATTAAAGATGGAATAGCAGCAGTATTGCTAGAAGCATTATCAAAACCAATTGCAAAAATTTTGTTCTCAATTTTATACTCTGAAAAAATAATTTTAAGCATTCTAACAATATTATGAGCAGTGTGTGAATTATCAAAAACTTTAATGCAATAATTCTTTTTTGGATATTCCATGTATCATCCATAAAATGGCAAGTGACACCCAAGTATGAATGTAATCGCCAATGGTCAGTCCATATGTTGGCACATACGGAAACATGACCGTTATATTTTTCAAAAAATCTTACTAACTTTTTTTTTTCTTTTACATAAATCTTTTCAAGTGTATATACAAGAGTGGATCTAGGAACACGGCATACAGTAGGGTTTAATGCTCGTCGACAATAATTAATAAAACCAACCCTTTCACCAAAATCGAATGATAAGTGTTCTATTGCTACCATTTTAGCTAATTCTTCCCTATTTTGTTCATCAGTATAACGAAATAATTATTGGTTAGGAATAGCGTACCTGAGAATTTGTGTTTGTGACCTCGATCTGGTCTCTGGTTCTGGATGTTTGGTTTGAATATGCTTTTGATAAGTGTCATATCCTCTGGATTTGGACCACTTATATACTTTTTTGCAATAATTGCAAGCCGCTACATAGCTTCCATCTTCTTGCCTAACTTTCTTCATATGTTTGACGAATAGATCAGATTTGCTCTGCTTCAGATCTGGTTCATCCTCATCTGCTTCCGGTAGATCAAAATAATAATCCGGAGGTGTATCAATATCAGACATATTTTCTGACTGACTTGTCAAATTAGGGCCGGAGGGGGGGGGGGGTGGCATTATGATCGGGTTTTGAAATTGTTAAAGAGGGAGTATGGATGTTTAGGCCTAGGTCTTCAGTATAGGCCCGTCGTTGCAGATAATCGTGATAGGTGGTGTCGTTATGACCGAGATTATCGACCATTTGACCCTTACCTTTCATCGAAATCAAATGCCTAGGATCGTCACGGCCGTGACCCCTTCCATTTCCACCACTTGCCATTGGATTGGACAGAATAAATTTGGGAGAGAAATACTGAAATAGATAATTAAAAACTTAGAACTTAGAAGAATAATACTATAAATCTATAATACTATAATACTATAATACTATAACAGTAGATTAGTAGTAAGTACTTAGTAGTAACTAGAAATAAGATAAATTGTAAATAAAATAAATTGCAAATAAATGAAATTGGAAACTTAGTATTTAGTAAATACTAAATAGTAATTGGTTATTCGGAAATTAAATAAATTAGAAATAAGATAAATTGTAAATAAAATTAATTGGAAATAAAATTAATTATAAATAAAATATATTGGAATTTTGAAAATAAAATTAATTGCAAATAAAATATATTGGAAATAAAATTAATTGCAAATAAAAAAAATTGCAAAATTAAAAAAATAATAAAAACCTTGGAGACTTGGAGACTTGAGAGTTGAGTGTTGAGACAATGAAACTTGAAAGAAAAATTAGAAATTTAGAATTAAAGATTTAGAGAATTGAGAATAGAGAGAATTGAGAGAATGAGAGGAAAATAAGAAATTGATGTGAGAAAAAAATAAAAGGGGAGGGGGGTATTTATAGATAACAAAAAGAAAAAGAAAAAAATTAAAGGGGTGGCCGTTGAGGCCCAACGGTTACAAAAAAAAATAAAAAAATAAAAAAATAAAAAAATAAAAAAACAGGAGAACCGGCCGGTTTGTTAAACCTTAGAACCGGAACCGAAACCGAAAATCGGTTCCGGTTCCAGTTCCGATTCCACGGTTGGAGCCGGAACCTTGCCAGGTCTATCTCCCATGATCTCTCTTCTTATCTTCTTTCCTTCTTTTTCTTCTTCTTCCATTTTCAACTTCAACAAAGCTTTGATTCCGACTTTTAGAAAATATTTTGTCCTGGAAACTGAGATCATCAAGTAAATTTGGTTCTGATTTTGTGTTATTGTAAAAATTTAGGTTGAATTTTGCAAGATCTATGGATTTTTCACGAAATTATAAAGTTCTAGAAGGTTTCACGAAATTTTAAAAATTTTCAGAAGGTTTCACGAAATTATGGAAAAACCTAAAGGTTTCACGATACCAAAATTTTGTTAAACCTTTGAGTTTTTCCGAAATTTCGTGAAATCTTTGGGTTTTTCTAAAATTTTATGAACCTCTGAAATTTTCAAAAATTTCATGAAACCTTATGAAATTTTTAAAAATTTCGTGAAACCTTCTGAAAAATTTCAATTTTGTGAAAATTTCATGGTTCTTGCCAAATCTAATCCAAATTTTTACAATAACACAAAACTCATGTTTATATAAACTATAATTATAAAAAATAATATAAAAACTTAAAGATTTTACACACATTAACCATTTCAAGAGCTAATCCAATTGATTTTCTAAAAAAACTTCCCTAAGCAATCTCCCTCAAATCTTTAACTCAAAATCAGAACCAAGTTTACTTGATGATCTTAGTTTCCAAAACAAAATATTTTATAAAAGTCGGAATCAAAGTTTTTTTGAAGTTAAAAATGGAAGAAGAAGAGAAAGAAGGAAAGAGGAGAATAAGGGAGTTCGTTGAAGAGAAGAAGAGTAGATGGAATGTTTTTTTAGATGGAGGCTTTTATATAGGGGCATTATGGTAATAGTGTAAAAACTAAGCTATAAACAATTAAAATTTGAAAGTAGATTATAAACGATTACTTGGTGTTTCAAATGGTTAGAAATGAACTTGTCCCGGAATGGAATATGCTTTATATATATTTGATATTTCCTTCACTTGTTTTCAATAAATTTTTTATTTTTATTTTTATTTTTATGTTTAATATTCTATACTTGCATGTATATATTACTCTTTTTCCTTTTTTAAGGTAATTTGTTTTTTCTTGCTATGAAATGCAATTCAATGAATGATTTTTAAAGTCTAAATGGACATAACAATATACAAGAGATTTGTCTTAAAATACAATGATTGAGATTTAAGTTCTAAATGGACATAAAAATATAAACTTTACCCTATATAAAAACTATTTCTTTTTTTTCTTTTTTTTTTTTTTTTTTTTTTCTCTAAAAAAAAAATCTCTTATATACGCCTTCAAAGACGTAGCTAAGCCTGTAGATGGACGGATTTGGAGTTTGGACAAATAACTCCAAAATCAGCGGCTCGAATCCTACCATATCTTTTATACATGGATAAAAACTATATCCTTGAAACGTTGTATCAAATTTCATTGGACGGTAATTGTAGTTGATGGTAATTCCATAATTGTATTTGAGTATTAAAAATATATAAAAAAGCATTAGCATTGAATTTAATCATGAGATTCTACATATGAATACACCAAACAAAACATAATTATATTTATGGCAGATTATAAACATTAGAGAGTAATGATCCAAAAATTGTAGCTAATCTAAGCACATGGTGGTGGGATTTGGGTGCCAAAGTATTTAGCTTCAACATTTTTACAAGAGGAAGAAGTTGGGTGTTTCTCTCCTGATGAAAGTTCTAAATGAACATTTTCAAGGTAGATATTCTGGCATGGTATCCTTTTGCTGCATTCCAGTGCCACTGCTACTGCTGAAGATGATGTCCCTCTTATGTTCTTGAAATATATGTCACTTAGCTTCACTCGCGAAGGCGGCTACACCAAAACCATCATCAATCAAACCTTTATTAGTCTCTGAGAATGCCAAAATACATGAGATTGTTGTTTCAACTTACATTGGTGGGGCAAGAAGTGAATGGACAGTATTCTTGATCGATTATGATCGGATTCGTGACATTGTTCATGACAATGTTCTTGAATGTCATATTGGTGGCTGCACTGCTGCCTGGTGAATTTGCCCATGTCTTGATCCTTATACCATTCGTGGTACCTGTCATGATGCTATCTTTCACAACTAGTCCCTTTACATCTCCTTCATTTCGGTATCTTCCCAAGCTTCCGACACTAAAATTCAAAGACGGAATGTGTGATTGATTATTTGCAAGATGACGTTGGGGGGGGGGGTGGGTTGTGTGGTTTTGAGAATTCAGTTCAGGAGTTACCTGATGCCATGACCAGGTCCACAAGTGATGCTAGTCACAGTGACCTGAGAGTTTCCTTGCCCGATTGAGATACAATCATCACCAGTGCCAATATTTGACTGCGAAAAATAGACACCAGAGCTTCGCTCAATGTGGATACCATCTGTGTTGGGGCTGTTTGCTGGAGCTGAGATTTTAATCTTACTACCTTTGAAGTTGTTGCATTCAACAAGAGCTATGTGAAAGAACTTGCTGTCCACTGAAGTTATGCCTCGGACAACAGTCCTATTCATCGCCACGAATTTCACATTCTGATGAAACAAGAAAAACAATGTCACACTCACACACACAATGTATATTTCAAGTGTAAATAAATCGGTTATGGAACATACAGTTGGGAGAAGCTTGCAGTTGAGGTCTGTAGGGCAACTATTATAAGGCCATGCTTTTGCTCCTTGGCCGTCAAAGGTTCCTCCTCCAGTCAAGGTTAGTCCCTCCACCCATCCGAATTCGACCCATCCAGAACCAAAACTATAATCTGACAAATTTGTTGTTGCTTTCAAATAACCCTGCTAGCTCAAAATCAATGCCAGATAACACATGACAGAAAACAAATATATATATATATATATATATGCTTGAACTTGAATCTCTTCTCACCTTCATATGAATGGTTATGTTTGATACATTTTTGCAGGGTCCTGCAAACTTAATGGGACCAATCAAGTATACCCCTCTAGGAATCACAACAGTTACCGTGCCCGTAGCCTCACACGCCTGCTTCCATGCTGCTTTGAAGGCCTAAAAAGACAAATTATCACAAGTTTTTCAAGTCATTCAAAGAAAATTGAAGTACGAAGAAGCTATATGATTGTTTGAATGAAAACTTTGAGAGGGAGAGAGCAAACTGTGGTGTCATCAGTAGTGCCATCAGCTCTAGCACCAAAGCTCTTGACATTGAATAGAAGAGATTTCCTTCCTCCTCCCGTGGTTTTCGGTCCAGCTGTTGTCATCTGTCTTGCTCTGGCAATAACAACAACACCATTGAAACAAACCATGGAGAGCACCAAAAACAGTTTGGTACTATGTTCAAAGCTCATTTTTTTTTTATTTTTTTTTTTATTTTTATTTTTTTTACTGCTATCTTTGTTTGTTTGTTTGTTTTCTGCAAATATACTTCTTCTTCTCTAGGAGGAGTCATTTTGAGCAAACGAAAGAGTGAAAATAGAGTCACAACATTTTCAAATTTTGAACAAGTAACTGACAAATGGCGGGGCTTTGAAGGTATTAACATAACTGTCTTTTAACTCCCTCCCCACTACTGCATATTTATAATTAACTGTCAAGTCGATGGAAATACCAAAAAAAGCCTTGTGAGAGACACCATGCACTGACGATTTTGTTTGTCCACGTTGTGAGAAAAAATAGGGAATGTGTGCCAGCAATTGTGGAGATTGTGGGTGTTAACTGTCACTTTAAAAAAAAAAAAAAAAAAAAACACAGAGAGAGAGAGAGAGAGAGAGAGAGAGAGAGAGAATCAGTGAGTGTTGGTTTCATTTGATTGTTAAAGAGAGAAAACTTAAAAATGGAAGGGAAGCGAGAGGAGATTAGAAAGGGACCATGGAAAGCAGAGGAAGATGAAGTGGTGATCAACCATGTCAAGAAATATGGACCCAGAGACTGGAGCTCCATTCGATCCAAAGGACTCTTGCAGCGAACAGGCAAATCTTGTCGTCTCAGATGGGTCAACAAGCTTAGACCCAACTTGAAGAGGTAAATTAACTCAAAGTCAATCACAACAAGTTCATTTCTTTTTATATGAAACTGAGATGGGTTTGTAATCTGTTTGTGTTTTTGTTTTAATTTCTTGTAGTGGATGCAAATTTACATCGGAGGAAGAGAGGGTGGTGATAGAGTTGCAAGCACAGTTTGGTAACAAATGGGCGAAAATAGCGACGTATCTGCATGGTCGGACTGATAATGATGTGAAGAATTTCTGGAGTAGTAGACAGAAGAGGCTTGCCAGAATCTTGCAGAATTCATCAGCCACCTCTTCCAATACCAAATCACACGAAATAATCAACAGGGAAGTTGCTGGTTTCACAAATGTTGTTCCTTCTTCAGAGGTAAAAACTAGTCAAGTTTTTGATTTTGTCTCTGTTACTTGTTAGGTCTTTATAATACATGCATGCTTGCTTGATTAGGGTCAGAAGAAGTCATCGCCATCATCACTGTCCAACATTGACAACTATGATGAAATGGTTAAAATGGTGCCACTGACAGATCTGGTTGATCCTAACTTGCTGCATTTTGAGACAAACCAGTCTCATCTTGGAGATTTTAACCAACCCCAACTAGACATGACTGCGTTTTCATCAGCGGGAAGCCAGCAACTCTTGGCTAGTTTCGAGGATCCTTATTGGTTCGATGTGTTTGGAGCCATAGACGGAGATGCTGCAGTTGAGCAACCATTTTTAAAGCCAACAACGAGTTGTGGGGATGGTTCAGTAAACCCAGATGCCTTCTTCGATGACTTCCCAACAGACATGTTTGATCAAATTTAGCCACTTCCATGTCTTTCTGGTTTCTTGTATGTACTTCTAATTGTTGTAACTTGTCAGCAATTTGCATATGTTCAAAGACTATCTACTGTTTAATATGAATTACTTTACTATCTACTGTTTTTCTGTTGGAGTCCCAAGTTCGAATCCCATTTTTTCTATTGAAAGAACTCTCTATGCATTGAAAATTTTCTCCAAAAACTTCATAAGAAGGCTGGATCAGAAACAATGACCGGAGAACCCAAAAAAACTCCCTCTCAGATGACCAAAAACACAACTATATTTTCTACAGGTCACAGACCAACATTAAACAGACTGTCAGATGCAAAATTCACACCAACATAAGAATATATCAATAATCCTTCTAGTTAATACTGTCAAAAGAATCGTTACAACCAGAATAATACTTGATCGATTTCATTAATCATAATCCCTTGATTTTTTTTTTCTTAATTGAACCAACTCATATGCCAAGGGACAGTCATAATTTCTTGATTGATTGAAATGCATACCTGAAATTTGTGAACAATAGCACAAATGTAGGCAATGACAATTTGAGGAATACATGGCAATAGAATCGTGAAATTTATCCTTTTTTTTTTTTTTTTACCAATAAATGGCAGTCTCATTTCTTTGCCTTTGCAAACCTGAGGCATCGATACTTTTCCCCACTTACAGTAATTTCTAGAGCTCCATCTTGGTTATCTTGGTTTGATGCCGTTCCCATAAGAACACTTTTCTCCTTCTCAAGGTTTTCTTTTTCCATCTTCAACCTTGCTTCTTGACGGGCAATCTCAGCCTGAAAAAAAAAAAAGTATTACACTTAAATCTCTATTGAAATTTAAAGCTACAACAACAGAACAACAGGTTCGAATTCGATACCACGTTCTATGTTCGTCTGCATTTCTGCATTTTTTTAAAATGCATAAATTCTCAATTGGACAACAAGCACACAATTCCGGTAATGACAAGGATGTCTACTGTGACATCTAAATTCAAACACAACCTGGCCATCCAGGCATCCATATAACAAGTAAAATTGTCGAAAATTTCCTAATAAACATACGCAGTTGATTTGTACTCTACAAACAATAAAAAAACGAACATAATCAAAATTTGCAGAACCTAATAATACGATACAAAAAACCAAATTTATACCTCATAGTCTCATACAAACACCAAATGATATAACAGAGAAGTAATAGCTTCTTCAAAAAAGTTGCTTTTTTTTTTTTTTTTTGGTTCTCAAATCAAATACGAATTGGGCTTCAACCCCAGAATTGTAAAACAAAAGAGGCACATCTGTCTGTCATCTGTTACCTCGCGACGAGAGAGCTCGGCTTTCCAGGCGGCTTCGCGCTCGGCGACTTCGCGTTCACGTTCCTGGATGTAACTCTGCATCTCTCTCTCCTTCATAATCCTGTCTTGTATGTCTGCATCCAACGCCTCCTTTAGCTCCTGCACGAACTTGTCCACCACCGCTTTTATTCTCAAAGACATCCTCTTCCTCTTCCTCTTCCTTGTATCTCTATATACTACTATTCTCTCCGATTCATATTCCTAATGAAAATCCACCAAATGAAATCTGAAATCCAAAGTAAAAGAAAAGAAAGGAATTTTTCGTGAATAGCGGAGAAGCAAGTGCAAAGACGGGAGCTTTTGTTTTCTTCTTCACAATCAAAATCATTGCTTTGGTTTCATTGACATGGACGGATGGATGGGACCTCTTCGGCCCAATTTGAATCCCTACCCATACCTCCTATACGCTGCGTTTTACCTCCCTCAAAAGTCAAAATAAAGATACGAATCACAACGAAAACTGAATTTAAAGTGGGCCACTTTCGAATTAAAGGACCCTTCTTTTTCGAGAGAATCCTAGACGAGAAAAAAAAGCCAATGAAAGCCATTTCGAAGCTGAAATGGATGATGCCACCTTCGCTCTCTCGTCATTGTTCTCACACACCCATTGCTTCTCGTAATGCCGCCAACCACCCACCGTCGTCGCTGCTTGATGACTTCACCAGATTCTGCTATCAGAGAGACCTCCCAAGAGCCATCCTCGCCATGGACGCCATGCAAAGGCTCGGTCTTCAAGCCGACGCCGTCACCTACTCCGAGCTCATCAAGTGTTGCTTGTCACGCCGCGCCATTGCAGAAGCTAAACTCGTTCGCAACCACATTTTTTCAGGTGGGTATGACCCCAAAACCTTTTTGGTCAACAATTTGATCAACATGTATGTGAAATTCAATCTCTTGGAGGAGGCGCAGGCTCTGTTCGACCAAATGCCTGTGAGAAACGTTGTTTCTTGGACTACGATGATATCGGCTTATAGTAATGTGAAGTTGAATGATAAGGCTTTGGAGTTGATGGTTTTGATGCTTAGAGATGGCGTCAGACCGAACATGTTCACTTACTCTTCGGTTTTGAGAGCTTGTGATAGTTTAGTCAGTCTCGGGCAGCTTCATTGCAGTATAATCAAAGCCGGGCTTGATTCTGATGTCTTTGTCAGGAGTGCTTTGATTGATATTTACGCGAAATGGGGTGAATTGAGATGTGCCCTTTGTGTTTTCGGTGAGATGGTGACTGGAGATTCGGTTGTTTGGAATTCAATCATTGGAGCGTTTGCACAGAATAATGATGGTGATGGGGCTTTGAATCTTTTCAAGAGAATGAAGAGGGCTGGTTTTCAGGCTGATCAACCGACACTAACCAGTGTTTTGAGAGCCTGCACTGGTTTGGCCCTGCTAGAATTGGGGGCACAAGTCCATGTTCATGTTTTGAAGTACGATCAAGATTTAATACTTAACAATGCACTTTTGGATATGTATTGCAAGTGTGGAAGTTTGGAAGATGCAAAGTCTGTTTTCGATCGAATGGTGGAGAAGGATGTCATTTCTTGGAGCACCATGATTGCAGGGTTGGCACAGAACGGATATAGCCGAGAGGCTCTAAAGTTATTTGAGTTGATGAAAGTTTCGGGGACAAAACCGAACTACATTACCATTCTTGGGGTTCTGTTTGCTTGTAGTCATGCAGGGCTTGTGGAAGATGGATGGTATCATTTTCGATCCATGAAGAATGTTTACGGGATTGATCCAGGAAGAGAGCATTATGGTTGCATGATTGATCTTCTTGGAAGGGCTGGGAAGCTGGATGAAGCAATTAGGTTAATAGAAGAAATGGAATATGAACCGGATGCTATTATATGGAGACCTTTGCTTGATGCATGCAGGGTTCACCGGAACATGGATGTAGCCGAATATGCTGCCAAACAGGTACTGAATCTGGATCCTGAAGATGCGGGAACCTACATACTGTTGTCGAATATTTATGCAAATTCTCAAAGATGGGAAGATGTAGCTGTAGTTAGGAAGAACATGAGAGAGAGAGGAGTCAGGAAAGAACCAGGGTGCAGCTGGGTTGAAGTAACTAAACAGATTCATGCTTTCATTTTAGGAGATAGCTCACATCCACAGATAGTTGAGATCAACAGGCAGTTAAACCTATTAATTCACAAATTAAGAGAAGTGGGTTATGTTCCAGACACAAGTTTCGTGTTGCGAGATCTCGAGGGGGAGCAGAAAGAAGATTCAATTCGATACCACAGCGAGAAGCTGGCTATTGCTTTTGGTTTAATGAGTTTGTCAAAAGGCAAGACTATCAGGATCAGGAAAAACCTGAGAATATGCGGCGATTGTCATATCTTTGCAAAACTCACAGCAAAGGTGGAGAATCGTAATATAGTGATCAGAGATCCAATTCGATACCATCACTTTCAAGATGGTATTTGCTCCTGTGGAGACTACTGGTAGCAGATGATTGAGAACAGATTGAAACACTGCTGCTTTTATTTTCTCAGCATCAATTCACGGGAAGGAACAGATGGTATTGAGAAATGGATCAACACACAAGCCAACTGACATCAGATAGTTGTGATGATTAAAGCAATTCTAAAGCTTTAGGAGCTGAAGAGCAATATACAACGGAGACTACTTCTTTGATTGTTCAACTTGAAAAAACGGGTGAGAGTAGTATTCATGAATTTGACGAATGGGACTGGCGCAGATACCATTCTGAATTTTTGGTGGCCAACATCAACTTATTGATTATTTCTTGATGACCAATACACACATGTACCGATAGTAACGGTAGGATGTAGATGCACAATCTGTTTTATAATTTGTTTCATGATACTATCATTGTTCAATCAATAAATGAGTAAGTGTTATACAGTATGGAATGAGAAAATACCGCTCTGAAAAATCAAAACAAGATCAATTATCATAAGATTCGGCGATGTTACATATTACATCAGTTCTCTGGGACATAGTTGAAACCCTACTTCCCTGGTTATTGATACATAAACGAGACATTTACAATGTGTCAGAATTAAGATCCGACATGTCCCTTCACCCTTGTGGTGGTGATAAACTATAATAATTGACTCATACATGTCAAGGCTTACAACTCGTCTCTCGAGGATTCGTCCTTTGTATGCTGAACATAAGATGCATAAGCTTTAATAATTGATTCATATATGTCGATTCCTTTCAGGTACTCGGCTTGGTTGAGAAACTGCAACAAGATGAAACATAAGATGGTCAGATCCCATGCATGTGGACTACATATAAGATTTATCATACAGCGAAAAAGGGGTCTCTTGGCTATGTCAGGTTTTGGCAGAGCACGTAACGCTCATGAAAATGAGATGGAAGAAAATCAAAATATATGAATATGATAAAACTAAGCAGGCAAATGACCCTGACAATCAAGCATGAAGCCATCGTAAACAAATTGAATTCGCATTTGTTAAGTAATCAAAGTTTCTCTGTTCAATACAACAGCTTTGGGCATGTGGTTGATAACGGGGAAAGGCAATCACCTATTCAGACAAATCTCAAGCATTGGGTCCCAATTCTGAAGCAGGGTTTTCAAACATAGACAACCAAATCCAAGCTATATGAATAACAGAAATGTGCGAAAAAGATATTCACCTCATTATGGTCATGAAGTAGAATAGGAGTGTTTGCCATAGGAGAGAAGCCAATGGCTGGTAGGCCTCGTTCACGGAAATAGCGAGCATCTATGGACGCAGGAAATATTGATGGCTTACCAAGTTTTCCATTCGCATTTTTAACAGCTTCTTCTAAAAGGCTCCACCATGGGTTAGAGCTGTCAGTTGCTGTAAGAATCGGTTTCCCAAACTTGTCATGTATAGAAGCTTTCTGCTTGAACTGTCCAAGCTAAAACATAGTTAGAGCAACTGAGAAAGACGAGCAAAATAAGAAGAATTAAGAAACACTTAAAAGTTCGTACTAACAAAGCATACTACATGCAAGAAAGAACCAAACAGCTTTGTTATGCATTAAGTGATCAACAAATGGCAATTATACACTCATCCATTCGGGTTCAGATGTAACGTCATAACTTCTTCCAATACCAATGATACAAACTCTAAACAAAAACATAAGGAAAAGAAGTCATTCCGTAACCATCATCACAGAGCTATTTTCCATACTTTTCATGCAGGAATCATTAAAATGACAAGGAAACCATTCTTTATCGCATTGCTGGAAATGTCTAAACCGGTGATAGTCTAACTGAATTTATTACTACCTCAAATGTCATATTACGTGAAACAGGGGCCCATTCTTCAGCAATTCGTCTCTCCAGAGCTTCTGCATTAGCGGTTGGTGGTACCCGAATATCAAAACCTGCTTCTGCTTCAGATGGCTGTAAATTCATCACAAAACCCTGGTAGACAGAAGAAGAAGAAACTCAAATAATCAACAACGTAAGTCATTGTAAAATGATGATAGATTTTGAGGAAAGAAAAACCTTTAAATTATCTCTCTTATGCACCCTTTACACCAACTCCAATTGTTACATCTCAAATGTATCTAATTACTATCTTGTTTTTCTTACCGCGGTTTGGACAAGTTACAATGAAAACATCCTCCTAAAATCTCTATTCCTGACCATTACTTTAGCTGTAAGACAACAAAATCAACATTGCTCCGGGTAGTACATCAACTGCATCCGACACATTCTAAAATGGACTACCCTTTCGAGTTATCCATAGATAAAGTTGTCAAATGGACTGGGCAAGACCGAAAACTATGCTTGATTCGTACAAGTCAATCAGCCCATTTGACATCACAGGAAGTTACTGTGACTGCTAGCATTGCAAGTCGTAAAATAGATACTGCAATCTATAAAAGCATCACCAATATAACTCTTCTAGAACTCCAATTGAAATTAAACAAAATTGATTTGTCAATTTAATTTGACATATGCAGAACTCACAGTTGGGGATGGAGTGCCAGCTTTAAGAAAGGCCATATTAACGGAAATGACCTCCCCTTCAGCCTTTAAACCAGCCTTGACCATATCAAACTGCGAAGCTCTGAACCTCCTCACAATCTCAATGCTTTTCAACAAGTTCTCCATCGCACTGTTATCATACAGCTTTGCCCCATGACCTGGGGCCCCTTTAGCCTTAATAACCAACCACCATGGACTCCTCTCCGCATAAAACGCACTGTACTCCTCACTAGGCGATGCCAACCCTGCAATTTAAAGTTAGCACAGTAATCAACCAGGCCAGCCAGTCCTCTTCTCTAGTACAAACAGCCTACACATACATTTCTATCATGATGTGATCAACACCATTAGTATATAGTTACCAATTGATCAATTTTTAATCAACAAACTAGTCCTTCTCTAGTACTAACAAGTAACATCCACATATATATATATATATATATATATACTTAATAAATGATCAAATTTTCAATCAACTAAACCATGACAAAAGGTAATAAAATGACATAAGAATTGAATACCTTCATCGAGGACTATGCCAACATTCAAGCTTTTGAAGACATCAGAATCAGCGAATTTCTCAGCCCCATCATGACCACCAATCTCCTCATCAGGAGCAAAAGACAAGTAAACAGACCGAACCGGCTGGAACCCAGTTGCCTTCAGCTTTCGAATAGCCTCCAAGTACTGCATAGAGACACACTTCATGTCCTGTGAGCCTCTGGCATAGATTTTTCCAGCGGAATCGAGGTGGGCTGAAAAGGGGTGGTAGGTCCACTTGTCTTGCTCGGAGGGGACGACGTCGGTGTGTGAATAGAGAAGGATAGAGGGCAGTGTTGGGTCGGAGCCTTGCCATTTGAGAAGAAGGAGAGGTTTGTTTTTGACGAATTCGATTGTTTGGTGGTCGAGAGAGAGTGATTTGGCTTGGGAGATCAGAAATTGGATTGCTTCGTTGTAGTCTGGAGTGGGTTGGGATGTGTTGATTTGTAGATATTGTTGGAATCTTGATATAATCACAGATGGGTCTTCTTTGGTTGATGATGCTGTGTTTGTCAGAATCAGTACAAAACAGAGATGAAGAAGAAGAAGAAGACTGTGATTGATTTCCATTTTTTTATTTTTGGTGGGCGAGAGAGTGAGTGTTTTTGATCAGTTCGAGCCTTCGAAGTTTGAGGTAGTGTGTTTGCTTTGTAGTTTGAATTTTCACAAATTAGGTGTGGGTCCTACTAGATGCCTACAGAATCTAGTTGACCTGATTACGTGGCAATTTGTTTTACCAAATTGGAGTTATGCATTTTGGTACGATTGATTAAATAAATTATATTTCACTCAAAACTTATGATACATATATTTATGTAAATTTTTCTTGTCCCACATTGGCTATGACATCCCAAGTGTAGGGATCTTTCTGCCGGTTTTGGGAGTTTCCATTTCTCCGTTGTGGGAGCTGTAATTCAGACTGTGTTAGTAGAGCTCAATCTCACTAGTCCCGACAATTGTTGTATTATTAAAAATAAAAAATAAAAGTATGATTTTAACATGTTAAAATTGTTAATTTTGACTTAATTAACTAAACGAAACAAATTCGAGTATACATGTACAAGAATATTTAACAAAATGAGATGTAATTTTCTCTTAATATATAAATGGATATGTAATTATGGAGGATCTAATGATAGCTTATAAATAAATTTGCCTTTACAATAAAGTTTTGATGCTTCTTTTGGTCAATGAAAAACAACTTTTGATTTCATTTTTCATAAAATGAGAATAATTCAATAACAATTCGATCTATTAATCTATGGTTAGTGTTTATAATTAAATAAAATTAATTTCTTACTAGTATCAAATTGAAAGGGCGGTATGACTAGCGCCACCTAAGAGACACAAGATTTAGTGGCATCGTTAACCTTCCATATATAAATATAAAAAAATAAATATATGACTGAAAAACAGAAAAAGAGATCAATCCAAAAAATTAAAAATTAAAAAAAATCGATTGCACTTTTTTGAGAAGCTGGTAAGGTAACGTACACTTTGGAAATTCTACTACTCATAAAAACAAAAACAAAAAATCCCTATAATCACTCGAACAAACAAACAAAGCAATCGAGAATCATCCACATCACAGACGACGACGACAATGGAGGACCGTATGATGAGAGAATGTATGAGGAAGTTGGCTCTCTGGCACACTCGAACTTTCAAGCCAATCATGACCCACGACGAGCTTGACTCCATTATGGTCACCAAGGGTTTCCTCGCTCTTCCGCCTTCCTCCGCCGCCGGTAACGCTTCCCTCACCTTCAAGGAGTACGTCTATTATGCCCACAATGCCAAGTCCTCCTCCTCCTCCCCGCCGCCGCCGTCGTCTCATCCCCGCATCAGGCTTCCCTACCCAAGAATCGATGGCCTCCACATTTACACTTACCGTGCCTTCCTTGACGCCATCAACTTCTATCTCGATATGAATGACATTTCTGATCTTTTTCATATCAGGTACACTCTTCTCTCTCTCTCTCTCTCTCTTTTTTGTTCTTGTTTTGTAGACTACCCTGTTTCTTTTTTCTTTTCTGTTTGTTTGTTATTTTTCATGTATTTTTGTACACTGTATATGTATATATATACGGTTATATGTATGTTGTATGTATAATGTATGTAATTGTGTACATCTATGAGTACCCTTTGTGATATGGGATTTTTCTAGGTTCAACTACTACAAGTGTTGGACTTCAAACATTTGAGATGATTTGAAACTTAAACAGTGATATTTTAACTTGTAAATGTATTATTAGCTTTGTTAATCCAATTGGAGACATGTGAGGAGGTCAAACAAATGAAGAATTTGTTGTTCTTGGTGTAGCATTATGAGATTTATTGGGGGTATGAGGAATATTTGGGGTTTAGGGTTATCTTTGATAACAGAGTTAATTTCTATGACCTTTCAGATGCCAGTTTTTGAGAATTTTTTGGTTGTTCCAATGATGACGTGGTTCCCATATCGATGATTTCCTATGGTAATGTAACGGTGATTGGTTTTCAAGTAATTCGGAACAAGATTTAATACATAAGTTTAGATATGTTTGTGTTGTTTAGACATTGGAGGTTGAACATACATACATACTGTTGCATTCACTTAGTTTTTGTCTTGTTTTCAGCATTATTGCTAAATGCTAACATTCTGGTTGTTGCTCTTCCTTTCCTTGTGTTTGTTTCTATGGTAGATTCTTGATTGTTTGTCATTTCTAATTGGATCCAAGAAAATCTTCATTGTGTAGCACATTTTTAAGTATTCACCTATTACAAATTTATAGAAAGCTTGAAATTTTCTTTTTGAAAACATGTACATTCCTGATCACTTGATGTTTAGCCGGTGATTGGCCTCAAAACATGAGATGTAATATATAGGTTCTAGGAGCCATTTCTCATAATCTCGAAAAAGGCTTGTATGAGTTCATATTAGTAGCAATTCTTAGATTTCTTCTGTTCCTTGTTCCTTTTAACTGTAATGTATAAAGAGGGTTCTGGGGGTGATATTGTTTCATTGATCTGTATATTGCCAAAGTGATGTTCATCTAAAGTTATATTCCAAAGAAGCAGTTGCCATAAATGTTTCGAATTCTTTAATCGTTGCATATTGAAACGTAAATGTCATAAACCCTGTTGAAGCATCTTTGCTGATGGTGCTGTGTCATTATTTTTTATGCAATTTGTATAGGGGAATGCCTCTTCACCGGATTCATGACAGGAGTAGGAAGTGGCTTTCCATTGAAGGAGATGACAACATCTTTGTTTACAGAGATGGAACTCTGGATCAAATGACACAAAACTTTTATAAATCGGATGATCAAAGCTCCGATGAGCATGACTCAATCATAATTCGTGACAAGGGCAACAAGACTTCTGATAGTTGCATTGTCGCTTTGAAAGATATCATAGTCATCTGATCATCAACATCAACATGAGAACAGGAAATATAGGCAACAGAAATACCTCCATACATACACAGATGTTTAGGAAATGTTTTAGAAAAACAAAACTTGATTTTGTTACCGTTTCTGTTTAGTCCTTTTTTGTTAGATTAGATACAAATAACTAGTTTGTTGCAATTTAGAAACATAGATTGAAATCGTCAGAGGGTTTTAGTTGAAACCCAAGAAAGGCTGGGCCTGAGCTTGAAAGTTGGGCTGGCCTCGAATTTTTGACATGTCAATATCTTCCTGTGGTACCCATAATCAACTAAAAGGACTTGTTTCTTGGCCCCAAATAAACCCTCTATTTTTATTTATTTATGCATTTATCACATGCGGTGAGGCGATTCTCAACAGTAGACCCTCTATTCTAAGCACACCAAAAGTGCCTGTCTTCCAAATTGGATTTGGTTCATTTGCTGATATGAAATTACTGTTGTTAACAAGAGATAAAAAGTTAAAAGTCAAACAAGAGAAGATAATGGTTTTATAACATTTATTGGAGTAGGAAAATGAAAATTATAAGTCAAAGTAACAGTTAAATATATCTGCCATGGCAAACATGCTCACTTGAATCTTCTCGATCAATCACTCTTCTTTTCCATACGAGTGGGTCTCGCCTTCCTTTATTTCTCAAAAGGAGAGCCCAAACCTAAAGCCGCGTGTGTAATGCGACTCTGTGTCAGTGTTGAACCCCGAAAATATTTGTCTTTGGATTCGTATTTTAAGACTTCTTTTCACTTGCTGTCTCCCACCAAGCTCTCAAATGCCGGCGCCTTCACCCATTTTCAGGAACCAGACATATTAAAGCAACAATCTGTTTTCAACTTCATCTTTCCCTTCCACAATGTGAACTCAGTTTCTCCATAACCAGGCTCCACCATAGCTAGCTTTCAAGGATATTCAAGTCATTTTCATAGAGAAAAAAAAAAGAAAAAGAAGAAAGCTTTCTTCTTCCTTCACCACTCCACAACAATCCCAAGAAAATACCATTCTCACACTCCAAAATGAGAGCCCTTCTTCAAGCCATTGTTCTTCTCCTCATCTTGATTTGGATGCAAACATGTATGATTACGGCCGAGGATTTAGAGTGGAAGTCTGCCACAGCTACATACACAAACCAAACAAATGGGTCAATCATCATTGGTACTTTTTTAACTTTCTTGCAATTACTTTTTTACTATAGTTTACAAATGTTTCTAGTACACATTCAAGGGGAATCTGTTTGTTTTGACTTTTGATTGATGTTTGCAGAAGGTGCTTGTGGTTATGGTGACCTTCACAAAGCTAGTTATGGCAAGTACAGTGCTGGACTTAGTACCATGTTATTCAACAGAGGGAGTGCTTGTGGAGCTTGCTTTGAGGTTCGATGTGTTGACCACATCTTGTGGTGCTTGCAGGGGAGTCCTTCTGTTATTCTCACTGCTACAGATTTCTGCCCTCCAAATTATGGTCTTTCAGCAGATTATGGTGGCTGGTGCAATTTTCCTAAACAACACTTTGAAATGTCAGAGGCTGCGTTTGCTGAAATTGCAGAGAAAAAGGCTGATACTGTACCTGTTCAATACAGGAGGTATAACATTCATCAATATAGTTATGTAATTGTATCAGATTAGACATGTTTTTTCTAAATCAATTGTTGTTCATGTGAATTCTGTGCAGGGTGAAGTGTGAGAGGAGGGGAGGCTTGAGATTCACATTGAGTGGAAGTTTTCATTTTTATCAAGTTCTGGTGACTAATGTGGGCATGGATGGTGAAGTCATTGCTGTCAAAGTGAAGGGATCAAAGACAGGATGGATACCAATGGCAAGGAACTGGGGACAAAACTGGCAATGCAATGTCAACCTTATAGGGCAGCCTCTATCTTTCGAGGTGACCACCAGTAGCCGAAGAACACTCACATCCTACAATGTTGCTCCGGTAAACTGGCAGTTTGGTCAGACGTATGAAGGGAAACAATTCTAGCATGGAAAGCTTTTGGAGACTACAAATATGATCTGCATAACTTGCACTTCTTAATACGGCTACTGGTCATAAGTGTATCATCTAAATTTACCTATGATTCACTTGAAATTTCATGCTATAGCAATCAGGCTTAGCACAAAATCAGGAAAGGTGAGGAAGTTGTGGAAGGAGTTTTAGAAAAGTAGGTATACTAGGTCCCAGTTTTATCTTTATGATAAAAGATTGGAGAGCATAATGTTGATGAAATGTGTAATTTTTTGAAAAGTAAAGGTATTCAAAGAGAAACTTGCATTCTCTGGTATGAGTGAGTATGACTATCCTTGATATGGATTACACCGTTTTTCGAATTGGCTTGGCTTATGCAATTTTACTTCTACAAGAAAAATCTGATTGTTGATTTATATGACTAGCAGAGCTTATTGTTCTATATGCACTAAGTCACAGGCTTGCAACAAACAATAAACGCTTTTGGTTCAGCTATTGAAATTCTGTTGTGTGAAACATTTAAGATTAATTTCAATTAGATGTGAAGCATAACCAAACAGGTGAGCTTCCAACTTTCAATCCTAATTGCAGAACTTAACTAGCAGCAAACTTTTCTATACCTACAAAGTACAAAAACATCACTAGAAGAAAATACATTCAATTTTACTAGATGGAGTTGTGTTCCTCTTACTGTTCACAAATCATCAAGTGTTCTCAGAACAGAAATGATACTACTACTACTACTTATGTGATTACGGATAACCTGCATTTAAAAATCTAGAACAGGCATCAAACTGGCCAAATAAGAATGAGCAACTTGAATCCTTTCATTGAGAATAAAGTAACTACTTCTCTTCCTAAACAAAATGACACATCAAATTGGAAGATTCAAAAGAAGGGCAACAATATTCAAATGAGATATGTACCTATTGACAACCAAAATGACCAGCAACATGCTTGCAACTATTACCTAGTAGCCATTTTCTGGGTTTTTTTTTATGAGATTTGCCTTCTTCTCAGCAACCCGTTTTTTGTGACAATGATCTCCTCCTCCTCCTCTTCCTTTAAGAACTCCAGATCACCATAAATCTTTAGAGCATCCTGCTTTAGAATAGCTGAAGAGCCTTCTTCTTCTGCGATTCCATCTAGCCCGTTTATTAGTATTCGAAAAGAAGTTCTATTTGGTTCACAATCAACAGATTTCATCAAGTCATAGCAGTCCATCACAAGTCCTGTGAGATTGAAACTCATCAAACTTCTAAACAGAGCATTGAATCCCACAATTTCAGGCTCCAAACAGTTTTCACTCTTTAAATACAAGTAAACAAGCTGAACATGTTCAAACAATTCGCTTTCAGCAAACACTTGAATCATATCAGCATACAGTGAAACCTGAGGCTTGTACCAGTCTTCTTTGCGAATATCTTCGAAGACCTGAGTGAAAGCAATGGAATTTAAATCAAACATGTATGAAAAACGAAAAGGCATTTAAATTCATACAAAAGTAGTGACCTTTAGAGCTAGGAGGCAGTGTTTCTGGCGGAGGAGTTCACGGAGGACGGCCATCATGTCGAACTTCAACAGGCGTCTGAACTTGGAATCGAAGACTTGCTCCAGTGAGTTAATGTTGTTGTGGTGATTTTGATTGGCTCGCTTCAAGGCTTGAATTGCTTGAATGGCTTCGATGCTGAGGTTCCTTCCTCTCTGCAACGGCTTCCTGTTCTTGCTTCTATCCCTCATTTTTATCACCGACGTTGACGTTCCTGTCGCTCTATGTTGCTGCTTCCAGTTACGAGTCTGCCACGCTTTTAGTTCCGGTCCCAACCAAGACGACGACAGCAACGACGGCGACGACGACGACTTGACGACCACATCCATTTTGTACTGTTAATGATTCTGTGAATTTCAGTTTGTCCACCAAAACTACAATAGTGTCTCTAATCTAATCTGGTACCACAACGACGACGCACGAAATAGGAAAATCCAAAATTTTTATAGAAACGACGTCGTGTTGTAGCAACCAAAACCCAAAACCCAAAATCCTATAGATGAAGCATAGAAGGAGAAAAACTTAAATGGGACAGTCTCATTGATGTAACAATGGAACCGTCCAATGAAAATGTGATATGTGTTACTTTAAAATATATTTTTATGTTCCTAATATAAATATAACACTTTTATCGGATCGTGTTACCGCATGTTAGTAAGACCGTTCCATACAAGTTTTTAAGATGTTGACGTTGACTCTGACTCGCATTGTATTGATAGGTATTAACACGTGGTGTATTTTCATTGGACCAAGTGAAGTGAGTCAGCTGCTTACGTGGCAAGCCGGAATCTGTGTCCAGTGTAGCTAAAGTGTGACTTTGCGAGCCGTAGAAGGCAAGACAGACACAGCAATCTCTCTCTGTCTCTCGTTATCTCGTGAAATTCAAAATTTCAAGTGGTAGTTGAAAAGTAAAGGATATGGCGAGCATTGTAGCAGGGACGCCGTGGATGAGAATCGGGAGGATGACGATGACGACGACGACGAAGCTGGACCTCGCTCCTCCAATTTTGCGCCTCTATCGTAGTAGGAGGAGATTCTCCTCCGTCTCCGCTTCTTTATCTACTAACTCGAACAAGCTTGACGGAGAAGTCAGAGTCCGTTTCGCTCCTTCTCCGACCGGGAACCTCCACGTCGGCGGCGCCAGAACTGCTCTCTTCAATTACTTGTTCGTTAGGTAGGTCGCTGCACTGTCTCTCTCTCGCTCTTACCATTTTATATGATTTTTTGAAAAGTTCTCTAATTTGATTTGATTTTATTGTTTTTCAGGTCGAAAGGAGGGAAATTTGTGCTAAGAATTGAAGACACTGACTTGGAGAGGTCTACACGAGAATCGGAGGAGGCCGTGCTTCAGGATCTTACTTGGCTTGGTCTTGATTGGGACGAAGGTATGGAGTCTATTGATATCGAATTATTCGAAAAGTTTGTATCTTTAATGATGGATTGTTGGTGTGAGTTATGTATTGATGTGTTTGACATTCATGAGTTGGCCAAGTCATGACTGGTTCTGATTGTTATGTTTTCAAAGGTCCTGGTGTTGGTGGAGACTATGGCCCGTACAGGCAATCCGAAAGGAATTCTCTCTACAAGCAATATGCAGAGAAGCTTTTGGAATCTGGTCATGTTTATCGCTGTTTTTGTTCTAGTGAGGTAATTTTCTTTGTTTGGATTCTCAATTTTGATGATATTGCATTGTTCTTTTGTGTTCTTTATAGTGAAGTGATGTGCACTTGATAATTTATTGTAATAATTCTCTTCAGGAACTTGAGAAGATGAAGGAGATTGCAAAATTAAAGCAACTGCCTCCGGTGTACGCAGGGAAGTGGGCCTCTGCAACTGATGCAGAAGTACAAGAAGAGTTGGAAAAGGGAACCCCTTACACATATCGATTTCGCGTGCCAAAGGAAGGGAGTTTGAAAATCAGTGACCTTATTCGAGGCGAAGTAAGTTCTATTCGTTAAACTATTTTTTCCCTAACAAATACCAATCTTTATTTATAATCAGTTGGGAATTTATGCACTGTCTAATGTCTATTAGTCATTGAGTGGCTTTCTTATAACACATGGTTAGTCTTTGTAGCTTATTGTGTGAAATCTAGAGGTTTTCACATGCCAAGAGGAAAAAGGATAATAACAAATACCATAGGGCTTAGGATGGCATTATGTTTCTGGTTTGGTAGTGCTCTGTTTCATTAGGGAGTAGCTCGATCCCTCTTTTCCTGAGTTTCTATTTGCCTCCAGCTTTCAAGAAACTTAGAAATATTCTATTTTAAAATTATCAATAATGCTATACATCCCACTTAAAATCCCACCTTTTTCATCCCACTACATGTGGCATGTGAGGTGTCAAATTGTGAGTGGATACACATTAATGATGATTTATCTCACCTACCCCATGTATCTACTCACCATTTGACAACTCACATGCCACATGTAGTGGGATGAGAAATGTGGGATTTTAGGTGGGATGTGTAGCATTATTGTAAAATTATTTATTCAAGACTTAGGAATTGTATGAAGATGGACAGAAATATTTGAAGTGCATAATAAATTTATGATAAAGGGCACCGTTTATCAACCCAATGCATTACCTCTATAATTTTTCTGTGGAGATGGGGGTGGGGTGACACTTGTGGTAGATAATGCTCCTTTAAACCTCAGCTAGTGAGCTAAGCCATTGGGAACCAAATAAGTGGGTGAAGTTACAGTGGAATTCTGATTGGAAGTAATTACAGTAACTAATGTATTAAGTGACAGTATTTAACTAAATATCACATTTACTCTTACAATGTGTATAGTTGTTAACTTTGTTGGGTAGTGTCATGAAGGTTAGTTGGAACTTGGACACACTTGGGGATTTCGTAATCATGAGGAGCAATGGGCAACCTGTTTACAATTTTTGTGTCACAGTTGATGATGCAACCATGGCTATTTCACATGTTATAAGGTGATTACAACTCTCTTGAATATTATGGCAATCTGCTACTTCCCTACTTCCAGTCTCAATATTTTCCCAGTTTACTTCCTTTGATTTATATATCTGTTTATAGAATGTGGATTTCTGTGTGTATTATATATTCATTCTCAAAACCTGCATTTCAGAGCTGAAGAACATTTACCAAATACATTAAGGCAAGCCCTAATATATAAGGTAATATTAATTTCTATAGGATATAATTAAATTTTCCTTGCTCGCGAAGGCTCTCGTATCTTTCAACAGTACAGAGAGCTGATTTTCATACCTATATGTTGTTTCATTTCAGGCTCTAGGATTCACAATGCCTTACTTTGCCCATGTTTCTTTAATTCTTGCACCTGATAGGAGTAAGTTGTCAAAACGGCACGGTGCAACTTCAGTGGGTCAGGTAGCCTCTGATCTCATATTAACACTCAATCCCTCACAAGCTAGGCGCTTAGCCTATTGAGATTATTCTGTGCTTTCCTTGATGATTTACTTCTTCCTTTGAAACAATTCTTTCGAAGTGAGGATAAGCATATTCTGACCATTTAATACCCTTCCAATTAACAGTACAGGGATATGGGCTACCTGCCCCAGGGAATGGTGAACTACCTGGCGCTTTTAGGTTGGGGTGATGGCACTGAAAATGAATTTTTCACTCTTGAACAACTTGGTTAGTGATTTCCCTTTACCTAATTCCCTAAATTTATGATGAAAGCTTTGAAGTTTGACCGATAAACTTTTGATTATATCAACCTTTAGCTTTGATCAATTTCTTGTTTGGTGATGTTTGCAGTTGAAAAGTTCTCAATTGATCGCGTCAACAAAAGTGGTGCTGTCTTTGATCCTACTAAGTTAAGGTAATCATGGCCTGTCAGCTTAGATGCTGAGAATACTTGATCCTTCACTAGATTTAGCAAGCATTTCTAGATTATACTGCATGCAGTTGGAGATGCTGATGATTGGATATTTTGCAATCACGCAGTTGTCTTAGATTTTATTGTGTTTGTACATTTTGTGTGATACTATCTAATATTTCTTCTTTTACGTTTATCTATGAACTAAAGGTGGATGAATGGTCAGCATTTAAGGGCACTCCCATCGGAGAAGATGACCAAGCTTATTGGTGAACGTTGGAAGGGCACCGGTATCCTAACAGAATCGGACGGGCCATTTGTAGATGTGAGATTTTTCTCTTGTACATCTTCAAATGCATGCTTACTTCTTCATATAGTTTATTTACTCATTTTTGTTATGAGCTGAAACGGCAACAAAACCAGAAAATGCTTCAGGGAACTTGAGGAATTTTTAAATGTGTGTCTATTCTCTACTTTTTTTAGACAGCTGCTGGCCATAATTAGAGCAAGGATTTCGGGTTGTACTTTATGTTCTCTAACTTTTAACATGTTGCTGACTATGTGTGAAAAAGAGAAACTTTTGTTTTGGTTTTGAATTCCTCATGCACTTGCTCCAACGATATTACATAACTAAAGAATGAGTTTGCACAAACAGGAGGCAATACAGCTGCTCAAGGATGGGATTGAGTTGGTAACAGACTCGGACAAGGTGCTTTCAAACTTGCTGTCATATCCTTTGCATGCGACTTTGACAAGGTGATCAGTGAACTTCTGGTTTTATGATATAATTTGGCATCTTTTCTGAGTTCTGACATGATAAATCTACTTCATCACATGCATTGTTATCTTACTGGTCTCGTGTGTTACTATTGGCTTTGACATTTTCTTAAACAATATATTACTTTAATCTTTTTCATGATGTTTGCAGCACCGAATGCAAAGCTGTTATAGAAGATAAGCTTTCTGAAGTTGCAGCGACCCTCTTAGCCGCCTTTGATGGCGGTGAAATTCTTGGTGCACTTGAAGAAGGCAGTGCTGGCTGGCAGAAGTGGGTGAAGAGCTTTGGTAAAGCACAAAAGCGGAAGGTGGGCACTAAGCGGATTTTTCTTGTTTATTATTTCTTTGTAATGTTCTCTTTTCTTGCTATTGAACTGAACAATTCTCCCAATCTCAACCGCCACCATGGCAGGGTAAATCACTTTTCATGCCTCTGAGGGTGTTGCTAACTGGAAAACTCCACGGCCCTGAAATGGGTTCAAGCATGATCTTAATACATAAAGCCGGAACCTTGGGCATTGTTGCTCCTCAAGCTGGATTTGTGAGCTTGAAAGAAAGGTTCGAAATGCTGAGGCAAGTCGACTGGGAAGCATTAAACAAGGATCAACCTATCTTAGAGTCCACTGCTGCCGTATCAAGTTGATAAATCACAATTTTGACCGGCTAATTAGAACCGTAGATTTTTCTTTCAAGGTTGTTCGTACTTTTTTGCATAAGCACTTGGTAGGTATACAAGTTTTCAAATGTAAAAGATGAATCATATCTAGTTTGATTTGTTGAGAATTTTCCTTGGTCTCTGTTAGAAACTCATGTTCCATTGACTATATGAGATTGTTCAAATGCACTATGCACTAGATTATTCAAAGCTAAGTTGGGTGGCTCTTAATGCATTCAAGATAAGGTATACAAAGCTTGTATATCTACATATTTGTACATACACGTAATCGATAGAAGAATACCGTATCCGCTTAATGTGATTTGATGGTGAAATACGTTCATTCGGTCTAGTAATATCTCATATTGGAGTTGCAACTAATGTAATTCTTGCTTCTAATTGTTTCTCTTCGATTCCAACTTCCAATTAAAATCTCTAACTTTTAAGTATTTGAGCTTTTGCAATTATGTTAATGTTGTTCAGTTAAATAACCGATTAGTATTGTAGGAGTAAATATCCGGATTTACTATTTGATTTCGGTGTAGATAGAGAATGGATATAGATCCTCCATCCCCACTTCACATACCCCATCCCTATCCCCATCCACATCCCCATTTCAATATAATTGTGGGGAAATGGGGATGGGGAGGATTTTCATCCCCATTCCTACCATTTTCCCATTTTTCTCCAAAAAAAAATCTCCAAATAAGGATGGGGACGTGGGGAATTGAGACCCTGGGAAAAATGTATATCTCTAGTTGTAGACCAGTTTGCGGAAGAGTTTATTGTAAAATTTATAATAAAAAAATTGAATGGAAATGTTAATTAAAAGGAAATAGAAAAAAGGAGCAGGTTTCTTAAGAGTCACGTGACAGTTACAGAGACAGAGAAATATTAACAGAAGAGAGCCATCTGTCGGCAATGGCAACCCAACAGCCCACTTGACGAAGAAGAAAAAGTCTTCATTTTTATTGCAAAATCTGAATTCTCTTAGAATTGGATCGTAATTGTGAATGCTTCCGATGAAACATTGATGCACATTCCAGATCCGTGAATGCACACCACCTCTGCATTCACCGATTCATACAACTCAAAAAAATATAAAAAAAATGTCAGCTTCTCAAACCCTAGGCGGCGCCTCCCGTTGCGGCCGCGTCCTCGGTCCATCTCTCGACAAGATCATCAAGAACGCCGCCTGGCGCAAGCACTCCCACCTCGTCTCCTCCTGCAAATCCGCTCTCGACAAGCTCGACACCATCTCCGACAGCTCCATTTCCTCCAACCTCCACTCCCCTCTCTACGGCCTCTCTCTCCCCGAAGCTGAATTCGTTCTCCAGCCTCTCCTCCTCGCCCTCGACTCCTCCTACGCCAAGGTCGTCGAGCCTGCCCTTGATTGCCTCTTCAAGCTCTTCTCTTTCGGCCTTCTCCGAGGAGAGATTGTCATGACGGAGCCTGACAATTCCCAAAATTCAAATTCCAGTAATTCCAATAATGTTGGGTTCAAATTGATTGATAGTATTTGCAAGGTCTGTGGGATGGGTGAGGAATCGGTTGAATCAGCTGTGCTGAGAGTATTACTCTCCGCGGTTCGATCCTCGTGTGTTTTGATCAGAGGTGATTGCTTGTTGCTTGTTGTTAGGACTTGTTACAATGTGTATCTTGGTGGGTTGAGTGGGACCAACCAGATCTGTGCAAAATCAGTTCTTGCGCAGATTATGGTAATTGTTTTCTCCAGGGTGGAGGAGGATTCCATGGATGTTAGAAACATCAGGACTGTCTCTGTCAGTGATTTGTTGGAGATTGCTGATAAGAATTTGAATGAAGGAAGTTCCATTCTTTTCTGTCAGAATTTTCTCAATGAGGTCATGGTTGCTGGTGAAGGTGCTATAGATGTCAAGCGCTCCCAGCATAATGTAGCTATTGAATCACGAAATGGCGATGCCTACTTGTCCTATGTGGATGAGAAAGGTGAAACGGGAGACGGGCATGGGAATGATGGAGTGGAGTCGAGTGGGGAGAGTAAGATTCGGGACGATGGGTTTCTTCTGTTTAAGAATATTTGTAAATTGTCCATGAAGTTTTCGTCGCAGGAGAACCCGGATGATCAGATCCTTTTGAGAGGAAAGATATTGTCATTGGAGCTGCTTAAGGTGATCATGGACAATGTGGGTTCGATTTGGCGCACCAATGAGAGGCAAGTCATTGTTGCTTTAGCTTACCAAGAGTTCTGGACCTTACTTGTTACTGGCTTATTTGCTGCTATAAACTTTCTTATTGTAATAATTCAATGCATAAAAATGTCTTCTTTTTGGTTTCTATGCTTGCATTTTCCTTTCAAATGTTTTGTTTGATAACTAATTTTTTGTTTTACTTATGAATTCAGTTATTTTCAGCTAGCTAATTAGCTATTAGTTTCTTAGCTCTAGATATAATGACACATATTGAGCAGGTGATCTAGTGTTATATAATAAATGGTAATACATATAAAACACTGAGGTTGGATGGAATTTGTTCTGCTAGACAGTCCCTTGTTTTACATAAATGATGCTCGAAAGTAGGGTTTTCATTGGTTTTTTTTTACAAGGTTTCTGAGCTGGTACGAAATCTGACGGAGTGATCATTTATCTGGCCTTTATATATCGTACTAACTACTAATCATGTAGATTGTTTCATTTCTTAACTGATCCTAATAAATTGAGAAAAGAAATAAAAAAAGAATTGGAAAATGTCATGAGAATAAACTCCTTAAGATCTTTAAGTATATTGCTTCCTTTGCAATAGATGTGTGGTGCTTCTAAAGTTTTTATATATATCTTGTCCTTTGTTACTGTTTAAATTATTTTTTTCATTACCCTGATTCTGTTAAATATTTTTGTAAAATGTTTATGATTTTCATTTACTTTGCACAGGTTTCTCAATGCTGTCAGGAACTATCTCTGTTTATCCTTATTAAAAAACAGCACCCTGTCAGTTATGGCTGTTTTCCAACTTCAGTGTTCTATTTTTATGAGCTTGTTAACAAAATTCAGATCAGGGCTGAAAGAAAATATTGGTATATTCTTTCCCATGCTAATCCTCCGGGTGCTCGAAAATGTTCTTCAGCCAAGCTTTCTGCAGAAGATGACTGTCCTTAACTTATTGGAAAAGATCTCCCAGGATTCACAGATTATCATCGATTTATTCGTGAATTATGACTGTGATGTGGATTCGCCAAACATATTTGAAAGGTATTACACATCTATCACTGTTTCTTCTTTCTTTCTTTTTGTTTCATTTACAAGTTGAAGTCGTCGTTTCTCAAAGATTTGATTAGTGAATTGCTCACAATTTTAGAAGATAAACATTTTAGCCCCCTTGGTGCTGACTGCTAAATTATGATCCAATTGAAAGAAATTTTCAAAAAATTTACAGTTTCGTTTAATTGACATTGAGGTTCCAATCCAATATTTTTCTTTAGATAAATGGAATGCACTGCAGTGGTACATAGAAGCCATTAATTTTGTTTAATCTCTCTCCTCACTCATTCACTCTCTCCTTCTCTCACAATTAAACTAATTTATTATCTTTTATGCTTATTGGTATCATATTGTAATAAAATGTATTAAAACCCTTATAATTCCATCAGATATTTGCAGGATTGTCAATGGCCTTCTGAAAACTGCTCTAGGACCAACTCCAGGTTCAACCACAACTTTGTCTTCAGCCCAGGATATTACATTTCGGCATGAATCAGTGAAGTGCTTAGTCAGCATCATTAAGTCAATGGGAGCTTGGATGGACCAACAACTGAGAATAGGAGATACCTGTTTACCTAAGAGCTCTGAGGGTGAAACTTCAACAGACAACCATTCTGTTCCAAATGGAGAAGATGGAGCAGTCCCAGACTATGAGTTACATGCCGAAGTAAATTCTGAATTGTCAGATGCTGCTACACTTGAGCAACGAAAGGCTTATAAAATTGAACTCCAGGTTGGCTATTGCTTTATGTAGGGGATTTTTTTTTTCATCATGTTATGAAGGGTTCTATAAAATAATGATCTCATTCACTTTGTAGTGATACCTCTACTGGTTTACATGCAGAAAGGTATATCGCTATTTAATAGGAAACCTTCCAAGGGTATTGAGTTTCTGATGAACAAGAAAAAGGTTGGTGATTCTCCAGAAGAAGTAGCCTCTTTCCTGAAGAACACCACTGGCCTAAATGAAACCATGATTGGTGATTATTTAGGTGAGAGGGAGGATTTTTCTCTGAGAGTTATGCATGCTTATGTGGACTCATTCGATTTCAAAGGGATGGATTTTGGTGAAGCCATAAGGTTTTTCTTACGGGGCTTCAGGTTACCTGGAGAGGCACAGAAAATTGACCGCATCATGGAAAAGTTTGCTGAGCGATACTGTAAATGCAATCCGAGTTCATTCACTAGTGCAGATACTGCCTATGTTCTTGCCTATTCTGTTATACTGCTCAACACAGACGCCCATAATAGCATGGTGAAAGATAAGGTTTGCTTGTGGAACCTGTTCACTTATGTCTTCTGCCCAACAGTTATGACTTTTGAACCATGCTTTGTTTGCTGGGGGCATATTTTTTATCTGTTAGTTATTTATCAAGCTCAAAAAATGCTTTTATAATGGTTTAGGGTCAATTTTTTGGATGTTTCTATACTTTCAAATCATCATGAATTTTCAAATTTTCTTCTCAGAGAGAGCATCTTGTTTAAATACTGCAATCTGTTATCATTTGTTGCTGCACTTGTAGATAACCATAAAAGATGCCCTAGAGAAATATGAAGAACATGAATAGTTCATTTTAGTATGTGTAATGAAGCAAATGAAGTATTCATTTCATACTTAGATTTTGTAACATCATTGTAGTTGCATTGAGAAGTTGCTTTTCTATCATGCATGTATAGATTTATCTCTGTTATGACCTCTGTTTTGCATTGGTTGGCGTTCCAGATGACGAAGGCTGATTTTATCAGGAACAACCGAGGAATAGATGATGGAAAGGATTTACCTGAAGAGTATCTTGGTTCTATTTATGATAAAATTGTGAAAAATGAAATTAAGATGAATGCCGATTCTTCTGCCCCACCAAGCAAGCAAGCCAACAGCTTGAATAAACTATTGGGGTTGGATGGTATACTCAATTTAGTAACTGGGAAACAGACTGAGGAAATACCTTTGGGTGCAAATGGCCTTCTCATTAGGCACATACAAGAGCAGTTTAGGGCAAAATCAGGAAAATCAGAGTAAGCTATTTCGCATTACATGTTAACGGTGGACAATTTTCATAATTCAGCAATAGTTCAAGTCATATAATTTCTGTTATGGTTACTTTTCCAACCAGCTTTTGTTTAAAGCAGATAATAACACTTTCCCTTTTCCTGTGTATATTTGTAACTGCCAATGGTTGCAATTTTTCAGATCATTTCCATACCAATGGTTGCAATGAAGTGGTTGGTAATTTTGATAATTTGGTTAAATCAATTATGGGAACCCTATTATCTGTTCATTTGAAGCTATTATAATAGCTTTTATTATTTTATAAATTGTAATAACAAAACGAGACAAATAATAACAGAAAATAGATGTCCTATATCTCTTGATGTAGAGACTAGAGTAGGCTTTTCTTTTGTCCTTTATTACTTCAGTCCTGTTCCTTGTATTCTATTGCCCACTCTTGTGCTTGATTCTCATACCTATTGGAAATGTACTGTCTTTAGTTTGCCAATTTTTTTTTTTTATCATATGTAAACTCATCTGAAAAACATCTACATATTGTTTCTCAGTAGTAGTATTAATTCATTTTTATTTGGCTTTTGTAGGTCTGTTTATCACGCTGTTACAGATATTGGGATATTGAGGTTCATGGTGGAGGTCTGCTGGGGTCCTGTGCTGGCTGCCTTCAGTGTGACTCTTGACCAGAGTGATGACAGACTTGCTACTTCTCAGTGCTTACAGGGATTTCGACATGCAGTTCATGTCACCGCAGTAATGGGTATGCAGACCCAGCGAGATGCTTTTGTTACATCAGTAGCCAAGTTTACTTATCTCCACTGTGCTGCAGATATGAAACAAAAAAATGTTGATGCTGTTAAGGTATGCATTTAATCAGTATACATTCATCAAAATACAACCTTTTTGTTTGTATCTCAAAGGTGGAGTTAGATGCTCATGAATAATCTTTTATGTTTCTCCTAAAAACATGGAAGGAAAATACTAGTAATATGAATAATCTGTTATACCCTTCCTCACGATATGCCTAGTAATATGAAAACACATTTAAGTGGCCTGAAGTACTCCAATGTAATTGACATCTAAATAGGAATGGAAAATACTACAATTTAATGACTGGGTTAGTCAATGTAAATGTTCGTTCTTATTTCTTTTACCCATGTATATACTTTTTACAGGCAATGATATCAATCGCCATTGAAGATGGCAATCATCTTCAAGAAGCCTGGGAGCATATATTAACATGCCTGTCCCGAATTGAGCATCTCCAACTGTTGGGAGAGGGCGCACCAACTGATGCGTCCTTTTTCACAATATCAAATGTTGACACGGATGACAGGACACCAAAGTCTATGGGTTTTTCTTCCTTGAAGAGAAAAGGAACTCTCCAAAATCCATCAATGATGGCTGTTGTTCGAGGGGGTTCATATGACAGTACCAGTGTTGGAGCCAATACCCCATCACTTGTAACTCCGGATCAAATTAATAACTTTATTTCAAATTTGAATTTACTGGACCAGATTGGCACTATCGAGTTGAACCATGTTTTTGCTCATAGCCAAAGGTTAAACAGTGAAGCAATAGTAGCTTTTGTGAAAGCGCTTTGCAAAGTTTCTATTTCAGAGTTGCAGTCTCCAACAGACCCTCGTGTATTTAGCCTCACAAAATTAGTTGAAATTGCGTAAGTTGCTCAAGTTAAATTGCATATCATCTCTTACAACCCTCATGAATGTTGATAGTAAAAGGGAAAATTGTCTTAGGTGATTTTTATGTTTATATGACAATGTATTCTCTTATAAAATGTGTTTCTCTCTCCCCCCTAGTTTATATCTGACAACAGCACTGTTACTATTGCAGGCATTACAATATGAATCGCATTAGATTAGTTTGGTCTCGCATGTGGAATGTTCTCTCAGATTTCTTTGTGTCAGTTGGTTTGTCAGAAAATCTCTCTGTTGCAATATTTGTCATGGATTCACTGCGACAGCTTGCTATGAAATTCTTAGAGCGTGAGGAATTGGCAAATTACAACTTCCAGAATGAATTTCTGAGGCCATTTGTGATTATAATGCAGAAAAGCAGTTCTACAGAAATCAAGGAATTAATTGTTCGCTGCATTTCTCAGATGGTCCTTAGCCGTGTCAATAATGTGAAATCTGGCTGGAAAAGTGTTTTTATGGTACGTGAAAGACCATATAGATTTATAGTTTCATACAATGCTTTAAGTCACTTCACCTAGAAAGTCATAAATATTTGATCCTGGTTGGGAGCTTGAATTGAAGTAAATCTAAATCACTAAAATCATTGCAAAGAGTCCAAGGTTTTAATTATTCTTTTGATTGCCTAAATATTTTTTGAGTGATGAATTATAGACAATAATTTGGAATTTAAGCAATCTGGACCAGTAAAGAAATATTTGGTACTCAAGTGTTTGTTAAATTTGGGAATCTGGATTAATTTGTATTTGTTAGAGAACGTAGTTTGTGGCTAGAGAATGTTATTAGGCATCACTTGGATGACTTATTGGAGTCTTGATTTCCTTAAGTTATTTGTTCATTTATCGTGTGATTTAGCATTATACAAGGTAGCATTACTTTGCTAAGAATTCATGCTCAATGACGATGCTGTTGCCGTGGGCAAGTTATTGTAGATGTTTCAAGCTTCAAACTTGCCTTCTGACTTGCTTTTCCACAAATTTTTTTTTTTTTTTTTTTTCATTATAGCATGCCCTCAAAACTATGATGGCTGCGATGAAATCTTTGTATCCCTGGAGTGTGATTGCAAAACTGGTGTCTGCAAAAAATTTCCAGATTGCTTTGGGCTTTCTGGGAATTTTTTTAAATGGGAAATATAGAAGAGGTTTTGCATCACCTAATCTTTTGTCTTTTGAAAGGCTTGAGAGGTGGGAGTTGTGGACCTGTGGCCCGTTGGTAGGTGTTGCCTCTCACTAGATGTCTTTTTTCTCAGGTTTTTACAACTGCCGCAGCTGACGAGCGAAAGAATATTGTCTTGTTGGCCTTTGAGACAGTGGAAAAGATAGTGCGAGAATATTTTCCTTATATAACCGAGACAGAGACAACAACTTTTACTGATTGCGTTAGATGCCTTCTCACCTTCACCAACAGCAAGTTCAACAGTGATGTTAGTCTTAATGCTATTGCATTTCTCCGGTTCTGTGCTGTCAAACTTGCAGAAGGTGGTCTTGTATGTTATGAGAAGAACACTGTTGATGATTCATCCAGTCAAGGAGCAAATAATGATGCTTCAGATCTTCAGAGTTTTTCAGATAAAGATGATCATGCATCATTTTGGTTTCCTTTGCTGACAGGTAACCTGTTTCGTAATTTTCCTTATTACCATTATTTTTTCTGGATATCATGTAAGAATAGTATAGCTCCGTTTCAAATGTAATAAATAATAGGTAATAGTAGCAGTGGTTTATTGGCGGAGATACCATCTCCAAATTCAAAATTCTTGAAGAGTCTAAGTCGGTGTGGGGACTGACTCATGGGCCATTGGGCTCAATATATTATGACACATGCAACCTTTTTGTTTTTCAAAGATTGATGTGCCTTTTTCTCCGGAGGTCTAATATCTCGATGTTGCTGTTTCAGGTATATCCAAACTAACATCTGATACCAGATCAACTATCCGAAAGAGTTCTTTGGAAGTGCTTTTCAATATTCTGAAGGATCATGGTCATCTTTTCTCTCGACCATTTTGGAATGGGGTTTTCAATTCTATTATTTTTCCAATATTTAATGGTGGATCTGACAAGAGAGACATGCCTGTTAAAGATGATCAGGATTCTGCAACTTTACCATCTCCTCGACTAGAAGGAAGTGCATGGGATTCTGAAACTTCTGCTGTAGCGATACATTGTCTCGTTGATCTATTTATCAGTTTTTTTGATGTAGTGAGGTCTCAACTACCAAATATAGTATCAATATTGGCAGGAGTCATAAGAAGTACAATTCAAGGTCCTGCAAGCACTGGGGTTGCTGCATTGATGCAATTGTCCGATAAATTGGGAGGCAGACTTTCTGAAGAAGAATGGAGAGAGATTTTTGTGGCTCTGAAGGATGCAGCAGCATCAACATTGCCAAGTTTTATGAAGGTCTTGAAGACCATGGACGACATTGAGATTCCTGACAATTCTCATACTTATGCAGATATGGAAAGTTCTGATCATGGTTTTAATGATGAAATCGAGGATGATAATCTACAAACTACAGCCTATGTGGTTTCAAGAATGAAGAGTCATATCGCTGTGCAACTACTCATTATACAGGTTTTCAAACCCTCTATGTTATTTCTATTGAATTTTTTCCCTCTTCCATGATATCTCATGCACATGCATACTATCTATTTTTATGTATGTATGCATGCATGCATGCTTTCATTTATCAAGAATCCAATTTACGCGAGCCGCAACCATATTGCAAATACCCCTTTCCTCTTGCCATATCAAATTTTCTGTTACTGTATATGATACAGGTCAGATTTTACTTGGAAAATATCCAGTGACTTCATTAGAAGATTTCAGTTGGGATTTTTGTTTCTGATGTCGGATTTGCAATAGAATTTGTTCTTTTTATAATAAATATTATCCTTTTTTTTTTATTAATTTCAGGTTGCAACTGATTTGTATAAAAAGCACCTACAATTCTTGTCAGCAGTGAACATTTCAGTTCTTCTTGAATTATATTCTTCTGTTGCGTCTCATGCCCACCAATTGAATTCAGAGACTGTCCTGCGGAAGAAACTGCAGAAAGTGTGCACAATTTTGGAACTTTCTGATCCTCCTCTGGTTCATTTCGAAAATGAGTCGTACCAAAACCACCTTGACTTTCTCCATGCTTTGCTGATGGTGGATAATGCATCTAATGTTGTGGAGATGAACATAGAATCACGTCTTGTGGAAGTGTGTGAAGAAATACTGCAGATATACCTAAACTGCACGAAGTCTCGATCTGGCCAGAAAAAAGCAAGCAAGCAGCCGGGGGTGGTACATTGGACACTTCCGTTGGGTGTGGCGAAAAAGGAAGAATTGGCAGCAAGGACATCCTTAGTAGTGTCAGCATTGCAACTATTGAGTGGTTTGGAAAAGGAATCGTTTAGGAAACATGTATCGAATTTCTTCCCGATGTTGATAGATCTGTTGCAGAGTGAACATAGCTCAAGACAAGTTCAGCTTGTTCTAGGTAACATGTTCCAATCTTGTATAGGCCCAATAATAATGAACTGATTTTATTATTATGAGAAACAGATTACACACATGTATCATGATCCTTGTCACAAAAATCACAGTTTTGATCTTTATGTAATTATTGGCTGGATTAGGAGCCAATAAAATCATATCCGTATTGAATTTTCATTGTTGTATATGGAAGAAGCCTCAGCTTTTGTTTTCTGTACTTGAATTCTTGGAATGGACTTAAAAGGCAAAACTAGTGATCATCTCTTATTGATCAATATTATTGAATATATTTATATATTAGTGTTTGTGATATTTACTTAACTTTTATTTCTGATTCTCTATAAAAAAGTTTGAGATTAGTTAGTAGTTGGTGGTTAGACCAAACAGGGTGTTAATTGTTTATTAATTTATGGTGAATTCAAATGTATGTTCTCAGTCCTCTCCCACTCAAACTTGATGATAATCATATATTCATTTTTCTTTTTTGATTTTATAATTAAATAATATGTTATTTTATTTTTTTTTATCAGTTGAACTTGAATGCTCTTGTGAATTCTTTATCAGTTGAATTTTTTGAAGTTGATTGAATATTTAGGCTGGGACACTTATTAAAACATAGACAACGATGCATAGATTCCATAACTTGGAAGTGTTCAAAGCATTTTGAACACAAACACAATCCACTCCCACCATCATTTTTGAAGATTCTTATAGATATATTATTATTAAATATATAATTAGTACATTGACTATGTTATTGTCTCATCAACCTTATCAAAACTGTGTAATTGTATTCTTTGTACGTTTTTGCAGGGAAATTATTGGGTAGTTCCATCATCTATCCTCAATAATATTTAACAAAAAGTCTACAATAATAAGTTGGGTTGAATAATATTCCATGAGATATCGATTTCTTGCATGTATTAATTGTGCTTGATTAACAGAAAAGGAGACTTATTTATCCAACAGGTAGGAAAACTATATAAAAAAACTGTGTATATGCAATTAATCTGATCCAAATAGAACTAAAATCACCCCTGAAGTTTTCAAAATTTCCAAATTTTACTGTGTTAATTTTTAGATATTTATGCTTTTACCCCTACTTTAATATAATCAGTTTGTTAATTTATATAATTAAAATATATCAACCAAACATACATAGACATATATTTATATTTAACTATTAACATATTTTACCAAACAAACTTTTATCATTTTTAAAAATTTAACTAGTTTTTGGATGTTATAAAAATATTAGGAGTACAATTTAAATTTTAATTAGTTTAATTTCTAACTCTTAAACACTATTATTGAATTATGAATTAAGAGTCATAAGGTTTTTCTATATTATCTTAAGGGTAATTTTAGACATTTCAACTCTATATCTCAATTGCCTACAGGGGCGTAACTCAGTTGGTAGATTGACGAGTGTGAATGGTGTGAAGATTACACAATATTCCACACCATATATGATTATTTTGTAGCAAAATAATGATGATGAGGAATTAACAGAATTGAAGCATGGAATTTGACAATTGAATGGATGGTGGCGGTCTTGGTCCTCCACTCTTCTCACTTTCAATATTCTTATTATTCTTTGTCAAACATAAATTATCAATTGGAAGAATTAACACAAACATTTCAAACCAAACCAACCCTTATATACAATTAGTTTTTACTAGTACTCATCTCTCTCTCTCTCTCTCTCTCTCTCTATATATATATATATATATATATATATATAAATATACTCTTTTATAAATATAAAAACTTTGAATTAAATGATCACATTTAATACATGTATGTATGTGTATATATATATATATATATATATAAAATAAAATAAATAAAAAATACTGTTGGAATAAAGAAGTCGTGGTCCTAGTAAAAGAAAATGGCGCCAACCACGGCAGAGTAGAAGCAGGAATGTGATGGATCGATGGGCAGATATAATTAGTAGTGAAGTATATGAAGAGCAAACTCTAGTCTCTAGTCTCTAATCTTTCTAGTACGTAATTATAATTATATAATCCTCCACGAGAAACACCACCACACTCCCAATATCATAATTCATTTATAAATAAGAGTTGGCGTGGAAAATGCACGAGAGAGCTTGTCATTATAATGTACATGAAGAAGGAGCTGATCATTTTATTGTGAGTTTCGATGGCAGAAAAACAAATTATATATAGAGAGATCCAGAGAAACCTGAATTATAGCTGAAGAAATAAATATCAAAAACATATTTTGATGCAATGCAATGCATGAGATTAGATCGATGCATGTGAAATATATTATTAATCGAATATTGTTTTGCATGTGATCTGAATCATCACATGTTTAATCGTTATAATATATTACCATATCATGTGTCAGATCATCATGATCTCTTGATCCCACTCCCCACATGCATGCTTTGTAATTATACATTTTGAAATTGTTTTGAATTTAAGATATATAACTTGTATAGAGTGACATATGCATATAAATATTAAATGATGAGCACATGAAACGCGACGATGTTTAAAGTAATTGAATCCCAGTCCCAATACGTACTGCATAATTATATACTGTATTTATATTATTAATTAGAAGGACAATACTTAGGTACTGACCAACCAACGGTCACTTGCCATGCAACCAAAAACAAGGAAAAAAAAAATAAAAAGTGGAAGAGTTTTAGCCACGTGACAATATCCCATTAAGTGGTCAGTATACTTGGGTACTAACCCAAGTATTTTCCTAATTGGAATTGGTGTTTCGTATACACTGATGCACACAAATTATCATTCAAATCTAACAAATTATAATAATAATGAATTGTAGCTATAACATTACTCACTTTCCTTTTTGTTCAAACATTTACCAATAACAGCAGTCATATTTTGAATACAATTTCATAACTTTAATTTGTTTCCTTCAAAAGAAAAATACCAATAAGAGAGTCATATTTGGAATGAAATCTCATAAATGTACAAGTTTTCCATCTCAAAGATTTTGTTGCCACAAAAAAGAAAATGTTTGAATGAAGACTATCTATAATTCATCTTCGTTAACTTGTACGTTTCTTTTTATTTGAATTTGGATAATCTGATGACTTGACTTTTATTTTTGTCCTAATCTAAATAAATCCAATGACATGTGTAATCAATGACTAGATTTATTTATTTTTATTTATTTTACTTTTATTATTATCATTAAATGTAGAGTTTTATTTTAAAATATTTTAGATTAAGGAAGAAGATCAAATTGAGTATGTAAATTATCTAACTAGGATATAGGACATTATACTATGAATTATTGAAAAAAGGTTTTCTTATTTAAATAAATAAATAAATAAATATATATTTATATATATATATATAATTTAAGGACACATCATAATAGAATCCTATAATGAAATTAATAAGCTTTTGATTTATTGGTACAAAATATTGGTCAAATAATGGAATGGCATCATTATAGAAAGAAATAGAAAGAAAAAAAAAATAAATAAATAAATAAATTAATTAATTAAAAAAAATAAATAAAAAAATAAAAAACAAAAAAAACAAAAAAGAGGAGCTAATTAGGCAGACAAGACTCAAGAGACAAAAACAAAAAAACAGAAACTAGTCGGAAACACAACAAGTAGTAGCATACCTCCACCAGTTTGACTAGACAATTAAAGTAACCAAAAAAGAACACGTGTCAAACACTGAGAACTCCACTCTGTAACGTGTGGGCCCCCACCCTCGCCTCTCTAGACTCCTATATATATCAGTCTCCCTTCACTCTCGCTTCTCCAAACTCAACCAAAAATAACAACAACAAAATCAATTTTTATTTATTTTTTTATTTTACTAATTCAAACACCACTCTCTCTATAATTAATTATTATTAAATTTTCTCACCGATCTCTACGCGCCGCCGCCAGAAATGGAGGCCCACCGGCGATCCGCGTCCAAACAATCACAACTCCATTCCAAGGCCACGGCGGCGGCGGCGCCCACCAAGGCCTCGGACGCGTTGCCACTGCCTCTCTACATAACCAACGCGGTGTTCTTCACTTTGTTCTTCACGGTGGTCTACTACCTCCTCTCGCGGTGGCGCGAGAAGATCCGTAACTCCACTCCGCTACATATGGTCACCCTATCGGAGATGGGCGCCATCGTCGCCTTTGTCGCTTCCTGCATCTACCTCCTCGGCTTCTTCGGGATCGATTTCGTTCAGTCTCTCGTCCTCCGTCCTTCAGCTGAAATGTGGACTTCAGAGGAAGAAGACGATGACATCATTAAGGAAGATTCTAGAAAGTTACCGTGTGGACAGGGTCTCGATTGCTCTCTCGTCACCGCTAAACCCGCAAAAATGATCGAATCTCTTCTTCCTCCTGTTTCGTTTACTAGCGAGGACGACGAGGAGGTTATCAAGTCTGTGGTAGACGGAACCACGCCGTCTTATTCGTTGGAGTCGAAGTTGGGTGATTGCAAGAGGGCGGCGGCGATACGGCGGGAGGCTTTGCAGAGGAAGACGGGGATGTCTCTGTCGGGTCTGCCTCTGGAGGGTTTCGATTACGAGTCAATTCTGGGTCAATGCTGCGAGATGCCGGTGGGTTATGTTCAGATTCCGGTGGGGATCGCGGGTCCTCTGTTGCTAGACGGGATCGAATTCTCGGTTCCGATGGCGACGACGGAAGGGTGCTTGGTGGCGAGTACTAACAGGGGTTGCAAAGCCATTCACTTGTCTGGTGGAGCATCGAGTGTTGTGTTGAGAGATGGGATGACTAGAGCTCCTGTTGTCAGGTTTGGGACCGCTAAAAGAGCTGCAGAGTTGAAGTTCTTCTTGGAGAATCCTGACAATTTCGACTCTTTGTCTCTCATGTTCAACAGGTCTGCAAATGAAATCACTTTCTTGTTTTTAATTAAAGCTCTGTCATTTTCATTCAACAGGACTTGAATGTTGAACCTTTTGTTGTTGTTGTTGTTGGATCCAGATCGAGCAGATTTGGAAGGCTTCAAAACATAAAATGTGCAATTGCTGGGAAGAATCTGTACATGAGATTCTGTTGCAGCACTGGTGATGCTATGGGGATGAACATGGTCTCAAAGGGTGTCCAGAATGTTATGGATTTCCTCCAGGATGAGTTTCCAGACATGGATGTCATTGGCATTTCTGGTGAATACCCTTTTCCATTTCCCATTTCCCATTTCACAACTTTTAATGTCTGTGCTTATTGTTTTACTTTGATTTTAATGTGGTGGTCCAATTTGATCTGATCAGGTAACTACTGTTCGGACAAGAAGCCAGCAGCAGTGAACTGGATCGAAGGACGTGGCAAGTCTGTGGTTTGTGAGGCTATAATCAAAGGTGATGTTGTGAGGAAGGTTTTGAAGACGAATGTGGAGGCCTTGGTAGAGCTTAACATGCTCAAGAACCTTACTGGTTCTGCCATGGCCGGAGCTCTTGGTGGCTTTAATGCTCATGCTAGTAACATTGTTAGTGCTGTCTTCATAGCCACTGGCCAAGATCCCGCTCAGAATATCGAAAGCTCTCACTGCATCACTATGATGGAGGCTGTGAATGATGGCAAGGACATTCATGTTTCCGTCACTATGCCTTCAATTGAGGTATAAATTGATGATCTATATCACATTTACATTGACTTAATTTGAGATCAAAGATGCATATTATTAGTATATTAATTAGTATGGTTTTGAGTTGGAAAGTTGTTTGATCAGAAGCTTGTGTGGAATGAGAGCTTGAAATCATTAGTATTATTGTTACTTTTAGGTAGAGAATAAACAATGGGAACAACTCATAGTGATGTTTGATATGTTATGCTTTTCCAGGTTGGCACAGTTGGAGGGGGCACACAGCTTGCATCTCAATCAGCTTGTTTGAATCTACTTGGGGTCAAGGGTGCCAGCAAAGAGGTGCCGGGAGCAAACGCAAGGCTTCTGGCCACCATCGTAGCTGGTTCCGTTCTAGCTGGGGAGCTGTCTCTAATGTCTGCTCTCGCAGCTGGACAACTCGTTAAGAGTCACATGAAGTACAATAGATCAAGCAAAGATATGTCTAAAGTTTCTATCTAAGAGAACAAACCCCTCAAAACTCTGTAAAGATGCATATTCAAATGATGATAAAAAGAAAGAACAGAGAGATGGGTATTTTTTTGCACTAGGAACAAATTGGAAAACAAAACCATACCTAAGCGAAGCAAAACAAAATAAAAAAAATTCACTCTCTGTAGTCTTTCAGTTTCTTTTGTTCTTTGTGTTCATTTTGTTGTTCAATTTAAGCTCTTTGTGTAATCTGCAAAATCTGTATAATGATGAAAAGATCTAATTCCCCCATTCTCTTTTTCAAAGTCCCATGAGAGGGTGTCCTGTATTTTTATCAACTATGAACTATCATCTATTTATTCATGAATGAATCTGATATTTAAATTACTATAGAAATCATCAAATATTTGTTCTACTTTCCATGACATCTAAATACATGAGAATTGAGATTGTGTTTCATGTTAAGAGTTTTTGCAGGAAAGGCTGCTACTACTCCACTCCCCCACATAGTCTCATCTTTGAACGGTCTGGTGAGAGTGAAATCTTGGTCAAAATGCACAAAAAATGTGGATTTTTCTGAACTTGTTTATAACTCTTAGTTGCTGGACACAAAGGCTTGAGTGGTGTGTGTTTGTTTAGTTGTATTCATAGAGCAGAAGCCTAACCAGGATGTGATTTTGTATGAAAAGCCATCCAAATTGATGTTTTTGGTGCAACTTTTACATTAAAATAGTGCAACTTTCACACTGTTTCACTATTCCATCTCCAATTCATTGTATCAAATCTTACTCTATTCTTTTTTTATTATTATTTATCAACGAATACTTATCTCCAACCAATTAAAACCTATTTTTCTATTAAAAATAAATAAATAATTTAGAAAGGAAATTTTGTGTAAAAGTTGGAACAAGTGAACAGTATCATACAATATATTGCACGATACTATTCATTGGAGCAAAAAATTGCACAGAATTTATCGCTGGATTGGAGGCGATTTTTACTGGAAATTGAAGATGGTGCAAGGGATGCAGTAGGGTCGGAGATGCCCTTAGAAAGTTTTTAGAGTCGTGCAGTAATTTAATGGTTTTTGGGAGAAGAATGTCAATGTCGGCGGCGGTCAAGCAAATGGAGTGGACTTGTCAGTTGTCACTTGATCAATAAAAGGGAATAGACTTTGACAAACATTTCTATGGGCAAATAGAAGGTTTACGAGTCTATGCCCAAGTATTTATTACTTTACAAATTGTAATTGCTATCTTATTAGGTTCAGTCCTTATAGCTGTTCGGAATCATAAATTATTCCGACCGTCAGTCAAAATTTCTTTGAATATGTCTTTGAATTTATTCGAGACGTGAGCAAAACTCAGATTGGAGAAAAATATGGTCCATGGGTTCCCTTTATTGGAACTATGTTTCTATTTATTTTTGTTTCGAATTGGTCATGTACTCTTTTCCCTTAGAAAATAATATAGTTATCCCATAGGGAGTTAGCTGCACCTACGAATGATATCAATACTACCAAAGTCAATATCTCATTTGAACAGTGTTGATTCGATTTAAAAATATCTAAACCGTTTATATTTTAATGTAAAATTAAATTTTATATTTTTTAAAATTTATATATATATAAATAAAAAATACTATACTTTACCTATGTATCATATGTATCGAAGATTCAAAATTGGGATAATTCAAGCGAAACAGAACATTAAATTTTATAAGAGGTTATTAAGGGAAATCTAGATGAAAATTTCATTGCAAAATGTAATTTTATACCAATTTTTCATATAATTATTTAAAATACTGTATTCTACCGATGATCAAATTTAAACAGTGGAAAAATATTCACTTTCATAGGGGGTAAGGAAGGTAAATTTTAACGAAAAGTATAATGCCCTTGTATCAAATTTGGAGTAACTCCAAGTCTATTGTGAAATATCGAATTTTATAAAGGGTTAATAAGGGAAATTTGACCAAAAATTACAACTTTTGTACATCAATTTAGAATGCAATTTTATATATATTTTTTTTAAAAAAATCATTAATCTCATAGAGATACTTTATTTCACGTGTATCAAATTTTGGATAAATCTAAGAAAATTGAAAAATATACAATTTTATAAGGGTTAGCAAGGAAAATTGGCTGAAAAATCGTAACCCTATTATTTCAATGCAGAATGCAATTTTATCTAAAATTGTTTTTATAAAACTACTAAAAATACTCTATTCCACTCTTGATCAAATTTGAAGTAATTTCAAGTCTGTCACGAAATATTCAATTTTATATAGGGGTTAGTAAGGGAAATTTGGCCAAAAATTACAATGATCATATTTCAATTTAGAATGGGATTTTTTCAAAAAAAAATAAAAATAAAAAATCATTAAACTCATAAAAATACTCTATTCCATATGTGTATCCAATTTGAAGTAATTCCAAGATAGTTGAAAAATATACAATTTTATAAGAGGTTAGAAAGGGAAATTTGGGTGAAAATTATAAACTATTTAATTCAATGCAAGACGCAATTCCAAATTTGTTTTCATAGAACTACCAAAAAAAAAAACTATATTATACTCTTGTGTCAAATTTGGAGTAATTTCAAGTCACAAAATATTCAATTTTATAAGGGTTAATAAGGGAAATTTGGCCTAAAAGTAAAATTTGTGTATTCCAATTTTGAATGCAATTTTATCTAGGTTTTTTATTTTTTCATCAAACTCGTTAAGTTTAAAAATACTTTAATCCACATGTGTATTCAATTCTAAGAAAATCGAAAAATAAGCAATTTTATAAGGGGATGAGTAAGGAAAAATTAGGGGGAAAATAAAACTCGTTTATTTCGATACAGAATGTGATTTTTATGAAAACTATATGACGTGGAAGTTGATTTGTCATATAAATGGAGTTGAATTGATCAATAAAAGGGACTAAACTTTGACAACCTAAAACTTCTATTTAAGATAGCAACGGTCCTGATCCAAGTCAATATCTCATTTGAACAATGTTTATTTGGTTTGAAAATATCTAAACCATTTATATTTTAATACATAACGAAATTATATATATATATATATATTTTAAATAGAACAATTAAAAATATTATATTTTAACTATATATCGAAATTGGGATAATTCTAGCAAAACAATAAATTAACTTTTATAAGGAGTTAGTACAGGAAATCTAGTCAAAAAATTCAATGCAAAATGCAATTTTATACCAATTTTTAATATAATTATTAGAATTACCACATTCTACCTATGATCAAATTTGACGTAATTCCAAAATAGTCAAAAAATATTCATTTTCATAAGGAGTAAAATTTTGGCAAAAATTATAATTCCATTTATCAAATTTGGAGTAATTCCAAGTCTATCACAAAATATTCAATTTTATAAGGGATTAGTAAGATAAATTTGACTGAAAATTACAATTTATGTATCTCAATTTAGAATGCAATTTTATCTATATATTTTTTTCACTAAACTCATAAAAATAATTTATTCCACGTGACATATGTATCGAATTTGGGATAATTCTAAGAAAATTGGAAAACATGCAATTTTATAAATGATAGTAAAGGAAATTTGGGTGAAAATTGCAACCCATTTATTTCAATGCAAAATACGATTTTATCCAAATTTGTTTTCATAGAACTAATAAAATTACATTGATCAAATTTAGAGTAATTTCAAGTCTGTCACAAAATATTAAATTTTATAAGGGGTTTAATAAGAAAAATTTGGTGGAAAATTACAATCCTCGTATTTCAATTTAGAATAAGATTTTATCTATTTTTTATTTATTAAAGTAATAAAAATACTCTATTCCTCGTGTATCAAATATGGGGAGTAATTATAACAAAATCTAAAAATATGTAATTTTATAAGGAATTAGTAAGGTTGATTTAGAGGAAAATTACAATCTATTTATGTCAATACTGAATGTGATTTTGCATGAAAACTATATGATGTTGAATTTGACAGATAAAAGCACAAATCAGATCGATGGCAGATGTTTGTGTTGTATTAAGTTGATTAAATATAGAGCAGCGATAATGAGACCATCAAATAATAAAATGAAAGTCTGTGGATAAATAAACTACTGTATATATCAAACAAAACAACTCACAACTCCCAACTCTCAACTCCAACATGTGAAACAGGGATGGCAATGGGGCGAGGTGGCCTACCCTACACCCCACCCCATTTATTTAAAATAAATAAATAAATTATTGTATATATCAAACAAAACAACTCACGACTCCCAACTCTCAACTCTAACCTGTGAAATAGGGATGGCAATGGGGGCGGGGTGGCCTACACCGCACCCCACTCCATTTATTTAAAATAAATAAATAAACTATTATATATATCAAGCAAAACAACTTAAGACTCCCAACTCTCAACTTCAACATGTGAAATAGGGATAGCAATGGGGGCGGGGTGGCCTACCCAGCACCCCACTCCATTTATTTAAAACAAATAAATAAACTGTTGTATATATCAAACTAAACAACTCACAGCTCCCAACTCTCAACTCCAACCTGTGAAATAGGAATGGCAATGGGGCGGGACCCTGTTTATATAAAACAAAAAAATAAACTATTGCATATATCAAACAAAACAAGTCCTAACTCCCAACTCCAACATGTGAAATCTGTAGCCAAACAATCAAAACACATTTATGACTTATCCAAACAAAATTATAAATTATATTACAAAATTGACCTTCCTTCCATCTATTTAAACATACTGGTGCTATTGGCACACCCTCTATTGATCTATTTATGCATCACTTGTTTAAATTTTGATTTAATTAAATAAAGTTAAATGCTTTTATTAATTTATTTCATTTATTTTCAAAACTACCCTTTAACTTATTTTTCAAACTTAATAAACCCCATCTCTAATATCTCTATCTATCTTAGATCTCTTTATTTTTGGTCTCATCTTTCTCTCACTTCTGTGAACGAATTTTATTTATTTATTTTTTATTTTTTATTTTTTAGCGTTTTTTTTTAACATCAAGCTTTATAGAAAAAACAAAGAAGTCACAAGATAAAGAACAAGCAAACAGCCTCGAGAACAGAGCAACCCAAGACAAAACACAAAGAGAAAAAAATGAAACAAGAAACAAAGAGCAAGTATTTGTTTTGGTTATCATCATTTCACTTTCGGATTTTAAAAGAGTAATGAGATTAAATAATAACCAAAATCTTCATTGCTTTTTTGCTCAATTGAAGAAGAAAGAGATATTCTCTCTCTCTTTTTTTTTTTTAATATAATTTTTTAATTGTTCTTTTGTTTATAATTTTTTAATTTGTATTTATATTAATTTAAATTTTATTATATATAATTTCTTTTTATTTGTGTGTTGGCATGTAACATATTATTACTTAAAGACAAAAATACCCTTAAAACCGTTTAATTTGACTAACGGTTGACTCACGCAAAGACGAAATTGAATGGTTTTTAAAATTATAGGGACCGATCTAATACATAAGTGAGTAAAAAACAGATAATTAAAAAAATATAGGGGCTAAATGAATAATACCCCAAATAAAAATCCCTATCACTTAATCTCTCTCTCGTCTCGATATACACCTCAGTCTCTCATCCTCCTCTCCAAATCAATCTCAATCTCTCAAGTCTCCGTCAGCCCATCTGTCGTCTCCGGCTCCGGCATCTTCTCTCTTCTTGACTGTTCCAGTCCCCTCTCAAGTCTCATGTGCGTGATCCCTTTTTTTTTAATTTTTTATTTAGAGTGCTCTGTTCTCTGTGTTCTTTTTATATATATTTTTATTTTGTTTTTTTAAAACAACGAATGAGAACAAAAAAAAAAAAAAAAAAAAAAAATTTTGCAGGACAAGAAAGGTTAAAAGCATGGAAACAAGTGGTTTGCATTTGGTGCTGCATTAAGAACAAAGTGCAGACCTTATGAGCAAATTGCTAGTTGGACTTGGACCCAAACCAAGTCCTCCAATTATCGTTCTAATCGAGATATGCAGAAGCTTGAAGGAATTAAAGCAAATACACGCTCACACAATCACAAATGGTCTCTCTCATTTCACCTACATCACCAGCAAACTCTTAGCCTTTTCTGCGCACTCTTCCAATGGTGGTATGCACCATGCTGAGACCATTTTCAATAGAATTCCAAGACCCAATATCTTTGATTTCAATTCCATGATCATGGGTTTCTCGCAAAACTTGCAACCCGAAAAGGGTCTCTTACTCTTCACCAAAATGCGACGTCTTGGCGTTGAACCAAATGCTCGTACTTTCACTGCTTTGGTTCAATCACTTGTTTCTTTATCTTTGCTTGATCAAGTTTATGTTCTGGTTATTAGATTTGGACACACTTCTGATGTTTATGTGACTAGTTCTGTTATAAATATGTACTGTAAGTATGGATCAGTGGACCTTGCTCGTCGCGTGTTCGATGACAGTTTGAACAAGAATGTGGTTTGTTGGACAAGCCTGATAAGTGGGTATTGTAGGAATGGTCTTGTTGTTGAAGCACGAGATGTGTTTGATTCAATGCCTGAGCAAAATGATGTTTCTTGTAGTGCAATGATTTCAGGGTATGTCAAAAATGGTTGTTTTAATGAGGCTGTTGAGTTTTTTTCCGAGTTGAAAAGTTCTAGTAACTTGAAGTTTAATGTGTCACTTTTGGTAAGCGTTCTCAATGCTTGCGCAGCGATAGGTGCATTTAAAGAAGGGAAATGGATTCAGGATATTGTACATGAAAATGGTTTCGAGTATGATCTTGAGTTGGGTACGGCATTGATTGATTTCTATGCAAAGTGTGGGTGCATTGAAGATGCTTGTGAAGTGTTTGATAAGATGACATTTAAAGATGTAATGACTTGGAGTGCAATGATATTAGGGTTGGCTATGAACGGAATGAATGATAAAGGGCTCGAACTTTTCATGGATATGGAAAAGAGGGGACCTAGACCAAATGCTGTGACTTTTGTTGGAGTTCTAACTGCTTGTAACCATAAATCATTGGTGACTGAAGCATGGCGGTTGTTTGCACGGATGAGTAAAGTTTATGGAATTTATCCGACTATTGAACACTACGGATGCATGGTTGATATCTTGGCTCGAGTGGGATTAGTTAAGGAGGCTGAGATATTGATAAAGAGTATGCCAATGGAGCCTGATGGACCTATATGGGGATCATTGCTAAATGGGTGTTTGATGCATGGTCACCTTGAGTTAGGCGAAAGGGTAGGGAGGCATGTGATTGATTTAGAGCCGCGTCATAGTGGACGGTATGTTCTACTGGCCAACATCTATGCCACCATGGGTTGCTGGGAGAATGTTATCCGACTAAGAAAACTGATGAAAAAGAGGGAAGTAATTACAGTTTCTGCATGGAGTTTCATTGAGATTGATGGGGAGGTTCATAAATTTCTTGTCAATGATAAATCTCATTTTCATTTGAGAGGCATCTACAAAGTATTGAATTTATTGAGAAAAGAACTCGAGGGATTTTCTGTTGTACCCCATCGCTTGTAACTCCGGATCACATTAATAACTTTATTTCAAATTTGAATTTGCTGGACCAGATGGGCACTTTCGAGTTGAACCATGTTTTTGCTAATAGCCAAAGGTTAAACAGTGAAGCAATAGTAGCTTTTGTGAAAGCGCTTTGCAAAGTTTCTATTTCAGAGTTGCAGTCTCCAACAGACCCTCGTGTATTTAGCTTCACAAAAATTAGTTGAAATTGCGTAAGTTGCTTACCATTATTTTTTCTGGATATCATGGAAGAATAGTATAGCTCCTTTTCAAATGTAAGAAATAATAGGTAATAGTAGCAGTGATTTATTGGAGGAGATACCATCTCCAAATTCAAAATTCTTGAAGAGTCTAAGTCAGTGTGGGGACTGACTCATGGGCCATTGGGCTCAATATATTATGACACATGCAACCTTTTTGTTTTTCAAAGATTGATGTGCCTTTTTCTCCGGAGGTCTAATATCTCGATGTTGCTGTTTCAGGTATATCCAAACTAACATCTGATACCAGATCAACTATCCGAAAGAGTTCTTTGGAAGTGCTTTTCAATATTCTGAAGGATCATGGTCATCTTTTCAATTCTATTATTTTTCCAATATTTAATGGTGGATCTGACAAGAGAGACATGCCTGTTAAAGATGATCAGGATTCTCCATATTTACCATCTCCTCGACTAGAAGGAAGTGCATGGGATTCTCCAACTTTTGTTTTCTGTACTTGAATTCTTGGAATGGACTTAAAAGGCAAAACTCTTATTGATCAATATTAGTGTTTGTGAGATTTACTTGTTTCTCTATATAAAGTTTGAGATTAGGGTGTTGATTGTTTATTAGTTGCTGGTCAATTCAAATGTATATTCTCAGTCTTCTCCCACTCAAACTCAAACTCATTTTAATTTATTCATTTTTCTTTTTTTATTTTATAATTAAATAAAATTATTGTTTTTTTTTTTTATCAGTTGAACTTGAATGCTCTTGTGTTGTGTATTTGACTACACATACATAAACATTAAAAACTTTGAATAAGACATTGTAAATTTCTTTTGGAAGAAAAGAAAAAAAAAAGTTGGTTGAATATATTTTTCAAGAATCTTATAGATATATTATATATATAATTAACACACATAAAACTTATCAGTACATCAATTTTATATAAATACACCTATTGTTAAAATTTTAAAAATAAATACTACTATAAGCACTCATTCTAATGTCAATAGTATCCTCACTGAAATAATTATATTCATTTTAATACATATTATTTATAAAAACTCTTAAGGGCCGTTTGTTTTTTTGTTTGAAAACTGAATAGTCCTGAATTTTACTGAAACCTGGATAATGACTGAAACCTGAAATTGAATGATATTTTTGTTTTTTATTTTTATCACCTCTGAATAGGGTGTCAACTTATTTGTTTTTTAAATATAAAATGTTTTAAAAACATGTAATTTAACATTTATGCCCCGGCTATATTAATTGTCATGTATTTTCATTTTATTAGATACAAACAAATGAATAAAAATAATTTAACAAATCCTAAACCATTCTTTCGTAATAATGATAAGATATTATTCGTGATTAAGATATGATAAATATTTGTTTTTTAAAAAATGATAAATAATGATTTTGAATTGATTTTGATTTTTTTTAAAAAAATTGAAAGTTAAACGATAGCGTTAAAAATGACAATGTGATTAAATTTTTTTTTTTCTTTTTTTTTTTTAGAGTTGATTTCATAAGAAATAAGGTTAGAAGAAATAAATTTGTATAATATAAACTATGATAAAATTGGAAATATGCTATTTTGGGAGCATAATCTTTGAAGAAAATTACATTAAATGCAATTAAGTGATTTGAAATTAAGTTAAAAGTCAATATTTCTTACTTTTTATTTTAAGTTATTTTTTGGTATTTTTAAGTTGTTTGACCACTTAAAAAAAAAAAAACAAAAAAAAAAACAACTTAATAATTTCAATTCAGACCCATTAAGTTTTAAGTGCAAAAAACAAACGACCTCTTACATTATTATAACACCCAATTTATAAAAAAAAAAAACATATATTCATATTATTTTTGGAATCAAATAATCTTTTAATGATTATCCAATTTATTTTTAGAAATATCTTGAATGTAGAAGCCTTATAAAAGGAAATAAATAATGCTGTTTTGCCCAAATATGCTCAAATGATATGGTAACATTATAATCAATTTATTTAAATTGTATTTGATTTGCATGATTTAAATGAATATATTAGAGTGTTGTCACATCATTTGGACACCAAATTTGCCCAAATGAGAGCACAGTAGCATTACTCAAAGGTAATATATGGATCCGTATATGAGGTTAAGAGATTTTCAATATGGAATTAGTGAGTGTATATAGTATTTGGTTTATTTTTAATTAAAGTAATTTGTCTTTATTGGTAAATTTCTATTAAGATATTTTTATAGTTAAATTTTTTTAATAAAATTTGGAGATATTCTTTTAACAATCCAATTTTTTCTTTTTACACTTCTTTTTCTAAAAACACTCCATTCTCAAAATTTAAATTTAAAAAAATTCTAAACACACTTCATTTTGTTAAAAGATTATTATTTTTATCTTTTTTGAATTAAATTATTAAAAAAAAGAAATTATCTCTCCTAAATCATTAGATTAATTATTACATATTAAATACTCTCTCCTAAATTTTTAATTAACATATTAAACTCTCTCTCCTCCAATACATATCTCTAATTTCTTATCTCTATTTTTTCTCGAGCAAGACTATCAGTTAAGGAAAAAAAAAAAAACTTACTAATAAGCCTGATTTGTAGGAACCATATATACGTATATACGTATAAACATGGGCGAAGCCAGAATTTTGGTTTTAGATGTTGACGAAGATGAACTGATGTTTTAATTCTTTTGTAAAATCCATTAATTGTCGATGACTTTCTTATATGAATTCGAAGATCAAAGAAATACGTAACGCATTTGTATTTTGTTTAATACTATATATATATATATATATATATTGCAGTTATCAGGTGTGGGATTCCACATGATTTTTTATACGGGATCCCTAACTTAATAATTCATATATATATATATATATAGTTCATGATGTATTGGAAATCAAATCCTAAAAAGAGTAGATTTTTGCTCCTACTTTAAGTGCGAGTTTACTGATTAGGAATCATGATGAGGGAAAATAAACTTAATTCCTTAGTTGTAATTACCGTGTTTATTAAGATTAGTTAGAAACATATTATGTGGGTCACATACACAAATATGGAATTTATTTATTGTAATATTTATGTTTTTAATTAATGATTGTGCTTTTAATTAAGAAATAATATAGAGTTTCATTGGATATATTACATAGAAGCATTCACTTGATCATTTAATTTGTATCAATTTGTGTTGGGGGTCCATGGCCCCTGTCAGCACCCCCACACCTCCACCATTGCGTATGAAAATGTCTTTTGTTATTTTTGTAAGTATGTGATTGTCTAGAGAAATTTAAATCTTTCATTAGTCTTAGAAATTCTAAGTTTAATTAAATCTAGTTGAAACAATTCAAGCTTTCATATATATTTTTTTACTAGCACTAATATATATGTATATTAGTGCTAGTAAAAAACTAAAATATTCTTAATTTTTTTTTTCTTTAACTATTAATCAGAGATTGATCAGAAAGAATGAAAATATGATTTTTTATTTTTTATTACAAAATGAAGAGAGATTAATTAGGAGAGATTGTTTAATATAGTAATAACAGATTTATGAGAGAGAGTTTAATACATAATATTTAATCTAATGATTTATGAGAGATAATTTTTTTTTTTAATAATTTAATTAGTTTGGAGTTTTTTTTTTTTTTTTTTTTTTGTCTTGTTTAGTAATTTTAATTTATGTTAAAATTGTCATTAATAAAAAAAATTAAATTGGAGTGTGAATAAATAATTTGTGGATTGTAAAGAGAAGCTCTCTAAAATTTGAGTGTACTAATAAGTTTTATGGGTGTCAATATCGGCACCCTTACTAAATTTTGACTATGTTATTATCTCATCAAAACTGTGTAATTATTGGGTAGTTTCACCATCTATCCTCAATAATATTTAACAAAAAGTCTACAAGAACAAATTGGTTGAATAATATTCCATGAGATATCGATTTCTTGCATGTACTAATTTTATAAGAGGTTAGAAAAGGAAATTTGGGTGAAAATTATAACCTATTTAATTCAATGCCAGATGCAATTCCAAATTTGTTTCATAGAACTAAAAATAAAAAAATAAAAATACTATATTCTACTCTTGTATCAAATTTGGTGTAATTTCAAGAGAGTCACAAAATATTCAAATTTTTTTTTTGTTTGAAGGAATAAAATATTCAATTTTATAAGGGTTAATAAGGGAAATTTGGCCTAAAATTAAAATTTGTGTATTCCAATTTTGAGTGCAATTTTATCTAGGTTTTTTTTTTTTTTTCATTAAACTCATAAAGTTTAAAAATACTATAATCCAAATGTGTATTCAATTTAGGGTAATTCTAAGAAAATCGAAAAATATGCAATTTTATAAGGGATTAGTAAGGGAAATTTAGGGGAAAAATACAACCCATTTATTTTGATACAAAATGTGATTTTCATGAAAACTATATGATGTGGAAGTTGATTTGTCAGAAAAATGGAGTTGACATGATCAATAAAGGGACTAAACTTTGACAACCTAAAACTCCTACTTAGAAAAACATGGTATTGTTAAAAGGGCATAGCATGATTCTTAGGAATTTTAGTGCTTGTAAGAAAGTGAAGCAGCAGAACATTGAGCATAATAACAAGGTGGTGTGGAATCTTGAGGATGAAGTTCTGAAGATGTTTGAAAAAAGGTATGGCTCTCGGTTTCAACTTTTATAGTAGAAAAAAGGAGTTGTTAGATATAATCGTTCGAAGGGAGGAGGTGAACGACAATAGGTTTTAGGATTTGGTGAGAAGATTGATGCTCAAACACAAGACTATGGGGCATTGAGCTTTTCATGTTTTTGTTTGTTTAGGTGTTAGAGCCTGCTCTAGTTTTCGTTTGGGTTTTGTGTTGGCTCTAGGGTTGTGGGTGTTTTTCTTGTGGTTTTTTTGGCTTTTTGCTGATGCTTTCGTGTTGTAGCTTTTTAGGCTCGTTTGGGTTTGTTGTTTGCGTTGGGACTGGTTTTAGGCTCCGTTTGTACCTCGTTTTTGGCCTCTTTTTGGCTTTTTTCAATAAAGTTTGCCGTTCCAAAAAAAAGAAAAAAAAAAAAAAAAAGATAGCAACAACCCCAATCTAAGTCAATATCTCATTTGAACGATGTTTATTCGGTCTGGAAATATCTAAACTGTTTATAATTTAATGCAAAATGAAATTTTATATATTTTTTAAAAAAATAGTACAATTAAAAATACTATATTTTACCTATATATCGAAATTGGGATAATTCCAACAAAACAAGACATTAACTTTTATAAGCAGTTAGTAAAGGAAATCTAGTCGAAAAATTCAATACAAAATGCAATTTTATACCAATTTTAAATATAATTATTAGAATTACCACATTCTACCTATGATCAATTTGATGTAATTCCAAAACAGTCGAAAAATATTCAATTTCGTAAGGAGTAAAATTTTGGCAAAAATTATAATACCCTTAATCAAATTTGGAGTAATTCCAAGTCTATCACAAAATATTCAATTTTATAAAGGATTAGTAAGAGAAATTTGAATGAAAATTACAATTTAGAATGCAATTTTATCTATACATTTTTTCATTAAACTCATAAAATAATTTATTCTACATGTGACATATGTATCAAATTTGGGATAATCCTAAGAAAATTGAATAACATGCAATTTTATAAATGATAGTAAAGGAAATTTGGGTGAAAATTGCAACCTGTTTATTTCAATGCAGAATGCGATTTTATCCAAATTTGTTTTCATGTAACTATTAAAAATACTATTGACATAAATTGTTGCAACATGCCCCTTAAGTACAAATGGGTTATGTCGCTATTTCGTCACTTTCTGTCAATTTCCAACGGTTCAACTGTTCAAGGGGTTTAACGTCTAAAAAAAACATTTAAGAGGCAGGTTGCAACTTCGTGTACAATTCAAGAGGGGTCAGGTGCCAATTAACCTAAATATTGGCTACAAATACACATTTTTATCAAAGTAAAGCTTGGGTAAGAGATTTGAATTACTCACCATCAATGATAAATAAACACAACAACAAAACACTATTTAATAAGGACACTCAGCTCGGACTTGAGAGGTGTGTGTTTATTTAGTTGTATATTTAATAATGATAAATTTTTTATCAGGAAGGGCTCGGTCCGACATGTTTCTCCCCTCATGCTTTTTTGAGCCCGACCTGTTAAGGGGCCGGCATGTTCTTGCCGAGCTAGGCCAGGACGGACCAATCCATATTGCCACCATTAATTTCCATGTTTTTGTCTGTATGAAACCTGAGAAACCATTGAATCAATGTAATTGTCAAGAAATTAATAGCAAGTTGCATACCCACCAAACTTCAATAAATGTCTTGATTTGTGTTAATTTTCCTACAAACTATTCATTTACAAACAATTTTAATTTAAGATGGGTAAAATCACATTATGTAATGAAATATTCACATCGTAAATATTCACGACATCGATCATATGTAGTGATTAAGTGATAAAACAATTAAAGCTAAAGCAAATTAAGCAGAAAAATCATGTCAACAAGAAGAGACAGTTGATTGCAATATCAGGAGCTGGTGTCAAGATCATAATTAATTCCATCCCAACATATTATTAAAAGAAGAAAAATAAAGAAAGAGAACAAGTGAGAAAAGAAAACAAAAGAAGAAAACAAATCAACATAACCTAAAAGAAGGTATGTTACAAAAATCATTGAAAATAAAATTCAGAGCGGTCCACCACTATGTAAGAGAGACGATAATGGGTCTCATGAACGTCGCTAAACTATCTGCAACTCAATTACCTTCCCAATAAATATGAGTGACAACAAAGTCCATTTGAGAGAGTAAGCTCAAACATCTATCCCAAGCTGGGCGTCAACACTAAGGAACCTTACAAAACCTAGAACGAATAGTAGCCACTACAAGGCATCTCCAATGGAAAATACTAAAAATTACACCAAATTAGTGTAAACAGAGAATTTTGTGGAAATATTTTACACTAAATTTTTTTTTTTTTCCCACTCAAAATGCATCCAACACCAATTTAGTGTAAAAGAGCATCTTTATAAGAATATTCTCTCGATAAAACTTTATTAACTTAAACAATACTAATTAATTTCTATTAACTTAAACAAAATTGATTAATTTTTTTGATTAAAAAAAATATTATTCTTAAATAATTAATTGCATAATATAAAAATAAAATAAAAATAATTACCATCATAAATTTACCCCAAAATTTTCACCATAATATTAATCAATTTATTTATCCAACTAATTTTCACTTGATTAGTTCAACTAATTTTGTTCACATTAATTTTTTCTCATCTAATTTTTTTTCCATCTAATTTTCTCCATCCAATTTTATCATCTAATTTTCTCATCCCATTTTCTCATCTAATTATTTCTTCATTCTCTACTATAAAAGGCAAAGCACCTCCATCTATTTCATCATAAAACCCTCCACCAAAGTTTATTAAATCCATTTACATTAATCATTAACAATGAGTTATTCCAATGCCGGTCCATCTCATATATCATCTTCAATAAGTTATTTGCTTTATTTTAGCTTTTTTTTCAAGTATTTTTTTAAAGTATTTTGTCATGTAATTTTTTTTTTTTAAAGAATTTTATCATGTCTTTTTTTTTTTCAAAGTATTTTTTCATTTCTTTAATTGCACTAAATTAAGTTAATATAAAAATTTACCATTAATTAAATACATAATTAATAAGTAAAATAACAATTTAAATATATATATTAATATTTGTGTCATTTTATGTTTGGATTTGAATGATTAAAATTTTTTCAAGATTTGTTAAAAAAATTTCCAGATCTTGTTTTGTTTAAAAATTCCAGATTTTTTACAAAAAGCTTCAGAGACATTTTTCCATATTTAGTTTTTTTTTTTTTTTTTTTTTTCAAAATTTATAAGTGTGGTGTTTTTTTTTATGAATGAATTTTTTTAGATCATGTTTGAATTTTTTTTTTTTCCAGATTTTGTTCAATTAAACACACCAAATAAAAAAGATTAAACACACCAGACAAAAAGGACTTAAACACACCAAACAAAAAGGACTTAAACACACTAGAAAACATTAATTAAACACACCAAGCAAAAACGACTAAACACACCAGGCAAAAAAGGAATTAAACATACTAGACAAAAATGACTAAATATACCAGACAAAAAAGACTAAACATATAAGGGAAAATTAATTAAACACACTATCCAAAAATTACTAAACACATTATACAAAAATGACTAAACACACCAAGTAAAAACGACTAAACACACCAGGAAAAAGTGACTAAACACACTGGGCAAAAAGGAATCAAACACACCAAACAAAAACGAATTAAACACACAAAGTAAAAAAGACTAAACACACCAAACAAAAAACGACTTAAACACACCAGACAAAAACGACTAAACACACCAGGTGTGTTTAATTGAGTTGTCTGGTGTGTTTAATGAGTTTTTTTTTTTTTTTTTTGTGTTAGACCACGAGGTATTCCTCACTTCGATCAGAAACTGATCGTTAACGAGTGTGACTAATCCCTGCTTTGGTCGGGAGGTCAGTAAAACCTGGCCACGAGGTGCTTCCAATAGGGTTCGAACTCGGGTAGAGCCCGAACCATTCGTCTCACTGGGAGTGCAGTGACCAACCGCACCACAGCTCGTGGCTGTGTTTAATGAGTTTTATCCTGGTGTGTTTAATTGTTTTTGCTCTGGTGTGTTTAATTTATTTTGCCTGGTGTATTTAATTTGTTTGTCTAGTGTGTTTAGTCGTTTTTGCCTTAGTGTGTTTAATTTGTTTGTCTGATGTGTTTAATTTATTTTCCACTGATGTGTTTAATTTGGAAAAAAAATTTAACAACTTTTTAAAATCTAGAATTTTTTCAACATAAAAAAAAAAACCTAATTTAAAAAAATATATATATAGAAATTTTTTTAAACAAAACAAAATCTGAATTTTTTAAAAACAAACAATACACAAACTTAAGCACAATCACCCTTAAAATCAACAACTAACACACAAATCAAAACCTTTTTAAAATCAGAAAAATTTTCAAAATTTAAAAAAAAAAAAAAAAAAACTGAATTTTAAAAAAACAAATCTAGAATTTGGATTAAAAGGGAGAGAAGCTTGAGAGAGGAGATCTGGAGAGGAGATTTGGGTTGCAAAAAAAAAAATTATGATGGAGAGAGAAGAGAGGCGTGAGATCCGGTGGAGAGAGAGAGAGAAGAGATTGAAGAGAGAAAGAAGGAAGAGAGAGAGAAAGTAGAAAAGAAAATGTTCCGGAGAAAATGTGAGAGAGAAGAGGTAAAGAAAAAAAATATTAATTTCATTTGATTTTTTTAATCATTTCTGAATGAAGGGCACTTTTGTCCTAAAAGTTGATTGTTTAAGAAAAACAATCATAATACGGATAAAAACAATAAACCTCCTTAATTTTTGGCTAGTTTACATTTTCACCCACATATATATATATATATATATATATATACACACGTTCTAATTTTCTTTTTTTGGATGAACCTCCATTTTTTAAGAATCTTTTGGTATCATCTATCAAGAAGAAAATAATGGAATCAGTATTTGAACCATCAAGGTATACTTCGACCTTACAAAAACTTTGCTTTAAAGTTCACAACGGCCACGGCTATGGCTAGATCTGGTAAGGTTTTGGTTCCAACCGTGGAACCGGACCGAAACCGAAATCGAAAAAATCGGAATCGGGGGAGGCCGGTTCCGGTTTCAATTTTTTCGGAACTGGGCGTTCGAACCGGAATGGAACCAGCGGTTCCGATTCGATTTGAACCGTTGGGTTCCAGTTTTATTTTTTTAAAATTTTTTTACTTTATAAAATATTACATTTTATTTATAAAAAAATAAAATGTTAGAGTGGACATTGTAAAGTATTGAGTCATGACCCATAACCCTTGTCCAAGCAATTATGTGTTCCATTCCCTTCTCCTCCTTTTTATACAGGTTAAACATCTCATTCATTTCTTTATTTTTCCAATGTGGGATTTGAGATGAAGGATAAGAAGTCATATTATGCATTTTTAACAAATATTTCAATTATGTCTTTTTGTGTTAGATTCGAATTATACCATAATATGGAATATTGTAATAGTTCAAAAAAAAAGTTAATGATTCCAATAGGTCTTTAGATTCCAATAGGTTATTAATATATGAAATTAGTTAATGATGTATAAAAAAAAAAAAAAAATCAGTTAATGACTTCTTACTCTTTATCCCACATCCCACATTGGAAAAATAGAGAAGTAAATGTGATGTCTAACCTATAAAAAAAGGAGGAGAAGGGAATTGAAAACATAATTACTTGGATAAGGGTTATGGGTCATGGCTCAATACTCTACAATATTCTGTAGAGTATTGTAGAGTATTGAGCCATGAGGAACCGAAACCGCCGGTTTGGTCGGAACCGGAACCGAAACCGGAACCGGCGATTTTAGAACCGGAACCAGTCTAGACCGGTTCCACCGGAACCGAACCGGAACCTTGCCACCTCTAGCTATGGCTAATATATATAATGCATATGAGGAATTCAAGAAAGGCTAGGCAAAAGCCTTAATGTAATGGGTTTGGACACCAGATACAATAAGGTGGGATTGGGTGTCTCAATAGATATGTCAGGTGGTTTTCAACACGTAAGCGTTTTAGATTCAAGGAAATTCAGAAGAACAATTGAGTTTATAGATATCCCATCTGATGAGAGATATAATTTGATATTGGAAAACGCATCGAAAAAATCTGCCTTTGAATCGTTAAAGGTGGCTATAGAGCTCGATGGTTATGTAAGCAAATTTAATAATGTACTAATGTACTAATAATTTTTATCTTATTAATTAGTATTGGATTTACATGATTTATAGAAAACTTCTTCTGCTGAAATTTTTTCTGTTAAAGATTATGAATAAAATACGTTCATGTGCACCCGTGTTCAATGCTTGTGTGGCGACTCATAAATAATTCACTCATTTACCAAAAGTTGTTCAATGCTTGTATATAGGGCTGGCCTTTATGTGTGGCTAGAGGGGTAGCCGCCCGTGCTCCTTCTTTAATGGTCAATGTTTCTATGTTTTGAGTATTAGTTTAGGGATCCATTTTTATTTTATTCTAGATTATAAAATACTCAAATATTTGTTTTAAGTATTAGTCCAAATATTTGGGATCATAAAGGCTCATATCAAAAAAGTTTAAAACTTAAAAGTTAAACAAAACAAAAAAAATAAAATTGGGCCTAGGACAAACAAAGTCCAAAAATAAATGTTGGATTTTGGTATATCACCCAGAGGTTCAATAGGGTTTATTCACTTTCTTGTTCCCAAATTCGATTTCTCATTTCTTCCAACCTCTAAACTCTCAACGACTCAACACTCTCTTTTTCTACTCATAAGTCATAACTCATCTCTCTAGTCTCTACTTCCTATGTTCCAGTGTTCCTCATTTCACTTCAATCTTCTACTCTTCGTTACAAATTCTCTCGGTTAATTTCTTTTTGCTATATATTGATGTATATATAAATTACATATAATCCTATTATACTATATATATATATATATTTTTTTTTTTCTGATTTTGTTGTTCTTTTTTTTATTTTTTTTATTTGATTTAGATATTTGATTTTATTTTTATATTCACACAATTTCTTAGTTTCTTAGATCTATTTCGGTTCTTTGGGATCAATTGATCGATTTAGAATTTTAGGGTATTAATGTTGTTTACTTGTTTTTAGATAAGATTATAAGAATAAAGATATAACTATATGTCTATATAAGATTTGATTTGGAAGATTAATTGTGCTTTTTTGTTGATCGGACTTTGGAGGTACCAATTTAGGATTTTAGCTTTTTTATTTCATTTTATTTTATTATTATTATTATTTTTTAACAAGTAGCTATGAGGAACTATTATATATTTATATCATATCAGATTATCAGCCTATCAGGAAGCCACAAAAAAAGAAAAAGAAAAGATAAATCAATGTGAATCTAGCAATTTAATTGATTATGTGATTCTGTGATGGTAGAATACTTGCATTGCATAGGGTAATTTCGCTTGGCTAACCTTTTAAACATATAAAGAGTATGTTTCCTAATATTTCATTTAATTGCATTTACTAGAGAAAAAAATTTCTATCTTGTTGCATTGCTGGACTTGTGTGACTTGTTGAATTCAATTGCTTGGCAAATTTTATCGTTTTATTTCACTTTAATTGTTACTTTATTTGTTATTTTAGTAAGTTTTATTGTTTTTTGTTTGTTATTTTAGTTATTAGTAACATGTTTAAATATGTTATCAAAGTAAAAAAACTTAAAGACAATTTTTAATGGTATCGCATAAACTATTAACTATGTCCGGAATTGAACAAAGGAACCCATTTTAAATTTTTCGCCCTGGGCCTATAAAAGCTTAGGACCGACCCTGCTTGTATATGCTATGCTATGTAGTACAGATACCATTATAGGGATGAGTCATGTGTTTTCATCGTCTTATAGATATTTTTTAGTAGTAGCTAATAGATCGTTGATGTATAAAAAATTGAAAGATAAGTTTTATGATTGTAAAATTGGTTAATAAAATTTCTTGGATTGAAAGATAAGTTTTGTGATTGTAAAATTGGTTAATAAAATTTCTTGGATCTTTGTAATATATAGAGTACATGCATCAAACTGTAAATTTAACTTAATTATCTAATACAATGAAGAATATAATCTGTGTTGAAATACATAAGAAAGAGCTAGAGGTGTCAAAAGGCCTGGATTTATCTGGTCTAATCCTTTACTGTATATGACTGGTAAATGGTTTGGGCTTAATAAGTATAAGCTTGGAATAAGGTTGGGCTTTGAAAAATTACTGTACAGACCAAGCTCGGTTGTCATCCGAAAAAGCCTGGGCTTGCGCCATAGCTTTTAATAATTTAGTTATCAAGCCAATCACGAATTCACGATTCATGTCAATTTGGTCTTTTGAAATGATTTTAATAATAAACAATTTCTTTAAATATAAGATAAAATAAAAGAAAAAGCTAATCTGATAATGGTATTGGAAATATAAAGGTAGACATGATCATGGTTTGGTTCCAACCGTGGAACCAAACTTGAACCGTCACCTAAAAAATCGGACTGGGAACCGAAACCTGGTTCGCCAAAAGCAAAAACCGGAGTGGAACTGATAGTTCCAAGCTGATTTTGGAACCGACGATTCAGCTATTTAATTTAATTTAATTTTTTTAAAATAACTGTTGGAGACCGACGGTTCCACTATTTAATTTTTTTGTATAAAAATTTGGGGCAATTCGAAAAATTTAGCAAAATGTGTATTTTTATAAAGGTTAATAAGTGAAATTTGAACGAAAACTTACAAAGAGCATATTTCATTATAGAATACGATTTTAATTAATTTTTTTTTTCATAGAACTACTTAAAATAATTTATCCTACATATGTATAAATTTTGGATCAATTCGAAAAATTTCGCAAAATTTGCATTTTTTTTAGGTTAGTAAGAGAAATTTGAGTGAAAACTTACGAGATGCTTATTTCATTACATAATATGATTTTAACCATTTTTTTTTTCTTCATAGAACTATTTAAAATAATTTATTCTACCTACGTATAAAATTTGGGGTAATTCGGAAAGTTTCGTAAAATATGCATTTTTATAGAGGTTAATAAGGGAAATTTAAACGAAAACTTATGCGGCGCATATTTCATTATAGAATGCGATTTTGACCAATTTTTATAGAACTACTTCAAATAATTTATTCTACCTACGTATAAAATTTGGGAAGTTTCGAAAAATTTCGTAAAATGTACATTTTTTATAGAGAAGGAAAATTTGAAGAAAAACTTACGATGCACATATTTCAGAAAGCTTCGTAAAATATGTATTTTTATAGAGGTTAATAAGGGAAATTTAAGTGAAAACTTACGAGACACATATTTCTTTATTGAATGCGATTTTAACCAAATTTTTTTCATAGAACTACTTCAAATAATTTATTCTATCTATATATAAAATTTGGGTCAATTCTAAAAGGTTCGCAAAATATGCATTTGTTAGTAAGGGAATTTTAGCGAAAACTTACGATGTGTATATTTCATTATAGAATGCGATTTTAACCTCTTTATTTTTTTCATATAATTACTTAAAAGAAATTATTCTACCTACGTATAAAATATGGGGCAATTCGAAAATTTTCGTAAAATATGCATTTTATAGGTTACTAGGGAAAATTTAAAAGAAAACTTACAAATCGCAAATTTTATTGCAGAATACGATTATAATTTTTATTTATTTTTAATATAGATCTACTTAAAATAATTTATTCTACCTACATATACACTTTTTATCCTCCTGTCCTGTGTAGTCGAAGGATGGTCAGTGATGGAAATTTGATCAAAAATTTAAACTTAAAAGGGGTGTATTTTATTGTAATCTCAACTGGGCCGGGTTCTCATATATGGTGTTTTAACACTTTTTCATTCTCTCTGTTGCATATGTTGAATATCCCACAAAGTTAAAAGGGGTGTGGACGGCCTAATATGAAAGCGAGATTAAGAATGCAAATATCATTGTTTAATTTGGTTTGATGATAAGAATATATATATTTTGAAATAGATAATAAAAATACTTGTTTTTTATATTTTTAGTTAATCCATCGGACATCGTTTTATTTTTTAAGAAATATAAAAGAGAATTATTTAATTTGTCAAATTCGATTGTTTAAAGGATTCAACTCCATCATTGATCTAATGTTGTTATTGTAAGAATGATTGGTGGGTTTTTTTTTTTTTTTATAAAAAAATTATGTGTACTTTAGGAGCCCGTTTTGTTTAAAAGCTTATCTGGGTCATATTTTGAAATAAATTTTTTATACTACAATTTAAGGGCCCTTTCAAATTAGGGGTCTTAGGCATTTGCTTCAATGGGCTTATCTAGGATTCTAGGGTAGGGTAATGGTGCCCACGGTTAGGTTCGGTTCTGGTTCAGTTTCGGTTTGAAACCGTCAATTACGGTTTCGTGGGAAGGCAAAACCGTAACCGTAACTGGCCTAGCTAGTTTGGTTTATGGTTTTTAACCGCCGGTTAAGCAATTCGGTTAAGGTTTTGGTTTATGAACCGTCCGGTTCCGAACCATTTAAAAAAAAAAAAAAAAAATTTAAATAAATGAATAAAAATTGACATAAGTGTGGTTGTGTGAAGAAAAATTAAAAAAAAGTTAACTGCCTAATAATAATTAAAATTGAACAATTAAATTGAAAATAAAAAAATTGAACAAACATACAATGTAACAAAGTTAAAATTAAAAGTGTGCTATTCAATTGAAGTATTAATAAATACAATTTACAATTGCAGAAAAATTAAAAAAAAGGAAAAAAAGAAATTGACTTTGGATTTAAATATACAATGTTGTCTACGTATCCTCCATCAATATAGAGGAATCAAATGTCACATAGTTATTTTACCTTTAATTAGATGCTTGGTGTTGGAGGTTGAAAGTTGGAACGGAATCTATTCGCTGTCTTCCGTTCCCGTGGTTTGGTCATTTTCGAAGAAGTCATTCACTATCTTCGGCTGGACTTCTTGTTGTTTGTATTTTGCCTTTGTCCAATCATCAACACACACCTAGGCTTCAAATGATTGTGGACACATAACCGACCGTGTTGGTTCCAAAATATTTCCACCTACATTAAATTCTTGTTCCAAAGCAAAGGTAGAAACCGGCGTTCCAAGAATTTTTTGTCAATAATAGCCAAAATTGGAAATTCCTATTCATGAACCTTCCACCAAACCTAGATACTAAATTTATCTTCTAAAAATTCATGATTGGTTTCTAAATACTAGTTAAGCTCGTAGTTCGAGTTAGATGAAAATGAAGAAGATGTTCGTATTTTTTTGGCTTTTTGGGAAAATAATCGATCCCTTAAACTATTTAATTTAAATGTTGAGGAAGTAGTAGTACCATCAGATGTGGGTTGGGGTTGTGAAACCAACATGTTCAAAGACAAACCATGCTTCTAAGATATTCATCATATAATTCATAAAGCAAAGTCTTAATGGAATTACAATAACTAAGAACATCAACTTCTAATCTTAAACTTTGGTAATAATGAGTTAAATAAACCTGCAAACATTATAATTTAAAGTGTGGATCAAAACATGATGCAAGCAAGTAAATAATTGGAATCTCCCCATAATACTGTAACCATTTTGTCTTCATGACAACAACACATTTACTCAATTGAACATCAAACTCACACTCATTGAATGCACCAGCAATATGAACACTTTGAATACGAAATAAATGAGTTGTGAGATAGTAAACATCAGATAAAACATCAGTAATATGAACACTTTGAATAAGAAATAAATGAGTTGTGGGATAGTAAACACCAGATAAAACATCAGTAGCATCATTAAGAACGCGTAACAATTCAAGAATTTTTATATATTCATCCCAATGCTTCAATTGAAGAGAAATTGAAGGAATGTTATAAGTAATAAAAGAAACTAATATTTTCTTATTTTCAACACTTTCACTAAGCAACTTATAAGTAGAACTCAAATGAGTAGTAATATCTCGAGAAAATATAATGAGAAACATATTATTTTGAGATCAAAATTTTAACCATAGTTTCTAGACTTTGTTATGCCTCCAGGCTCCAGATATAGTTAATACTATCTCTAATCGGTCTAATATAAACATAAATAATTTGTAATCCAGTTTGAACACAAATTTAAAACATGTTATACACATCTTTGATGAAATAATTTACCGCCAAAATAGAGATTGCACAATTTTTGTAACATAGGAATAGATACGGTATTGTTTGCAGTATTATCAAAACCAATTGCAAAATTTTTGTTCTGGATAATGAAACTCTTCAAAAATTATTTTAAGGAGTCGAAAAATATTTTGAATTGAATGTGATTCATCGAAAACATGAAATGCAATAATTCTATTTTGTATGACCCAGTCATTATCCATATAATGACATGTCACACCCATATATGAATGACTACCAAAAATATCGAACCATATGTCGGCATATACGGAAAAACGACCTTGAAATTGATAAAAAAATGATTGCAATTTGTTTTTTTTTTTTTTCTTTTTTGTACATGGAAAGTAGTGCACGTGTGAGAGTGGATCTAGGAATACGTTGCATTGCTGGATTTAATGCATTTTGACAACAATTAACAAAACCTATTATTTCACCGAAATTAAAAGGTAAATGTTCTACTGCAATCATTACTGCTTATTGTTCCTTTTTTTTTTTTTTTTTCAAGACGTATAATGAAATAATTGATTAGTAGAGATTTCGTACCTGGAGATTTGGGATTGGTTACTAGCTTTCACCTATTTAGACGGGTGATTTTTTCTAATATGAGCCTAGTACGTGCTATATATGAAGTATTTATTGGTCTTGTATGTTTTGGGGCAGTACTTGCACTGGATTTTAATCGTTCCGTCATCTAACTGAATTTTCTTCATATGTAATTTGAAGAGATCGGACTTCAACGGCTTTTCCTCTTCACCTGCAAAAAATTCATCTTAAGGGGGTGGGGATTAAATAGATTTTCATTACTATTGGGGGTATTGGGATTGGGGTCAGGAATTATTAGAGGGGGATTAGGACTATAAAGGATATCATATCCAAATCAAGCTTGAAGGAACTCGTTGTAAAGTCTGTTGTCGTAATCGACATCATCACCAACGTGTTCCATCAAATTTTGCATTGGATCCTTTCCTTTGTCCAAATTTCCTGAACCTTCTCTGCTACTTGTCATTGAAAAATTAATTATAAATTCTAATAGTAAATATATATATATAGAATTATATATATATATATATATATATAATTGTGTAAAGAAAATAATGTTGGAATAATAGTGGTAACACTTTCAAAAAATAGATGATTGAAAAAAATATGTTGTTTGAATAATAGTGGTAACACTTAAAAAGATAGATGATTGAAAAAAAAAAAAATTCTACACCCCTAAAAAAATAAAAATTGATGATTGTAAATAAAAAATAGATTATTGTAAAAAATAGAAGAAATAAATATTAATTAATTTATATGAGAAATGAGAATTAAAGAAAATTGTAGAATGTAGAAAGAATTCAGAATTTGAGATTGAGAGTGGTGTGAAGAATAATAAATTGTGGGGGGTATTTATAGGATTATAGTGGAGGGACAGATTTGCAAATAGAAAAAATTAAGGAAAAAAGATAGTTGGCCTAGTGGTCGTTGAGCCGATTGTTGGGTCAGATGACCGTTCAACGGTCATCTGACTCCAATGATCAGCTCAAATTTTTTTTTTTTCAAAATTGTTGCCATGTGATAGTTTCTGATTGACTTTTTTATTTTATATTTATTTTTATTTTTTTAAAATTTAAATGATAACAGGCAGTTAAATCGGCGATTTTCGACGATTTTTTTTTTTTGGAATGAGAACCGTAACCGAACCATATTATAGCTGGTTCCCAGCCGGTTTTGTAACCGTCGGCTCATGGTTTCGGTTACGGTTACGGTTTTGACCGTACTGTTTCAATTCGAAACTGACGTTTTAAATGAACTGCCCGCATTTTTGGGGTGGGGATGGGGATAGGGATAAAGATAGATAGTCTAACCTGCAATGGGTATGGGGCGGGGATAGGTTTTATACTCCCCACCCCGCCCCATCCCGCTTAAAATAATACTTAATTAAACAACGTAGTTTCAAAGAAAATAAATATATCTATATAAAAAAAGAAATATATGTATATATATATATACACATTAATCCTAACTTTACATTTCTTCACCGTTATTTAACATAAAGTGACAAAACAAAATACTATTAAAAAAACCCTAACCGCTAACTTCAACTCTAAGTCTTTAATCCTCAAACAATTCGAAGTTAACTGTTCAAACTTAAATCTCAAACACAAGAGGATATACAGTAAGTTTTTTTCTCAAATAACTTTTAAAATTAAAAGTTTAATAACAACAGTTTTTTTATTTTATTTTATTTTATTTTATTTTTTCAAGTTTATTACTTAAATAATTCTCAACTCTTAAATTAAATTTAATTCATTTATCACTACTTCAAGTATGCACAAATATGTCTACAGATGCACTAGAAAGTGAAGACCCAATACTGGTGTCATCAAAAGAAAATTGTATAAACTTAAAAGAACAACATGGGGTGGAAACAAACCCAATTGAATGTGAAGACGATGACAACAAAAGAAAAAGAAGATGCACATCAGTAATGTGGGAGCACTTAAATGATAAAAAAAAATTTGAATATGACTATCATATTCAATAATTATATATTTCTTATATATATATATATATATATATATATGGGGTAAATGGGTGGGAATGAGGAAAACACTCTCCGTTGTACCCCGCCCCAACCCGCTCCATCTATGGTGGGGTTTTATGAGGAGATGGGTTTTTAAAAAATAAATGGGGTGGGGTGCCGGGAAGGCCAACCAGCCCCAAACCCGCCCCATTTCCATCCCTACGAACCGTGGGCACTACTAGGGTATGGCATGTTCACCATATTTATATCTTATGTTAGATTTGCTGCCATTATAAGTGATCAGATTCATTCGCATGAGATTAGCTACCACAATTAATGTTGTAAATTTATTTAATCACTGCAGCTACAACCTTGTTTGACATCCTCTCTTTTGCTAAACTTTTCTTTGTCTTTCTTTTTTTCCTTCGATGTGTTCTTTGTGTTTTTTTTTTTAGATTTATGTTTGATTTATATTTTCTCGTGATCTTTTTTCTTCTTCATTTTAATCATTTACAAGAGAGATCAAATCATGATTCCTCTATAGTTTTATTGAAGGAATCTTCGTTTTTCTTGAGATAAAGAGAATGAGAAAAGAAAAAATGAAGTAAATGGTATTTTATCCGTCACTAAGTTATTAATAGAGTGGTAGTTGTTTGGTCCCGAAAAATCAGCTAAAAAAAGTATGTATGGTATCATTTAATTATCAAGATTAAGGTTCTTATTGGATGCGCTCAACCCCACCAATCACCTCCTATTTTCCACTCATTTTAATTATTATTCTATCTAACATCCAATTACAAATTAATTAACATTCGTCATCCAAATATTAGTTTTCACTTTTTCGGTTGAAAGTAAAACTGTTTATAAATCAATCCAATGTGTATTGAAAAGGAGAAGCAGATTTTTTATTAAAAAAAATAATAATAAGTGAGGGAAATGAAACCAATTATATATATAAAAAAAGATAAATATAATGATTAATATATGTGCAGATAAAAGCAGTGTATGATGATTACATCCACTTAAGATCAGTGGTAAATTAACTTGCAATCAATAATAATGTTTTAAGATTAATATATAGTACTATAGTAGTGAAGTGACGGTAATTAGCTTTTTGGTGGCTCAAGAAAAGTGGTTAATATAATAATAATATAATTATGTTTGCATTATATATTTATGCTTAGCATGTGACTGATTTTGAATTACTAATTATAAAAGCAGTGGTTTGCGTAGAATATGAGTTGTTTGAGCTGCATGTATAATATATTCGCTTGTGATGAGATGTTGATGATCATCATGGGGCTGGGTTTGAAAATCAAAATATATAAATGTAAAATAATGTTGGTAATTTTTGAAATATTAGAGAGGATCATCAAAAGATCATCGGATGATTTGTAATTTTAACTAGTGTAATATATACTGTATATGGATTGATGAATAAAGAAAGAAGATAAGATGAAGCAAGTTCCGATGTACCGACACCTCTCACGTGTCTGACACGTTTCCCCACCGTCTCCTCCATACTGCTCTTCTATCTTTTTCCACCATCCATCGATCTCCTACCTAGCTCTTTATTTCATATATATACTCTAACATACATGTATGTATGTTAGAGTGTATATATATAATATAGAGGAAATATGATTTCATGCCTTGCCTTGATTGTCACGAAAGAAAAGAAAGAATGCTACCTCAGCTATAGCTCCTTTAATATAAAGTTGCTCCAAATTGCTTCTCATCTACTTTTTTTGTTTGTTTTTTTCCTCCCCATATATTCTTCTCTTCCAACTCATTCCATCCCTTTTCAAACTGCTTCGTTTTCAGACATTCATTCAAACTCGATCTTACAACATTTTCACTAATTAAATTCATAATATAATATGCACCAATTATATCATATGCCTACCTACTAGTAGTATCTTGTATTCTTCTTAGTCAAGTATGGTTTGATTTTTGCCTTTTGTTCCTCTATATATATACCATCATCAACCTAGCTAGTTTTCTCTCTTCCTCTTCTATTTCTTTCCTTTTTCTTTAATTTGCCACAAATCTAGATCAAACCAAACAAATTAAACCCATCACTTCATTTAATCAATCTAGCTAGCTAGGTCACAATGTCTGCAGCCTACGTCCACCACCTCCTCGCTCCGGACACCAAACACTCGCCGGAAAATGATATGCAAAGCACCGACTCCGATCACGCACTCACCACCAACTCAGGCGGCTCTTCTGGCCGGAGGCCACGTGGACGTCCTGCTGGCTCCAAGAACAAGCCTAAACCACCCATCATCATCACTCGGGACAGCCCCAATGCGCTCAGATCGCATGTCCTGGAAATTTCAGCAGGTTCTGACATACTCGACTTAGTCTCCAATTACGCCAGACGACGAGGCAGAGGTGTTTGTGTTCTTAGCGGTAACGGTTCCGTCACTAACGTCACTCTAAAGCAACCAGGAGCCGCTCCTGTCATAACCCTGCATGGCCGCTTCGAGATTCTGTCGCTGATTGGGACTTCTTTGCCGCCGCCTGCGCCGCCAGGAGCTGGTGGGTTGACGATATATCTGGCGGGTGCGCAGGGACAGGTGGTGGGAGGGAGTGTGGCGGGGCCATTGACGGCTGCGGGTCCGGTGGTGTTGATGGCGGCTTCTTTTGCTAATGCAGTGTATGATAGGTTACCACAACCACAAGAGGAGGAGGAGGAGGATAATAATGTTGGAGTGCAGCTTCAGCCTGCTGTCTCGCAGGCTTCAGGAGTGACGGGCGGCGGTGGACAGTTGGGAGAGGGAGGAAGAGGCGGCGGTGGGGTGGCGTTTCAAAATTCGGGAAATTATCCATTTGGTGGTACGGGTGTTGATGTTTTTGGTAATTGGAATAATAGTAGTGGTAATGCAACAAGGCCACAATTCTAGTAAGTGGTTGTTCATTATATATATAATTTGTGATGAGTTATATTAATGTGCTAATTGGTTCCAAATATTGATGATTATATATCTATGTAATAATTATGTGATGCAACATTTTAATTTGGAGGCTTGATGAAGATGAAGATCATGAAAATGTAGATGGGAATTATAATGTGTATATAGGTTTGATTAAGAAACTCGAGACATTTTGATGAGGAATTGAAACTTGTAGGGGTTGAGATCATATATGTCTTGTCTCTCAGGCTGTGCTGAGCATGAGGTAAAAGAAGTAGGTAGCTATGTGGAACCGGAAGTCGTTCTATTGTCAGTAATTGCATTATTTTCTCTATGTAAAAAGGGTTCTATTGTAAATTGTATGCATGGCAATGGCTAATTAGCATATATATATATATATATATATATATGTACTGTTGCCAAAGAATCAACAATTAATTTATCCAATTCTTTGACTTACATGTAAATAATATTATGGTGTTTAGAGTTTTGATCCCCTCCATCTCTACGCATGTTTAGAGTTCGATGGTGACACCTAGACATATATACTAGTGAAGAATCTCCATCTCTCCTTTTTTTTTTTTTTTTTTTTTTAGAAGAAAATCGGTTAAATTTGTTAAATGGAATGAATGGAAATTGGAAACCATATATGATATATGCATCTCTCCTTAAAACCCGTACACATCTCCCCAAAAAACCAGCCTTACTTTTGGAATTGGTCTCTCACCATTCATTTTTCCTTACATTGATCACCACATCTCCATCTTCGATCTCTCTTGTAAATCATTTTTCAATTTTTCTTTTTTACTTGTTTTAAAAAAAATAATAAAATGTATCTTTCTAAAGCTACATTTTCGATCGTTTTCATGCAAATGTACTTGTAGATTCTTGAAAGATATTGAGCTTTTTTGATCAGAAAAGCCATCTATCTATCTACCTAGCTAGTGAATTCTGAAATATAATGGCAACTCTGAACTCCCAAACTTCAAAGAAGATAAAAAACAATTCTAGTAGTGGGAGTTCTAGCAGCTCTCAGCAGGGAGGTAATAAGAATTCAACTGGACAAACTGTTAAATTTGCCAGGAGAACTTCAAGTGGCAGGTATGTGAGTCTTTCAAGAGAAGACCTTGACATGTCTGGAGAGATTTCAGGTGATTATATGAACTACACCGTCCATATTCCTCCCACCCCCGACAATCAGCCCATGGACTCCTCTGTTGCTGTCAAAGCAGAGGAGCAATACGTTTCCAGTTCTCTTTTTACTGGGGGATTCAACAGCGTAACGCGTGCTCATCTCATGGACAAGGTGATTGAGTCTGAGGTATCTCATCCTCAGATGGCTGGAGCTAAAGGGTCTGCTTGTAACATGCATGCTTGTGATGGCAAGGTTATGAAGGATGAGAGAGGGAAGGATGTAATCCCATGTGAATGCAGGTACATACACATATATTTATATTGTTAATTCAAGAATTTATAATGAAAATGAATCCATATATATATATATATATATGCAGAGATTAATGTGGTACGTGCCCCTCTCTGCTCTGCTCTGCAGGTTCAAGATATGCAGAGATTGTTACATGGATGCACAAAAAGATGGGGGTCAATGTCCAGGTTGCAAGGAGCCTTATAGAAATGGAGAGTTTGATGATGACACGCCGGATTATTCAAGTGGAGCTTTGCCATCATTGCCAGCTCCTAACAAAGATGGTAATAACATGACTATGACGAAGAGAAGCCAAACTGGGGATTTTGATCATAACAGGTGGTTGTTTGAGACTAAAGGAACCTATGGATATGGAAATGCCTTCTGGCCTCAAGATGAGTATGGTGATGATGATTCTGATGGAATCAAAGGAGACATGATCGACACTTCCGAAAAGCCTTGGAAGCCTTTGAGTCGAAAAATTCCTATGTCTCAAGCTATTATAAGTCCTTACAGGTTGTTGGTTGTTATTCGGTTGGTTGTGCTTGGTTTCTTCTTGCATTGGAGAATTAAAAATCCTAATCCTGAAGCAGTTTGGTTGTGGCTTATGTCTATTATTTGTGAGATATGGTTTGCATTTTCCTGGATCCTTGATCAAATTCCAAAACTCTGCCCTGTCAACCGTTCCACAGACCTTGAAGCCTTGAAAGACAAGTTTGAAACTCCATCACCTTCCAATCCAACTGGGCGTTCTGATCTCCCTGGAATGGATGTATTCGTATCCACTGCTGATCCTGAAAAGGAACCGCCTCTTGTCACAGCCAATACTATCCTGTCAATTATGGCCGTTGATTATCCTGTAGAGAAGCTTGCCTGTTACGTTTCTGATGATGGTGGTGCACTTCTCACTTTCGAAGCAATGGCTGAGGCTGCAAGCTTTGCTGATTTATGGGTTCCATTTTGTCGAAAACATAATATTGAGCCTAGAAATCCTGAAAGCTACTTCAGCTTAAAACTAGACCCTACGAAAAACAAGAGCAGGATTGATTTTGTCAAGGACAGAAGAAGAATAAAGAGAGAGTACGACGAGTTCAAGGTGAGGATCAATGGGCTGCCAGATTCGATTAGGAGGAGATCGGATGCTTTCAATGCAAGGGAGGAAATGAAGCTGTTGAAACATATGAGAGAGAGTGGAGCTGATCCTACAGAGCCTATAAAGATCCTGAGAGCTACTTGGATGGCTGATGGCACTCACTGGCCTGGAGCTTGGGCCTCTCCTTCCAGTGAACATGCTAAAGGTGACCATTCTGGCATTCTTCAGGTATGAATCCATCATCCTCCTCCATTTGTACTAGTTCTATATATGTTCTGATTGATTGAATTCCAGGTAATGCTGAAACCACCAAGCAGTGATCCCTTAATGGGAAGTGTAAATGATGACAAGATCTTAGACTTCACAGATGTGGATATCCGCCTTCCTTTGTTCGTGTATATGTCACGAGAGAAGCGTCCAGGCTATGATCATAACAAGAAAGCTGGTGCTATGAATGCTCTGGTACGATCATCCGCAGTTCTGTCTAACGGGCCATTCATACTCAATCTTGACTGCGATCACTACGTTTATAACTGCAAAGCTCTTCGCGAAGGAATATGCTTTATGATGGACAAAGGGGGTGAAGATATTTGCTATATTCAATTCCCACAGAGATTCGAAGGCATAGATCCTTCTGATCGATATGCCAATCACAATACGGTCTTTTTCGATGGAAACATGCGTGCCCTTGATGGTGTGCAGGTATGTCTCTCTTTATAAATTAAAAATTTTCGTTTGCTCGGTTGGTTCCAATCCAGAATTAATAATAATGCACATACAACTCCATCCATCTATAGGGTCCTTTTTACGTGGGAACTGGGTGCATGTTCAGGCGATTTGCGCTGTATGGATTCGACCCACCAAATCCTAACAAGATATCCCAAAGTAGCAATACCGAGATGCAACCTTTAGGTGCCTCAGACTTTGATCCGGATCTTGATGTGAATTTGCTGCCCAAGAGGTTTGGGAATTCTACAATGCTGGCTGAATCCATACCCGTTGCTGAGTTCCAAGGTCGCCCGCTTGCAGATCATCCTTCTGTCCCCTATGGACGGCCCCCTGGTATTCTCAGGATGCCCAGGGAACCACTCGATGCCTCTACTGTTGCTGAAGCAGTCTCAGTCATTTCTTGCTGGTAATTTTCAATTGAATCAATCAGTGAAAGTGAAACAACAACCAACATCTTCTTCTAGTAACATTTTTCCATGACAGGTACGAGGACAAGACAGAATGGGGAGATCGTGTAGGTTGGATTTATGGTTCCGTGACAGAAGATGTGGTGACAGGGTACCGCATGCACAACCGGGGATGGAACTCAGTATACTGTGTGACCAAGCGTGATGCATTTCGCGGTTCAGCTCCCATCAACCTTACTGATAGGCTCCACCAGGTGCTCCGTTGGGCTACAGGGTCAGTGGAGATCTTCTTCTCTAGAAACAATGCCTTTCTAGCCTCTTTACGTCTCAAAACACTACAGCGGTTTGGTTATCTTAACGTGGGCATCTATCCGTTCACATCACTGTTCCTCATAGTCTATTGCTTCCTCCCTGCATTGTCGCTGCTGTCGGGACACTTCATCGTGGCAAAGCTCAACGTTGCATTCTTAATCTACCTACTAACTATAACTCTTTGCCTAATAGGGCTGGCGATTCTGGAAGTGAAGTGGTCTGGTATAGGATTAGAAGAGTGGTGGAGAAATGAGCAGTTCTGGCTAATATCTGGAACCAGTGCTCATTTAGCTGCTGTTGTTCAAGGTCTTCTTAAAGTTATAGCAGGGATTGAGATATCTTTCACATTGACTTCAAAGTCAGCAGGAGATGATGTTGATGACATATATGCAGATCTCTACCTTGTGAAATGGACTTCATTGATGATACCACCAATTGTTATAGCTATGATAAATATAGTAGCCATTATCATTGCATTTGTAAGGACAATATATACCACCACTCCAAATTGGAGTAAGTTCATAGGAGGAGCTTTCTTTAGCTTCTGGGTTTTGGCTCATTTGTATCCTTTTGCAAAGGGTTTGATGGGAAGGAGAGGCAAGACACCGACTATTGTCTTTGTATGGTCCGGTCTCATCGCCATCACACTTTCCTTGCTCTGGATTTCCATTAGCGCACCGCAAGCCACCACCACTGCTGCTACTACCGGAGGAAGTTTCACTTTCCCTTAGAGCACAAGGTAGGAGAAGAAAATCTCTGGTGAAGAAGATTTTGCATTTTCCTAAATTGTTTATTATTATTATTGTTATTATTATTGTCAAGGTTAAAGATAGGATCCACAAGGTTTGCTTTTGTAACAAACTGAGCACCAAGAAATGCTCTCTAGTCTCTATACATTTACTAGTCATGCACAGGTAAAGGCCAATGCAGAATTTAACCTAAAATACTATCAAACAACATCAATGGTCTAACTTCTCTGAAATTTATGTTATTTGTTTACCCAACTATCTTCTTACATACACCCTACAGCCTACAGCCCTAAATGCTCTAAAATTAAATAATCAACAGATTACAGAAGCTCTACTACTACTTTCCAATGCATCATACTAGGTTATACATACCTCTCCCGATCGGGAAAGAATGAAGAACACAATATTCCATCTCTACCTAACTGCAGTAATTCTAATGCTGCAAAATTGAAGCAGTAGATATAAAATCATTAATAGAGAAAGTCTGAGCTTCAACTGTGAGCATAAACCAACCATGTAATTCTTATGCTGCAAAATTGAACCTCGCATCTTAAATAGTTCTTCTTGGAGCAATTTGAACAAGTTATCTCTGTATGTGGACAAAAAGACAACCATCTTCACGGCCTTACAGATCTGACTGCTCGAAAGGGACACGCACAAACAACTGGCCATGTAGTGTAACCACAGCAGATGTTTGATGCGGATCAATTCTTGAAGGTAAGCTAACAACCTAGAAGAAACAGAGACGTTTTATCATGAACCATGGTTGTATATAATCCAAATTGAAAACTGATCACCCTCCCACAAAAGTTTGCAAGAGATAGCAATCTTATTAATCCTTGACTAACCTTCTTAAATGGTGTGACACCCCAAGGGTTATCCAGTTGCTCTGGCTGACCAGATATAACCAAGCGTCCGGCTGGGTCGGACTGAACATGAACCTGATTCATGGTCAAAAATTATAGTCAAACAGAACAGAAGCAGGCAATAATAGGCATCAAAACCAAGAAAAAAAAAATTACATCAGTACGTAAGGCCAAAAACAGATTTACTAATAGCAACCGGACACCCCAATCAATTACATATCTGATAATCAAAATGATTTATCAAATCTACCAAATCTTCAAAATTAAGAAAACTTGGTTAATCTTTTCAGTAAAGTTTGAATACAATAAATACAAGCACCAATAATGGAAATCTGAATATTGAAATGTGTACCTGTCTCAACTTTTTTTTTTTTTTTGATGGGAAACAAAAATTTATTGCAATAAAAAGAATGTAAAAATGAGCCCTTTACAAAGAACATAGGTAGTAGCAAGTAGCAACATAGCCCTATACAAGAGTGAACAAGAAGTCCCCTAGGCTGAAAAAAACCAACTAGGCTTGCCTCAACTTCAACGGTCCCGTTGAATACAGAACACTAAAGATTAACCATCACTTTGGGCTAAAGCTACAAATTAAATCAGGCTACCAGGAAGTCAGCCCCACGTAATCCAACATAATGACATCTAAGTGGTCGAGCAGCTTAAAAATATATCCAGGATCAACCTTAAGCTCCAATTCCATTCCCTAGTTTAAGTCTAGCTGAAGCCAAACAACTGTGGGTATTATATTCTTTATGACTAGAGATCTGGGACTTATGTTTTTCCATTTTTTTTCTTCTTTTATCATTTTCTTTCGGTTGAAAAGCAGCTCAGATTTCTTCCACCCTTTTTTTGGTCAATTTTTATTTTGATGTTAATAGTGGTTAATGCAAATGCCATTCAACTATTAAGACGGGCTAACCCAGAAACAAATAGATGCCTATAATACTCAAACCCTTGAGATGCATCTGTTTTAAAAAATCAAACATAACTTTGAAAACACAAACAAGCCAATAAATCCATTACTAAATTTTACCTCTTCTCGCAGAAGCCCAGGAACTAAAGCATATACTTCAAAGCAATCACTCTGTATACAGCGAATTGTTTAATAAATAGTTATATGTCCATTAAAAAAAATCAGCGGTAAATATTTCACTTTTATAAGAGCAACACAAGAAAACTTACAGTTCTTTGCACATTAACCTTCACCCAATCAGCAGGGGGTCCAATATCAATTACCATTGAGTCCGATCTGGCACAAGAAAGGTAAGGAACTTTGAATAGTCAAGATACAATCAAATATATCTCAAGAGTTAAGAATGAAACCAAAAATCAACTAGTGATCGTAACTGTGGATTTGTGCCTTTCATATGGGAAACTTGAATAGCACGTTCAACGGTGGATTGCCTTTTCCGCTTCAGCAAACCTGAGTCAGTAAACCAAGTTCCAGAGTGAGGTGATTGACCAACAAAGAAAAGAGAGTTCTAAAAGAAATATAAGCTTATTGGAGACGCTTGTAGTAGATTCTGTACCTAGATTTTTAATCTGTCTATCACTCTTGGGCGTAGAACCTGAATTCTTATCCTAGTAAAAGAAACCAACATATGGTTATGTTGAAACAATAAACATAGAGCCAAGGAAGCGATTTTTTTCTTTTCAAAAAAGAAACAAGAAAGTAAGAAGCAGGGATCTAATAAACAGTATGTGTAACTTCCACTGACCTTGATAATTGGCTGACAAACCTCACCACTATCAAGAAAACGTTTAGAATGCCAACCTTGCATAGCGCGTGCTGCAGCATCCCTCCGGACTCTGCCTGATCCAAGAGATTGATTACCAGCCTGCATAAAAAATCATTAGGATCAAATTAAGCAAGATATATATCTGCTTTAAATCCAGGTATGTAAATCTTCAAAAGAACAATAAGAGACCCATAATTGTGGGCATCATTTTCATCATTTGTGACTATTAGACATTACCATAACTATGTCCAAAAAGCTATAAATGACCAGGAAGTGCATCTGTTGACAATGGTTAGCATAACAGCATAACAACCATGAATGCTACACATGGCCCACAAGATCTGTTTTAAAATGAGTGTTGAACATCCCTCCACTTTGCACCATATCTCCTAATAGATCGCAATCACCAATGGACTCCAAAATTCATCAACAAAACCAACTAGAACATTCTTAATCACTATGGGAACTTCATAAAATTATAATATGAGCAGATTATCAAGTAAGATAAGAAACTAAAAAAGTAAAAATAAAAAGACCTCATTAAGGTACTCACTTTATTTCTATGATCTCCACTATAACAAATCACCCCATAACTTCCTCTTAATTAATTAAGGTGCAAACTCATTATTTCACCGACAAATTTAAACTTATAAGTCCTTCTTTACTGATAGTTTCATTCCAAAAGCATATCAACAATCCTCAAAATGCAAGTTCCAATCAAAAAGCACATATCCTCACCCCTTTTTGGATGATTTGAAAAATTTATTCTGAAAGATGAGATGGTAAGAATGTAAGATTTATAAAGCAATCTTGATATGTCACGATATATCACAGCATTCAAGTTAACAGATAAACAATTTTGTTCTCAGTACACCAGAGACGTTAGATATCTTTCAAAATACCTGACTTTCAATCTTGTTGGGCTCTGTAAGGGAAACATCACGAAAAGAATGATCACCATCATGCATTCTTTGTTTCTCATATTCAAGTAGAGCCTGAAAGGATAAAGTTCAGTAACAAAACAAATATAGAAATAAAACAGTCAAAAAACTAGGACCAGTAGAAATTGACAGCTATAGAGTATAACCTTCTCATAGAAAATTCGGAATGTCCAAGATACAGTGGTGCATGTCCTGTTCATATGAAAACATTGTAAAACTAACTATTATTGAACAACATATCTCAAAAACAGAACAATACATCAGGAAATTATTGAGTAATTGATTCCCAAAGAGAAGTTGTTTGTTTCTCATTATTTTGTTAATAAATAAGAATAATCACAGATAATGAAGTCTAGAAGAGCATGCCCCAATCAATGTTTTAAAAAGCGTGAGGCGATCCGCGGCATTTTGTACTAGTGAGGCGAGGCGGCTGCCTCGATTTAGAAATATTAAATAATGCAAAAAAATTAAAATAATTCTAAATGTGTGAGATTTCGGTGGGGTTTTTCAGGTTTTTTTTCTTGGCAGAGGTGTTTTTCTAAATTTTTTCGGAAGCAAAGGTGTTGTCATTTGATGAGTGCGAGTGGACTGTTAGGGTTTTAAAACATTAATTCTAACTTAGACAACCTCAAAACGGTGAGTTTTGATAATAAAATAAAATAAAATAAAATAAAATAAAAGCCTTAATTCAAAACTCACCGCTTCACCACCCAAAACCAAATTGATATGGTGCCAAAACTCATAGCCTCATTGCCCCAAGGCGGGGTCATTTAAAAACAGCCTTGAGCCAGCCTCAAGGCAGTGATGGGCTGAGGCGGTTCACTGCCGAGGCGGCCGCCTCGGCCAATTATAAATCATTGGCCCCAATAAATGTATATTTTTCAATTTAACATGCAAAATTCTTCTGAACTGTAATTGATCACTGTGCTCGAGCTCTAGACTAATAACTATATCCTAACCACCCTAAACCAAATTGATATGGCACCAAAACTCACCGCCTCATTGCCTCAAGGCGGGGTCATTTAAAAACAGCCTTGAGGAGCCAGCCTCAAGGCAGTGACGGGCTGAGGCAGTTCACTGCCGAGGCGGCCGCCGCGGCCGATTATAAAACATTGGCCCCAATAAATGTATATTTTTCATTTTAACATGCAAAATTCTTCTGAACTGTAATTGTTCATTGAGCTCGAGCTCTAGACTAATAACTATATCCTAAGAGGTTTTGGTCCCCTAACCACTTGGTTGGAAACCGTGGACTTACCCAACACAACTCTTGGGTTAACATAATAAGATGAAAATGAAATCCTAACCACCCCCACCCCCACCCCCACACCCCCACCCCAATTTTTCATGGAACTAATAATTCAAAAAGAAGCCAAACATCAACCAAACATAAAGCTATCCTTACTTTGGGGGATTGAATGATTCTCCCACTTGTCTCCACAACTTGCATGAAGTGACCTACAAAAGCCCACAAAAGAGGAAAAAAAAAAAGCTTAGGATACCCATCCACACTTCTAAACAATATAAGAGATATACAAATACCAGGTCAAGTGTGGCAGTGTAATTGAGTAGAATCAATGAAATTTAAAAGTAACAAACTATATGTCAACAAGAAGTTTCTACAAGATAATTTGACACACATTGGAATCAAGGAATTGGAGTTCACATTTAGAATAATGCTAAATCACTGCATAAAAAAACATTAGAGTATAATATAACAATTTTGATAAATTACATCAGAATATTGCTAAACTAAACAGATTCATAAAAAAGAATCATTTATTAAACATCTTTTCGTAATTATAATCCTAATGCTCCATACACAATAGTCCACATAACGAATCAATGAATGCATTTTCTTCACAAATACAGAAATATATGCACTTTGCAGGAAATTGTGCACATTGAAGCCTTGATCAACAGGACATACATCTATAAAGCATTAGAAGTAACCAGGTAAAGCAACATGAATAATTGGAATCTAGAGAGATTAAAAAAAAAAAAAACCTCTTCATAGCCACCGAGCTTGATCACAGCCCTCCATAACCTATTCCAAATAAATAATAGATATAGTTAGAAGGCCTCTAATTAGATTTTAAAAAAAGAAGCCAAAAGAGTATAATCAGCATATAAACATACTTGAGCAAATTGAGGTCCTCTTTGTAGAACTTTGGATGCTTAAATTCTAGGCTTTTATCCTTATAAAAACTTTCAACCTCCTTGACAAAAGCTGCTTGCTGCTCCTCTGTTCCTGATTCATCACCCTCAGCAACAGGAGGCTCATTGAGGAAAGACAGGTTTGAGGTTTTCATACCAACTTCACATGCCACATTCACCACAGATTTAGACTCCTTAGCTTCACTTTTCGGAGCAGCCAGTCCATCATTCAATTCAGAGGCAGCACATTCTGGCTGATTAGAAAGTTGGTTGGCAGTTGTATCAACGGCCGGTGTATGATTGTTGGTTTTGGCAGCAGATGATGGTTCAACCAAATCTTTGGTATCAACAGGTGATTCAGCATCAGCATTAACGTTAGCATCTCCAGCACAGTCCTGACTCATGGAATCAGCATTTTCATTCGGTGGGTATGGTGTGTCTTCATGGTCCAGTTTCATGTCAAGAGGCCCCTCCTCTTCTTTTGTGCGATCCATCCCTCCACTGCTTCAAAAGTTCCTAAAAGAATTATACAACCAACACGTTAAAAGTCCTTGCAAAATAAACCCTAAAAAGGTGTGTAAAACTAAAAGCAGTGGTTTTTTTTTTTTTTTTTTTTTTTTTTCCAACACACAGAGTGAAGTCATATATAAAATGTTGATACGATGTAGAAGAGAAGAAAAATGAAATCTTTTTGGTTGGTTTGGTTTGGTCTGGTGTTTTAATATTTGGGTTTACAGCGTCGTGCGTGATAGTAGCAGTAGTAGTTAGAGAAGGTAACTAAAACACAAGAAAGTGAGAGAGATGAGTGAAAAACAAGAACATGAAAGAGAGATAGAGAAGCGTACTTAAATGGAGGCTTGTAAACCCTAGAAAGCTCTGTGTGTCCTGCTGCGTCTGTGTGTGTCTGCGTTATGTTTGGTATTCCCGGAAAATAATTAGTGTGGTGGGTTGGCAGCGTTTGTTTGCAATTGCAGGTCTGGGCTCGACCAGAGAAGAGCAAATAAGTCACGCGCCTCCTCTATTTATCCTTTCTTTTCTCTTTATCTTCTCACGTGTCTCACCCCACCCATACCTTTTTTAAATATCACTTCATTTATATCTTCTCTTTATTATTAATTAACACGTATGAGTCTCCGACAATGTCCCAAGTTTAAGTTGTCCACCGAAAATGTCCTAGATGCAAGTCATCGCATAACCCTATTCTTATTATATACTTTGAAGTTCGAAATCAACAACTTGAACTGAGTACTGATACTCTTCTTTTGATTTTTCTTATATTACATTACTTATTTTATTTTTAAAGATTTCATTTCAAAAGTGATACTACTACTTTTTAACCAACAGAAGATGCCACTTGAGGCCAATATTATCGGCCCCACTAGACTGGATGTGAAAAAGATGAACAATCCAATCAAGTGTGCATTTTGTATTTGAATCTGACATGAAAAGAGTCACCTAAATCATCATAAATTGCCTGTTGAAAATTGAATTTGAAGAATATACCACCACCACCACCTTCATTTAACTGTTCAGTTATCTAAACTACACAGTCAAGCAATAAAGCAATCCAAAGCTAATGAAAAACGAGTAAGCATCTGTGTATTACACTAATGGGAAACAGACACAATCTGGATTGCAGTTTTCTCACAATCTTACGCTCACTCTTTCAAACTAAGCCTCGCATTTTGCACCTTCACCGACAGCTTTAGCTTCTGTTCTTCAATATCTTTCAAAACAGCCAGCAGATTTGATCGGTACACTTCCGATCGATGATTTATATTCTCCAACTCAGAAGTCATTTCCTGAATTTTCTTTTCCTTCATATCCTGGGGAGAGAAAATAACGGAGATAACCACATTATGCCATGATCATAATGGAAGTAGAAAAGCCATGATAGCAGTAAATCTATCATTTACAGATGTTATTGGCATAAATTAACATCAAAGCACATGTCATTCTGCCTAGTAGGGTGCCTGTTTTTCTTGACGAGTTGAGGAGACAGGATCTTACACTAATAATAAGATACAAATTACAAACTACAAAGAGAGAGGATTAACAACACCATCTCACAACAGTTGCAAGAATCTTAACTATCACCCGTGGAAGAACAACTATAGCAAATCACGCTTAATATAACAAAACAAGCAACTATGAAGCACAGCTCCACTCACAAAAAGGCACCGATGCAAATGGCAATGCCTTTTGGCCTCAAGATGATCCTGATGGAATCAAGGGAGGCATGGTTGACAATTCCAAAATGCCTTTAAGTTGAAAATTACCAATCTCTCAAGCAAAATGCCTAGCCGAGAGAAAATTATTGATTCCAAAGATGAAGTTGATGAATATGGTTGAAGGAATGAAATGACTGAGAATTCTAAAATGTTTTTTTTTATCATAACACAGCAATTCTGAAGAAAGTCAAGAAACCATCCAGCAAATTCTGGAGGCAACTACTTCAATTAAAGGGATAGACCTAGGTTTAGGAAGCCAGTCCCATAGAGCAGCCTCGGGACCAAGCAAATATTTGGATAGATCTGTAATTATCAAGAAATAACTTAGGATGCGTTTACTAATTAGGAATGCAAACCAAAGGAATCAAATTCCATTAGAAAGGAAATCAGGAAAGGGGATTTAACTCCTTGGGTGGGAGGAGGGAATTCAGTTCTCTTTCTAACGATAACTTAATTATTGATTTGAGTGTGGGGTCCACGTAACTTGATTACCAACCGTTGTTAATAAAAACGGTGATGACAAATCAAGAATTAAGTTCTCCTCCTCTCATAAGGATTCTCGATTAGTAAACACGCCCTTAAAGAAAACAAATATAACTGCTAAGAGGAAATAGTTCTACATAAGATTTTTAAAGTAATTTCACTTTCACAATTAACCAAAATTAGATAAAAGAATTGTACAGGAGAGACAGAGAAGGAATCAAAGTCTGGGTGAGACCATATGCTTGACATTTGTTTTGCAAAATAAACACAATGTGATTATTAAAAGGCTATAAAAGGCTAAAACAAATGGAGTATGAAAAATATTTATACCAATAGAAAAGATAGGATAATCACTACATTAATTTTTTTATGTTTAATTTAAATTCCATTAATTGTCAATAAATCTAGAAGCTATATCCATGTTATTGGTATCTCAATATGGAATTCAAGCAATTTAATTTTTAGAAAAAATTCCCCACATTTGCCAACTCTGAAACTTAATAACATGGAACTTCTCCAAGAAATCAAAATATCAAGTTTTGTATTTATATAAATATTTCAGGATAAAACTTAACCCGATGATTTATGAATTTTTGCATTTCTAATCTATCCCAACTTCAGACATTCTAAAACTAATTTACTCTTACTTACAGTCATTTACAGAACCAATACGATATAGCAACCAGCCTGGATCTGAAGATTATGAGAGTTTTATTTAAATATTATTGTAGTTTGTAATATTGGAACAGCATCCTCTTTTCAACTAGTTGTAATCCTAGTTTCAAAGGTTTATTGTTTTGGGGAGTAATATGCTTTTACATATATAGTCTACAAAAAAGCCTAGCCGAAAGAAAATTATTGATTCCAAAGATGAAGTTGATGAATTTGATTGAAGCTTGTGTGTACACTCTTAACCAGACCATCACTTCCCTCCATGGAATGAAATGACTGAGAATTCTAAAATGTCTTTGATCATAGCTCAGCAATTCTGAAGAAACCATCCATCAAATTGTGGAGGCAACTACAGAACTACTTCAATTAAAGGGGAAGACCTAGCCACCTAGGTTTAGGAAGCCAGTCCCATAGAGCGAGCAAGCGGCCTAGGGACCAAGCAAATATTATAGATCTGTTATTATCAAGAAATAACTTAAGACTTGTTTAATAATCGGGAATGCAAAACAAAGGAATCAAATTCTATTGGAAAGGATTTTAGGAATGGGGACTTAATTCCTTGGGGGGAGGAGGGAATTAAGTTCCCTTTCCAAGGAGAACTTAATTCCTGATTTGCCAACTCTGAAACTTAATAGAGTATTATGTTAGCTTGCTCTTGGTTTCAATTGATGAGAGAAAGAGATTTAACTGAAAAACTAAATGAATCAGCAGTTAATGCAAGCTGTTATGCTAAATAATAATGATGAACCTTAAATGCTAGGAGTGGCTAGGTAGGGAAACTAACCGCAGATTGATATGTTTGGGTTTGAGTTCCTTCAGCTGAATGCAGCTCTTGGCTAGCTCCATTGGACAAAGTGCTGCCATGTGTAGGTCCAGAACTTTGATTCTTAGCAGCAGCTAGCTTATTGGATGCATCTCGTAAAGCATCCATTGCCACATTATAGATGTGAATGGATTTTGCCCCTTCTTCTACATATTTGATGGCTTCTTGACGTAGATTGTTATATCTTACATTTAAAGACTCTTGAGTGTTGTTTGGCAAATCAGATGCACGTTCATCCACCGCAGCTCCAGTCTTGGCATTTCTTGTCCATCGCTTTAATACATATTGAGAAGGCAATGTAAGAACATTTTTTGCTCTAAAAACCGCTAGTACGTGCCTACAAATTATTCCAGAATATTCAAACATTTGGCAGCTGCAGCTAGCTTTCATCTCAAAAGAATTGAAACTGACTGTTCGTGCTTTGTGGTCTTGCCCAAATTTGGCCACGCGATACGTGGTTATGGTTCCTGAGTCATCGACTTTCGTGGCCGGATTAGCAAGGGTCTCGACCAATTCCTCTTGGAATTTCATGAATATTCTTCTTGTATAGAGGTTTCCTGCTTGTTTTTCCATGGGAGATGGTGTCTTCAGAACAGGTGTAGTGTTAGTTGTGTCATAATCTGCTTTTAACTCCTTATCATGCCAACTTGCTACAGCTTTCTCATACTGTTTAATCAACATCTGTATGGTGGTCATTGCAGTCAAGTGCCCATCAAAGAACAAGTTTCCTCCACTTTTGTCAGTAACAGAGATCTCCCCGAAAAATGTATCTCGCATATAAACTGGGACCCACTGTTGCCGAGCACTGTACATCGACTGAAGCCATTCATTATTCATGACATAGTATCTTCCCAGCAATGATTCCCAAGATGACTCAAACTCATCAATCGTCTCAGACTCATTAATACACTTCTTAAATTCAGTTTCAAATGTAGGATGTGACTGATATATATCGGCTAGTTTCTCTTGGGTTTCCCTAAATATGCCCCACTTACAAAAACGATGGCGGGTTTCAGGGAGAACTTGTGTCACAGCCACCTGAATTACCTGATCTGGATCCGTTGTGATAGAGATAGGGCGGCAACCAGACATGGCTTGAAGCCAGGTTTGAAACAGCCAAGTAAATGTAGACTCGGATTCATTGAGAATCAGAGCACACCCGAACAACACAGGTTGACCGTGATGATTCACTCCCGTGAAGGAGGCAAATGGAACTCTATACCCACCTGTCCTATATGTTGTGTTGAATGTGACAGTGTCTCCAAAGTAAGAATAGTTCATCCTAGATGCTGCGTCTGCCCAAAATATGTTTCCAGCAGAGTGATCACTATCCCCCTGAACTGCATAAAAGAAGGCAGGATTCTCCGCCTGCATTCGTTTCAAATAGTCCAATACATGCTGACCCCCACCGCCAAGGGTCCTCTGTCTGTTGGCACTCATGTACTCCAAAAATCAACTGTAACGCAAAAAAAAAAATATGTGTATATATAAAAACAGATAATTCCCCAGCAAATCTATTGCTAATATAGATATCAATTGCACCTAACCTAACACACGAAGATTTTACAAAATGAAAGGAGATTTTTCAGTCTTATAGGGTCATTAGTATTATATGAAGAGTATGATCATATGACTAAGTATAATAGGGACAGAGGCTTGAATTGGAATCGGCGTTTAGTATGGCTTCATTCATTATGCAACACAATTCACTTTGATTACAGCGACAAAACAATTGAATTCACTTTGATTACAGCTACAAAACTATTGCATCGGAGTGGTAAAGTACAAAAATTGTAGAATCATCCGAATGACAACATATCATATATTATTTTGCAAGAGAATCTATAGAAAAGAAGTCATCTTTTATAAGTCTAACATGATAAAAACAAATAAAGAGAAGAACTGACCTGAAAAGCAAACAATTTTGTTGTTAAAGCAGCCAAAGCGGCTAGTGTACTTCTAGGGTTCTGGTTCTTGTTTTGGAGAAACCTCCCTGAAGAGGATTTTGATATAGAGAGAGAACACCCAACTCGAGTAACCGAAGATGGGTCTATCTCTGTGACCTATTTGATGACCAATTTATATGCATAAGTTAAATGAAGCTTGTAATTGATTTTATAAGGCAACTTTTGTCATGTTTTATACATTACTTTTCTCTTTGTGTGTGTGTGTGAGTTAACTTATGTATATAATTATTGAATATGGATCCCACATTTTTAGAAACTTACTGATGATGATTATGTATTTTTTTGTTCCCTTAAAACTTGTTACAGAAGGCCAAAACTGGCTTTTGAATATTGAAGTTGCTTCAACACTGAATATTTTGAAGTAATTGGCTTAAAGGTTTGCCTTTGTCAGCAATAATTGGTTTTTTTAGTAGAGGAATCCATTCCCCTGTATCCCAGAACTGAATCTGCATTTCAATTGAATTCACTTTGATTACAGCGACATAACAACTGAATTCACTTTGATTACAGCGACAAAACAATTGAATTCACTTTGATTACAGCGACATAACAATTGAATCATGGGAGTATCCGAATGGCAACATATAACCCCTAGTTTATGTTGCAAAAGAATCTATAGAAAAGAAGTCATCTTTTATGAAGCAGAACTGACATGATAAAAACAAATAAAGAGAAGAACTGACCTGAAAACCAATCTTGTTGTTGGAGCAGCCAAAGCGACTAGTGTAATTCTAGGGTTCTAGTTCTTTTTTTGTTTTTTGTTTGGAGAAACCTCTGAAGAGGATTGTGGTATAGAGATTAGAGAGAGAACACACAACTTTTCAAGTACTGTTTTTGTTTAACTCAACGATCAAGATGGGTCTGTCTCTGTGACCTATTTGACCAATTATAATTCATAAGTACAACAACTCTACAACCCCACGACTACACACCTGACCTCTCCTTCCTTACCACTAAGTGAATCTTGTTATTGGTTTTTTAATGCAACTTTTGTCATGTCTTGCACTTTTTTTTTTTTTGTGTTAACTTATGCATATGATTATTGAATATGGATCCCATTTTTATACAAACCTTTTTGGTTTACATTTATAAAAACTTAATTACTGATCATGATGATGTATTTTTTTGTTCCATTAAAACTTGTAACAAAAAGCCAAAACAAAAAAGCATGACTTTTGAACATTGAAGTTGCTTCAACACTGAATATTTTGAAGTAATTGGTTTAAAGGCTTGCCTTTGTCAGAATTCAGCAATAATTGATTATTATATATATATTTTTTTGGTAGAGGAATCCATTCTCTGTATCCCACAACTGAATCTGCATTTCAACATACACTCAACAAAAAGAGTACTATAGCATGAAAAAAAAAAAAATTAAACAAAAATCTTTAACTGTAGTTTATGGATATTCATTCTCCTACAATATACATCCCAACAGAGATCATAAATTACAAAGAGCTTCCAATGAGCCAATTCAATCAGCAAGCTATGATGAATCTCCTGTATGCTGATTTCAGATAAATCCATTATTCGACATAGACCGCAGCATCTGGCAAATACCTCCATTTCAACCTCTCTTCTAACTCTTCCAACCTTGATCGTGAAATGATAGCCACCACACTATTCCAGTAGAGTTTTCTGTAATTTGATGATATTGCAGTCAATTTTTACATCTTTATCTACATTTGCAACCCATGCTTTGCAAAAGCAATATTCTCTGCAAGATCATAATAAAAAAGTTTTTATGTTACAACCTAGTAAAAATGTGGAAATCCACACCACACAAACACATACACATACACCATCAAAGAATTTCGATAAAGTCATATCTGAAAACAAAACCAATATCATAGTCCCTGTACAATTGTACATTGTCCTCACTGGAAACTGCATATGTTTTCTCCTCAACAGTCTATGCGATTGTAACCAAGAATTTTCTCACCATACATTATTAATTATTGAAAACGTACCACTTGAAATTGACAATATATGCATCTAAACATATTAAAGTACTATACAAGGTATCGCAGAATGAAAGGCTATCCTGATCATATACAAGGTAAATATAACAGCCTTGTCTGGGGAGCATTGCAGAAGAACATACTTGAAATACAAAAACAAAACAAAAAAAAGACAAATAAATAAATAAAAATTGCACCTTTAGAGGCTGTCTTTCATACTAATCTTTATGTTTTGGACTTTAATTGACAACTGTAGCTTATGTGCCTCGATATCTTTTAAAACTGAAAGCAGGTTTGCCCGATAAACTTCACACTTTCGACTTGCAAAGTCCAACTCATTGGTAAGTTCTTGGAATCTATTGTCCATGTCATCCTGCAAACACAACTACACAGTGAAGATTGGGCTGATAACAAACACGACAATACCTAAGAGTTGAAACCCACCAGAAAGTCAGGTTGTAAAAGAGAGGGCAGGAAAAACATAGAATAACTGTTAAGAGGTTGTAGAACTTCAAAGCAAATCATAATTTAGAATCACAAAACAAAATTACACAAAGCACAGCAATAAACAACATTAAAAAAATAAAATAAAATTTGATCTTCACCTCAGACAAAGGTTGGCTGGAATTTCCCTGATGATTTGCACTACTATTATTTGCCCGATTTGCATCACTTGCAAGGTTCCCCCGAATATGCCCATTGACCATGTTAGTTCTGCCCTCATTCCTTGTTGTTGCCAGTGCAACTCTTTTTGCAGCCTCTTGCAGAGCAGCCACTGCTACATTGTAAGTGTCTAGAGACTTCGCCCCTTCATCCACAAATTTGAAGGCCTCATGCCGTAGGGTATTATATCGGACTGTATGAGATTCTAGATAACTGGTATATACATCATTAGCACGTTCTTCTAAGATAACACTGCTCTTGGCATTTCTTGTCCATCGTTTCAAAATATAATACGATGGGAGAGTAAGAACATTCGTCACTCGAAAGACAGCCAATACATGTCCACACAAAAGACCTGAAAACTCAAACATCTGGCAACTACATGAGGCTTTCATCTCTAAGACGTTGAAATTGACATAGTAAGCTTTCTTATCCTCCCCATATTTTGCTACTTTATATGTAATGATCTCCCCATCATCCTCAGCTTTTGATGCCGTCAATGTTAGTGTCCCAACCAGCTCCTCTTGAAATCTCATAAATAATTTTCTTGTGTAAAGCTGAGATGTTTGTCTCTCCATTGGAGATGGAGTCTTCAAAACTGGGGAACTGTTCATCGTATCATAATCTGCTTTCACTTCTTTCTCATTTCGAGACTCTAACGCTTTCTCATACAGCTTAAAAAATTGATTTAAAGTGGTTGAAGCATTCACATACCCATCAAAGTAAGAATTCATGCTATCACTTCGCTGGGTTATAGACATTTCTGCAAAAAATGTGTCCCGCAAATATACTGGAACCCAATGTTTGCGAGCAGCATAGATTGTTTGAAGCCACTCATGATCCCTGAGTTCATATTTATCAAGCAGAGACAACCAGCAAGATTCAAATTCCTCAATTGACTCGGACAAGTTAACAAATTTGTGAAAGTCTGCTTCAAAACTTGGATGCTGGAGAAACATATGGGATAGCTTCTCTTGGCATTTCTTGAAGATGTGCCATTTGCAGAAACGATGTCGGGTCTCTGGAAAGACTTGGGTGATAGCCAACCTTATTACTGCATCATGGTCAGTCGTGATTGACACTGGAGGACGACCTGACATCGCCGTAAGCCACGTCTTAAACAACCAAATAAAAGACGCTTCAGATTCATTTAATAAGAATGCACAACCAAACAACACAGGCTGCCCATGATGGTTTATCCCAGTGAAAGGAGCAAAGGGCAACCGGTACCTATTAGACCTGTAGGTCGTGTCGAAGGTGACGGTATCACCAAAGTAAGTATAGTTCATCCTTGCCTTTGGATCAGCCCAGAAGACGTTGCTCGTTGACTGGTCCTCATTGGTCTGCACGGCATAAAAGAAATTGGGGTTCTCTGAATGCATTTGCCTCAAATAATCCAAAAGGAGCTGAATGTCACCTTCTAAGCTCCTCTGGCGATTATTTCTCATGTAATTCCTACAATCCACCTCTGTAAATCCAACTTTGCTAATTCCACCATATTCTTTAATCAAGGCAGACATAATCCTTCGAGGGCCCATTCCAGCAGCCTGCAAGGTATCAATCAAGGTCTTAGCAGGACCAGAGATTTGCCTATGAGAACGAAGGCAATGAACCTGGTCCGGGGGAACCAACTCATGGTTATGTTCTTTGACGAAACCAGACACAACCCATTTGCCAGAATCCTGCATCTTGACAGATAAAGAGGCTTTGCAACCGACTCTAGTAATAGTACGGGGGCGCTTGATCTCCCTATCCTTAGTACGTTTCTCATTCAAATTCCTAAAGCCCTCCTTAGCACAAACAAATTGGCGTTGGATAATGGCTCCATCACGCCTGGAACGGCGAGAGGAGCTGACACGGGTACTGAAGCCAACACGACGGGCATAAGAATTGTAGAAGGCCTTGGCAGCCTCTTCAGACTCGAATTCCATGCCCTCAGAAGGTTCAAGATCCAAAAAATCACCCTCAGGCATGTAAATGTCACAACTAATAGGAAGAGGACTGTCATCCATGTCCTCTTCATCAACTGGGTGGGAAATGTCTATAGTATCATCATCTCCGTCTCTACCACCACCACTACTAGTTGCTCCTCCTACACCTATATCGAATTCTAGAACCCCGCTATCCATGTCCCTCTTCTAAGTTCTAACAGACAACAGTAGAGTCTAAATGTCTAATGGAGATAATATAAAAGAGGAAACTTTATGACATATAACAAATTAACAGGCAAGTAAACGAAACAACTGACCATTATACACACAGTCTGTTGGATGCTCAATTGCTCACTGCTCAGCCCAACAATTGATAAATCAGACACGACAATTTCTAGGGTTTCTTTTACTTGTGGTGAAAAGTAAAACCCTGGAATTGGAAGAAAGATGTTGAATTTATAATTGTTGTGGGAGAATTCGATTTGGGTTAAGTTGATTGAATCAATTAATCAAAGCAGGAAGCCAGGAAGAGAGCGAGCGTAGATGGAGTGGAGATGGCCAGATGGGTTTCTGTGTTCTACTTTCTAACGCACCTTTGCGTTTTGAGACTTGACCCTATCTATCATATCAGCCGTCGGATTTGATCAAGCTGCATACTTGCCAAATTTAAATAGGGATATAATTGTTTCCTCCCCTGTAGTTTTGATATATTCTGACTTTTCCCCCTCTAATTTCCAAAATGGTTAATCTTTCCCTTGAAACCCCAGAAGTAGATTATAGGGAAGTGGTTTCAAAAATTCAAAGGACTGACAAAATAATACTATGTAAGACCCCCTTCAATAAGGTGGACTTGGACCAAAAGTAAATCGTGGAATTGGGCTTGGAGCCCACTCAATTAGGCAAATGACCTCACTTTTCTTGCAATATATTGCACATATTGGATGCGTTTGGCATAGAGACGGGACGGGACGGGACGGGACAGGACAGGACAGTTGTTCCATATTGTGTTTGAAATATCTGGGACGGAACTGTTAATTGTACTATTATGCGTTTGGTATGGATGGGACAGGACGGGACAAGAGGTTCCAATGACCAAAGTTCCCCTCACATGTATATATATAATAAAATATATAAATAATTTTTAAAATATTATATATAATAATAAAATATAATATATATTATCTTATACATATTATTGTATATGTAATAATTTTTAATAAATTATATATTATTATAAATAATAATAAAATATAATATATTTATAATATATTAAATATATTTATATATTATTAATATTTATAATAATATATTATTAATATTTATAATAATATATAATATATATTGTATTATAATATATATGATATATTAAATATTATTATATATAATATTAATATAAGATATATATTATAATATATATATATAATATCTTAATATATTATATTATTATATATAATAACTCATATTCCAGAATCCGTCCAAATTAATGAAACTTCTCTACCACTGCTAAATCCCTATACTATCTTCAAGTGAAGTAAATTCCTTGCTACATGGATCGATCATCTCGTTCGTCATAAATCTCCTCCAACTAAGGAGTACATACAATCTACGGTTCTTGAAAATTGCTTGGTCCCAACCACTTCGGCTAAGCAGTATGTTGATCTCGAAATCGGTCAACCACTGATTAATCATTGGATCAAAGAAGGTTATTCTCACTTCCACATCGGAGCTATCAGAATCATCCTCTCTCTACATGGCAGAAAATGTTTATCTGTTACTGATGTATTGCTCTCCTTAACACCATCTACAAGGAATATGAGCATGCAGTTATTGGTACTTGTTTATCCACACTCTATCACTCACATACTACCCTAATTTCAATATCCCTTTGAGGGATGCCAATCTCCACAACTGCCTCAAGATACAACTTCAGATCTTAGGAGCACCCATGTTACCAAATTCTTATATGGCAACTCTCCATCTCCATATCGCCTATCAGCTTCAGGATCATGCCCTTAATCTCCCCATTCCTGGTCATAGTGGTGACACAATCTTCATCAACGCTGAATGTAAAGATGAAGTTCCGACCATTATCCAGATTCCAAAACAACTGCCCCGAGACAAACTTAAAGAAATCATGTCTCTCGAATGGATCACAAACTATGAGAAGTCTTTTCAGAACACAACTCCTATTGTTGCTTCTGACACCAAATACATCAAGGAAGATGATGGCTCCATTAAGACGGTTTATAAACCTCTCTCCAACACATGTTTTTCTTCTAGCTCCAATCCTAGCGCTCCCCTTGTGTTTCAGGCACTAATGATCCAACTAGTCACTACTGAAGATGACATCCCGATCCATAACTTTGAAGCCAATGGATCTCCAATCTACACTAACAAAATCAATGGTCATTTCATTTAGGACGACGATCCCAACATGTACGATGCTGACTGCACTTGTCGTTACTGTTTACCAGATCTTACTTCCTATAAAACTTCATGCAAACTACACAAACCAGATGATCCAGATAGTCCATGGATAGGTTTGAAACCTATCAAAAGGAAACCACTTCCAATTTATGACAGAGCTTGACAGAGCTTTACAAATCTTTCGATCAGAAGGTCTTTTACCTTTACCTTTCGATGATATTCCATTTTTGCCTCCACTTATACCTTGCTTTATGGCTTCTAACTACGACCAAGACTTCCCTCATCTAGAACCCACTTCAAACCCTGAAAGGAATCGGTTTTCCAGACCTTATGTTCAAACTTCTAAAGTCTTACCTGATGGTTCCCTCAAACAACCTACCTAAGCTGAACAAGTTCTTAATTGGCAAACTCACAATGCCAAAATGCAAAATAGAGTCCTCAGCTCTATTGATCAAAAGATCGACCGGGTCACACACCATGTCTCCCGACGTGAAAATCAACTCCAAAGTCTCGATACAGTCTTCCACGACATGTTTTCTGATCTTCAAACCCGGATCGCCAAACTCGACGCTGATCTTCACCGTTATATCAACCATGGATATTTCGGTCCAGAATTTGATAAAAAAGAAAGAGAAATCAGACGTCTCAAAGACCAATTAGAACAAATGAACAAAGACCATTCATTCTCCACTACTCCCCAATTCGTGCCAAATCCTTACTCTTCTTCTCATTCTTTGTTCTTTCCTACATCTCCTTCATACTCTCCTCCCTTCAGACCTCCGGACACTTCTCAGTATTTCAAATCCACTGGTGAATTATTTCGCAAGTATCCTCCTTTATCCTCTCCACTTTGGAAACCAACTTCCAAGCCCTCTTCTTCCTAACAGAAAGACAAGCAGCCTGCTCTACCAATTGACCCAATACTGTATACTTCTCAGCACCCTCTCCATACTTCCAACAGATCCCTTCCATCAGATGAATCAGACATTGATACCTCGTCAAATGTCTCCTCCCAGTACTCCTCTAACGTTGTTGCCACAACTACCTCACAACATTCTGATTCAGCTGAAGTTGCTGATTTCACACAAGTTTTTATGGCTTCTCGAATAGATCCATAGCCGTCCACCAAGACTTATGATTCCCCTAACGAATCCTCAACTGAATCTTCGCCTATTATTGAAGAACCACCAGAGCACCATGTCCCCGGACAGCCTCATGGTTCTAGACCTACTAACGGTCATTGGTTTGATCTCGGAGATTCAAACCCAGACTCTTGGCGTAAGAAAATCTCAGAAATGAGTGTTTGGCTCGACTTCCAAATGGCCAAATCAGAACACAATCAAGAAGCAATCCTCTGAGAATTCATTTCCAGATTCACCGATTCTCTTCGAGATTGGTATTCAGCCCTTACACAATATCGACAATTACAAATTGTCCGAACAGCCTCAACCTCTGCCATTATAGGCATCATTTTTAGATAATTTCTTAGAGATCCTGACCAATTCTACAAGTAAGCTAGACAAGAGTTCTTTGAAATGCGCTGCTGCTCACTCAGAAAGAAAGATATCGATTTTCATTACAAACTCATGTCTAGTAGATATCACATCCTTGGTGGTATCAATGACCAGAGTCTCAAGAATGTTTATGTGAATTCTCTCCCTGCCGAGCTCCATGATGAATTACACAGAAAGATAGATTCCTTTGGCAGACCCTTCACTGACATCACGCTAGGTAAAATCCATATGTTCACTCTAAGTGCTTTGGAGAAACTTTGTGCCACTCAAAAGGTTTTCTCTAAGATGCTCAAAGAAGGAAAACGATACGCAGCACAATGCAAACAACCCTCGTACCAGATCAAATGCAAATCCTCAGAGAAATGCATTTGCAAGACCAAGAAAGACAAGCATTTTCGTTCTACTAAGCGAAGAGGCAAGAAGAAGTTCAAATTCTTCAAGAAGAAATCTCGACGTGCATGGAATATGTCTCAGAAATATTTTATCTGGGGACAAAAGGGACATTATGCCAAAAAATGTCCTAATAAAAAGGCTAAGACTGCTAAGCTAATCCAACAGCTAGCAGATGATGTTCCATCTGACACTGATATTGAATCCATCTTCTCCGAACAAGATCATGCTGATGACAATATAGCCTTTGTGCTGCAAGCTATAGATTTCGTCTCCACCATTTTCGATTCAGAATATTCGAGTCTCTGAGAGACTGATTCTCTTCCAGTCTCTTACCAGGCAACCCCAGTCTCCCACCAAGCGACGCATTTTGATACAACTAGGACCTCAGGTCTGAATCCAAATACTTCCTGACAAATATATCAATCCTGTTGATGCCATTGCCTACATTGACACTGGTTCCATCACAACCATGATGAATCCTAAGGTTCTTCCTCATGATGCTTGGAAGTCTCATGTCCGGTATTTTAAGGCTGCTGATGGAAAGATATTCACGACTAAACTGATTACAAAAGTTAAGATTGGTCTCAAGATATTCCCATCCTATACCCTTTAGACACGTGTCATTGGAACCCTACTTCCTGACAAAGATATCCTCATTGGTTGGGATGTTTATTGTCAATTCAAGTCTCTTCGGATCCTCCATATTGGAATCAGATACAAACGAAACTTCAAAGCATTCTCCAGTATTCCAAAGAACTTTTCCTTGTCTGACATCCAACCCTCTTTCCAGATAATTCAACAGAAGCTCTTACAATTTTGTACCAACAGCCATGCTGATTTCCATCATCCAAATCCTTTATGGAAAAATCCAGATTTCTTTATTAAGCTTCCTTTTAAGCTCAATGAAGATGTCAACCCGACAAAGGCCACGAGTTTGGCATGTCACTGTAAGTTAATTTGGATGTTTTCCTTCATCTCTTCTATAAAATGAGATGATCTCTCTTTGTAAGATTATCGAAAAATAGAAATAAAATCTGTGTGTTTCAAAAATCATGAATCTCTAAGTATTCTCTCCTTCTCTTCAATATTTCTTTATGAGATAATAAACAGCCTGTAATAGTCCTAGTATGCTCTGTGCTTACCTCTAGTTGATGATCTTACACATCAGAAATGGGATTTTACTTCTTTGGCTTAAGGTCCTTAATCGTCTTTGACAAGTTGCTTTGTGAGTACCCTGTTTACACCATGAGAAGGATCTAAACAGCCTAACACTTTTCAGAACACAACTCCTGTTGTTGTTTCTGACACTAAATATATCAAGGAAAATGATGGCTCCATTAAGACGGTTTATGAACCTCTTTCCAACATAGATTTTCCTTCCAGCTCCAATCCTAGTGCTCCTCCTGTGTTTCAGACACTAATGATCCAACCAGTCACTACTGAAGATGACATCCCGATCCATAGCTTTGAAGCCAATGGATCTCCGATCTATATTGACAAAATCAATGGTAATTACATTTGGGACGATGACCCCAACATGTGCGATGCTGACTGCACCTGTCGTGACTGTCTACCAGATCTCACTCTATGTAAAACTGCTCGTAAACAATACAAACCAGATGATCCAGAAAGCCCATGGATAGGTTTAAAGCCTACTAAAAAGAAAGCTCTTCCAATTTATGATAGAGCTTTACAAATCCTTCGATCAGAAGGTCTTTTACCTTTACCTGCCAATGTTACTCCATCTTTGCCTCCACTTATACCCTGTTTTATGGCTTCTAACTATGACCAAGACTTCCCTCCTCTAGAACCCTCTTCAAACCCTGAAAGGAATCGGTTTTCCAGATCTTATGTTCAAACTTCTAAAGTCTTGCCTGATGGTTCCCTCAAACAACCTACCAAAGCTGAGCAAGTTCTTAATTGGCAAACTCACAATGCCAAAGTGCAAAATAGAGTTCTCAACTCTATTGACCAGAAGATCGACCGGGTCACACACCATGTCTCTCGACATGAGAATCAACTCCAAAGTCTCGATACGGTCTTCCGTGATATGTTTTCTGATCTTTAAACCCGGATTGCCAAACTTGACGTTGATCTTCACCGTTATATCAACCATGGATATTTCGGTCTAGGATTTGATAAAAAAGAAAGAGAAATCAGACGTCTCAAAAATCAATAAGAACAAATGAACAGAGACCACTCATTCCCCACTACTTCCAAATTCATACCAAAACCTTACTCTTCTTCTCAGTCTTTGTTCTTTCCTACATCTCCTCCATATTCTCCTCCCCTCAGACCGCCGGACACTTCTTAGTATTTCAAATCAACTGGTGAATTATTTTGCAAGTATCCTCCGTTATCCTTTCCACTTCAGAAACATACTTCCAAGACCTCTTCTTCCTAACAGAGAAACAAATAGCCTGCTCCACCAGTTGACCCAATATTGTATACTTCTCAACATCCCCTCCATACTTCTAATAAATCCCTTCCATCAGACGAATCAGATATTGACACCTCGTCAGACACCTTTTCCCAGTACTCCTCTTAGTACACCTCTGACGTTGTTACCACAACTACCTCACAACATTCTGATTCAGCTGAAGTTGCTGATCTCACACAAGTTTTTATGGCTTCTCGAACAGATCCATAGCCGTCCACCCAAACTTATGACTCCCCTGAAGAATCCTCAACTGAACCTCCGCCTATTATTGAAGAACCACCAGAACACCATACCCCCGGACAACCTTATGGATCTAGACCTACTAATGGGCCTTGGTTTGATCTCGGAGATTCAAACCCAGACTCATAGCGTAAGAAGATCTCAGAAATGAGTGCTTGGCTTGACCTCCAAATGGCTAAATCTGAACATAATCAATAAGCAATCCTCAAAGAATTCGTTTCCAGATTCACCAGTTCTCTTCGAGATTGGTATCAAGCCCTTAGAGAATATCGACAATTACAAATTGTCTGAGCAGCCTCAACCTCTGTAGTTATGGGCATCATTTTCAGAGAATTTCTTGGAGATCCTAACCAATTCTATAAGCAAGCTAGGCAAGAGTTCTTCGAGATGCGTTGTTGCTCACTCAGAAAGAAAAACATCGATTTTCATTACAAACGCATGTCTAGTAGATATCACATCCTTAGAGGAATCAATGACTAAAGTCTCAAGAATGTTTATGTAAATTCTCTCCCTGCCGTGCTTCAGGATGAATTACATAGAAAGATAGATTTCTCTAGCAGACCCTTCACTGACATCACACTAGGTGAAATCCATATGTTCACCCTAAGTGCTTTGGAAAAACTTTGTGCCACTCAAAAGGTTTTCTCTAAGATGCTCAAAAAAGGAAAACGGTACGAAGTCCAATGCAAACAACCCTCGTACCAGATCAAATGCAAGTCCTTAGAGTAATGCACTTGCAAGACCAAGAAAGATAAGCATTTTCGATCTACCAAGCGAAAAGGCAAGAAGAAGTTCAAATTCTTCAAGAAGAAATCTCGACGTGCATGGAATAAGTCTCAGAAATGTTTTATCTGCGGACAAAAGGGATATTATGCAAAAAAATGTCATAATAAAAAGGTTAAGTCTGCTAAGCTAATCCAACAGCTAGCAGATGATGTTCGATCTGATGCGGACATTGAATCTATCTTCTCCGAATAAGACCGTACTGATGACAATACAGTCTTTGTGTTATAAGCTGCAGATTTCGTCTCCACTATTTCCGACTCAGAATATTCGAGTCTCTCTAAGACTGATTCTCTTCCAGTCTCTTACAAGGCAACCCCAGTCTCCCTCCAAGCGACGCACTTTGATGCACAACTAGGACCTCAGGTCCCAATCCAAATACTTCTTGACAAATATGTCAATCCTGTTGATGCCATTGTCTACATTGACACTGGCTCCATAACTACCATGATGAATCCTAAGGTTCTTCCTCATGATGCTTGGAAGTCTCATGTCCGGTATTTTAAGGCTGCTGATGGAAAGATATTCACGACTAATCTGATTACAAAAGCTAAGATTGGTCTCAAGATATTCCCATCCTATACCCTTTGGACACATGTCATTGGAACCCCATTTCCTAACAAAGATATCCTCATTGGTTGGGATGTTTATTATCAATTCAAGTCTCTTCGGATCCTTCCCACTGGAATCAGATACAAACGAAACTTCAAAGCATTCTCCAGTATTCCAAAGATCTTTCCCTTATCTGACATCCAACCCTCTTTCCAGACAATTCAATAGAAGCTCTTACAATTCTGTACCAACAGCCATGCTGATTTCTATCATCCAAATCCTTTATGGAAAAATCCAGATTTCTTTATTAAGCTTCCTTTTAAGCTCAATGAAGATGTCAACCTGACAAAGGCCTCTCATTCCGGAATGTCTCCTTCCGACCTTCATATGGCCAATGCTGAATGTGATGAACTACTTAAGCAAGGACTCATTGAACCTACCTCTTCGCCCTGGGCATGTCAAGCCTTTTATGTTGACAAACGAGCTGAAAAACTTCGGGGAAAAAAGAGATTAGTCATTGATTACAAACCCCTCAATCTCTTTCTAAGAGATGACAAATTTCCAGTTCCCAGGACCAATACCTTGTTTTCCCAACTCTCTGGTGCTACTATCTTCTCCAAGTTTATCTCAAAGGAGCTTTCTGGCAAATTGGTATTCATCTAGATGACAGGTACAAAACAGCGTTTTGTCTTCCTAATGCCAAGTATCAATGGACAGTTTTACACTTTGGTCTTAAAACTGCCCATTCATTATTCCAGAAGGCCATCACTAAGATCTTCCATCCTATTCCCCACTCTGCTCTAATTTACATCGATGATATCTTATTGTTCTCCTCTGATGAAGATTCTCACAACCATCTCATTCATCAATTCTATGGTCTGATCAACCAATATGGAATCATGCTCTTTGACAAAAAGAGTTCAATAGGACAAACATATATCGATTTCCTGGGCATGCACATTTCAAATGAAAAATACCACCTAGGCCCTCATCTAGTCAGCCAACTATTAGAATTCCCTAATTCCAATTTGACTACAAAGCAAGTTCAACAATTTCTTGGTATAGTCAACTTTATCAGAGATTTCCTGCCCCACGTGACGAGATATACTTCTGTCCTCTCAGCTCTCCTAAAGAAAAATCCCCCTCCTTGGGACAGATGTCACACAGATGCTATTACTAAGCTCAATGAGATTGCTCAATCTCCTCCGACCCTTATTATTCCATCAACAGGCCAACTCATCCTCCAAACCGATGCTAGTGACACATGTTGGGGGGCCATTCTCATTGAAGAAAAAGACGGACAAAAAAGTTACTGTGGACATGCTAGCGGCCAATTCAAAGACGCCCAACAACACTACCACACGATCTACAAGGAGATTCTCGCTGTCAAAAATGGAATCCAGAAATTTGATTTTCATCTTAGGACAAAAAACTTTATTGTTAAAATGGACAACTTGTCCTTTTCTAGGTCCTCGAATTTGGAAATAAGATTCCTCCCAATCCTCAACTGTTGAGACTAAAGGATTGGTTTTCCATATATGATTTAACTGTTCGACATGTGAAAGACCAACACAATATAATAGCTGATATGCTCTCTCGACCATCAGCTATTCATCTTATCACCTCCTTTGACCCTATACCTCTCATCCTCATGATTACATCAACATCATCCTCCTCATTCCCAAATCCTACAATGAGGTCTTATCCACCAGAGCTGCTAGAAATAATTCCTCCTGATACACAACCTTCTCTTGCCCGTATCCAAGAATTCGCTCAATCCCATTTAAGGACCTATTTGGCCCAGATTCAGAGTCAAGGAGTTCGACATGAATTTTCCAACAACAGCAGACCATTCCTAGACCCTTTCTTAATGCCTCCCTTTTGCTTTTCCACCCCATCAGTGTTATATTTTCCCTGATGTCATCAGAGACCCTGGACTAAGTTGGCATCCGTTCCAAGACTCTGTTCCAGTCCACCCACAAAACCCCATCGAGCGTGATACATGGCCTTGTCATATTTGTGAAGCTGAAGATTCGGATGACGAATATCATACCAATTGCAACCTGTCAAGCCCGTGACTTTGTCTTTGCTCTATAATTATGCATGTATAACGTGGGTGTTTTATTTTCTTATGTGTAATAATTACATTTGTATCACGAGTGTGTTTTAGTGTGTACATATGTATAACGTGTGTGCTTTATTGCGTCGGTAGCTGTACTATTATGTTGGTCATCTTATCACTGCACTGTTCACCTTTATCTTATATGCCACGAGTTTGGCATGTCACTGTAAGTTAATTTGAATGTTTTCCATCATCTCTTCTATAAAAGGAGATGATCTCTCTTTGTAAGATTATCGAAAAATAGAAATAAAATCTGTGTGTTTCAAAAATCATGAATCTCTAAGTATTCTCTCATTCTCTTCAATATTTCTTTATGAGATAATAACCAGCCTGTAATAGTCCTAGTATGCTCTGTGTTTGTCTTTAGTTGAGGATCCTGCACATCAGAAATGAGATTTTGATTCTTTGGTTTAAGGTCCTTAATCGTCTTTGACAAGTTGCTTTGTGAGTACCCTGTTTAGACTATGAGAAGGTCGTATAATATTATAATAATATGTATTATAATAATATTATATATATTATTATAGCTTATATATATTATTATAATATATATTATAATAGTATATATATTAATATATATTATTTTAACATATATATATATATATACGAAATTTTCATATGAGAATGCTCTGATAGAATTATATAAGGACATTGAATGTGAACCGCTCGTTTTACATACTTTGACTTGGTATTATGCACTTGTCAAATCACTTTTATAAATGAGTGGCTCACATTCAATATCATGATAAAGTTATATAAGGATGTCTTGATAGGAACGGGACCGTATATATATATTGCACAAGTTTGTGATTTTTTTGAAGATTTAAGGGTACAAGGGTCTTTTTGAGACTTGTCCCATGCATGGGACAAGTCTGGCCTAGGGTCTTGGGTGGGACAAAATTTGGCAATTTTTGTCCCACCTTGTCCCGTTCTGTCCCATGTTAAAGTCGCTCCAAACGTGGAATAAGAAAAAACTGTCCCACGTTGTCCTGTCCCGTCCCGCGTACCAAACGCACCCAATATGTGTTCACTTATATTTTGTATGTGATTGTATTACGTTTTATTAATTAATACAACATATCTACTCTTTATTAACTAATACAATATCCATCATATTAAACCAATTTAAATGTATTAACTAATACAATACATTGGATAGTGCAAAACAAACTAAACGTTGTATTATATTATTCTAATACATTTTAAACTTCTGATACAACATAGTGTGGCGCACCAAACAAGCCCATAATATCTACCATATTTTATTATAAGAGTAATACAATATGACTCAAAAAATTAACCCAAATGATGTGTTAAATGAGTTTTCATCACCACACAAATCATGAGATGATATAGTGAATGATATGGTAAGGACAAATCATTTACCACATCATTTGGGTTGGTTTTTGGATTAAATTTTCGGGGTTGACTAACATTAGTGTTATTATAAATGTAGACTAAACCAACTTAAAAGTTTGACTTAAACGGTGTAATATTAATATTCATTTATTTATTTGGTTATATCCAAAGGTGGATAGTCATGACTCCAGTTCGATTCGGTTCCGATTTTCGGTTCCGAAGATTCAATTTTCTTATTTATTTTTTAAACCCAGTCACTCATGACCCATACCTATTACCCAACCTAGATCACAAATCCCAAATCCCAAATCACCTTCATCGATTATCATCCCCCCCTCTCTCACACACACACACACACACACACACACACACACACACACACACACACACACACACACACACACACACAAATAAACTCCAAATCACTCAAATAACAAATCAACCCCAAATCACCCACCACCACTCGTGAATCGGCCATCATCACCACCACACCAACACCACCACACCAACACCCAAACATTTTCTTCTCCTCTCAATCTGTTATGCTTGAGTTTTTATGATCTGATTTGTTACATGTTAGGATGGAAAAAATTAGGTACATGTTAGGATGGAAGAAATTAGGGGTTTGTAGAAGAAGGATTTGAGATTTAGGGTTTGATCTAATCTCTCCAACTCTCTTTTCTCTCGATCTAATCTACTCACCCTCTCTCTCTATTCTATATTCTTCTCAATTCTTCAATCTTCAAGATTCCAGAAACACCACAAACCTGCACAAAACATAGCCAAACACATAAGAAAATCTATTTAAAATGTCATGGGCATGACATTACATTAAAGAGATCAAAAAGAGAGCGACCATCCGTTGATCGCTAACAACAAGATGAAGAAGAGATCGAAGAGAGATAGAGAGAGAGAGAGAGATTAGATGGAAGTAGTATGGAACCAAATTTAAAAAAGAAAGAAAGAGAGAGAGATCAGAGATTCATATATTAGATGAAAGAAAGAAAGAGAGAGAGAGAGAGAAATCAAGATTTAAAAAAAAATCGGTGGAATCGTCAGTCCTCAAACCGGAGTGGAATCGGGTTCGGGTAGGAGCCACCTGTTCCATTCCGGTTTTTGAAATCGGAGAATTGGAACTGGAACGTTAGGGGTTCCAGTTTCCAATCTAATTCCAGAACCGGATTTCAGTCCTGGTTCTGATTTTGGAAGGGCCGATTCCGGTTCAGTTCCACAATTGGAATCGAACCGCTGTCATGTCCAGAGGTGGAGAGATTTTCATAAATAAATAAAAAATAAATAAAAGGTAGAGAAGATTTGATGATAAATCTTAAATTTAGAACAAACAAGTGGATGAATATTAAACTCGCATAATTTAAATCAAACTTATAAATTGATATAACGTGCTTTATAATATTTTTGTACTTGTATGCATCAACACAACTTAGATGTAAATAAGCAATGAATTTAGACTCCAAAATAACATATATTTTTGCTTAGAAAATATCAATACCGTTGTTATTTCATGCATACACACTCCGTCGGAATGCGAGCAATTCGGTGGGGTTTAGAGGTAGATTTGTAAGTCGTTCTGGTGAGTGGACTTTGGACCCCTTTGAGAAGTGACCAATGATATAAAAAATAAAAAAAGTATCAATCATACGACTAGCAAGGTCGATGTATACTATGATCCTAGGTTTACCACGTGTCACTTCGTATGTTACTATTTACACTCTTCTGTCCAAAACCAAAACTCCTTGCTTCTGGTTGCTTTTGTTTGATTGATTGTATCATTATTCATTACTTCCTCAACAATTAATTACTTTGTTACATATTGATCAACCAACTTTACCAAAGTAGTACTATTGATTTTGCTTGATAGTCTCCCGTCCAGAGGACACCATTTGTCTTTAAAAATTCCTTCTAAACAGAATGTGAAGATCAACAAATTAAAGAGAAAACAAAAAGAAAAAGAGGAAAAAAGAAAAAGAACGTACTACCATGGAAAAAGTGATCATTTATGTTCATGGAACAGAGAATTATATATAAATATATGGTGACTGAAATTTTTGATGTAGGCCGGATTCTCTATTCCCAGTTTGACCATATATAATCTTGGTGATTAGATTGGTAAACATCAGTTGTTACTTATGAAATGACTACTTGATCATGAACCAATATTGAATATATATATTTATAATATGCAAGAGACATGAGAGACCACCTGAGCTAGAATAGTTATAGGTCCTTTTTGCTTTCACTTGTTAATTAAAGTAAAAACCTTGAGAATAATTATCCAAGCTGCTACTTTTTTTCCTTTATTTAACAAAGAGATAAGAATAAGATCCTGAGAAGCTCCCTTTTGTTGAGTTCAGCTGAATCTATGGAACATTAATTCTTCATTTCCTTTAATTTGTTCTCTTCTGGCTTGTGTACTCTTCTCTATAAAGAAATATTAGACAGACCAAAATTCATTAAAGTTGCAGACAACTTATATATTACTTCTCTTCCTTCATTATGAAGAACCCTTCATGGAATCAATGAAAGGCAGCATATATATACTTGGTCATGAGTCAAATCATAGTCATGTAGTCAATAACTGACTTGGGTACGTACGTAGCAGGAGTGTTAATAGCAGTATTCTTCCATATATGGAATTAGATTCTAATTTCATTTGTCCCTCTCACTCAATCTTCTTCACCTTAATTATTTCCATCAACTAACCAATACGTTGTATGTTCTCTACAATTGTGAAACTTAAGCAAAGTATCTACCTAGCTAGAAGACTGTTTCAAAAATCTATCTCTTTTTAATTTGGCCATTCAAAGCCAAACCAAACTTTACAACATCCTTCTAATCATCATCTTTATCCATCTACATATAGCTACCCAATTAATGCCTTATATATACTTGCTCCTTCTCTTAAGGAATTAGTGAGCAACAACAAGTACTGTATATATGAGGATAGACAGAGAAATCTCTCACCCTATTCACCCTCAACACAGGCTAAAGCTTGAATGCACAGAGATCCCTTTCAACTGTGATGGATGTAAGGAAGCTGGCATCGGCTACAAATACAGCTGCAAGCGATGTGAGTTCGACTTGCACAAGAACTGTGGGGCTGCAGCTCCAACCATCACTCACCCTTTCTATAGAAAATGTGAGTTTCAACTTCACTACCAGCCTCCAGGGAGAGAAATGAGATTTTGTGATGCATGTAGGAAGGACGTTCTGGGATTCGTCTACCACTGCAACAGATGTGGCTTTGATCTTCACCCTTGCTGTGCAAACCTGCCTCAGGTCCTGGATGATGGAGAACACAATCTTTACTTGTGCCTCAAGCTATCAAGCTCGTGTCATCGATGTGGTGGGAAAGGAGCAGGGTGGTGTTACAGGACTCAGTGCAAGAGTTATAATCTTCATGTGTCATGTGTGAAGGAGTTGCTAGTGGAGAGTTGGCAAGCTATGTATTTGAATGTGGACAAAAACAAAGTTAGGGAGATGCAGACAAGAATCCCAAGCCTTAAGGGGACATTGAAAAACCATCATCATGTTCATAGATCAGGAAAGGGTGGTGGAAAGGTGAGCAAGTGCTGTGAGATGGCGGGTGGAGCTGTTCGTATCATAGTCTCCGCCATTCTTGGTGATCCAACAGCTTTGATTGCTGCAGTGGTTGGGGGTTTCATGTCCAAGTAATTAATCATAAGTACATCAGGATCAGAACAACAAAACATCAAATTAACTAATTAGTATATGCATATCATACCACTTAAGTATTACTGTATTACTTTCATGAGTGTGTGTTAAAGTGTTTGTTGTTGTACTGTTCTCTTTTCTTCTGTTTAGTTTCTGTAACTAGACTTAATGTTGTGATGACTTTCGAATGTTTGATTTGAAAAGTTGTTATTGTGTGTATGTGAGATTCATGAGTATCATACATTAATATATATATATATATATACATTTAAACTTTGCGTGTGAACAATTCTGTGCTACTTAATTGCTTGTAAATTGTAATAATTGCCTCCTGTTAAAATGGAAATTGTTTGTAAAAGTAAAAGCTTGTTTTATCTTTGTAATTAATTAGGTATACATAATATTGATGAAATTCAACTTGAACTAATTAAATTAATGGATTGGGTATGGCAATGGCAGAGAATAAAAGTATATAATGCTAGTCAGAAAGGTATAGACAAGCATGTAAGGCAAGATAACAAGAGGATATAAAAATACAAGATACTGTATAATTAAATATACATATAAAATGGTACTGTTGTTATAAAGAGAGTTGAATTGCTGTTAATCACATGAAGAAGAAGAAGAAGAAGATTTGTCCCTACTTGTTTGTTCTTTTTCTTCCAATTGAAGTTATTGCAGTATATATTAATCTTATACAGTATTTCTAGATCAACAGCTAGCGTCGTCTTCTTCTTTTTTTTTTTATTTTAAAAAAAAGATCATGATCATCGGTTGATGATATATAATTAAATGAAAGCACACCATTCCTCTAGCCCAAGCCCACCAGGCACCAGTATACATTGTTTAATTCAAGAAATCCAATGCAAGATCATCATCATGCTTTTCTCCCAAGTGAATATCAATTATGAATTAACTATAAATATACCATGTGGTCCGCGTACACATGCATCATCTGATTTGATTTAACTTTATCTTTTATCTTTTCAAATTTCAATCGATAGAATAAAAAAAACATGGAAAATGATAGTCTAGTGGGTGTACAATGTCAATGTACATGCATTGAAACTTCCTTAAAGCAGACTGCAGAATGTGATGATATATAGTGTAGCTCCACAACGTTGACTTTCTGGCATACAAATTTTGACTCTAAATAATAATTGGAATTTCGATCAACTTCAACAGTTCCGCTTCCTAAATCAACCACATTTTCTTTCCATATTTCCATTCTCCATTCCTTGAAGAATAATAATAATAATACTATAATAGTGGTTGAAAATTGAAAATTGGAAATGGTCCAACCGTACATGATCAATGATCGATATGCTAAAATATTGGTGAACTTCAACACTAACACGGCTCTTTTAATTTTCCATATAAGAGAGTAACAGATAATATAATCACACCTCTCATTTCCATCCTCCGACTTGTTCATATCAAAACATGATCACCCCACTAGTGCTTGTAATCTTGATCATCCTAATTACCGCCACAGAACAAGCATCCTTCCAAACAAAAAATATATCATTTCCTGGATTTGATTTCGAAAGAGATAAGGGTCACTTGGTGTTTTCAGGGAAGAATACAAGCATCAAAAGTGGGGCTCTTCAGCTTACTACCGACACCACCAACGATGGCTTCCTACCAGACCACTACAACAACTCTGGTCGTATTATGTATTATCAACCTTTCAGGATCCACAATCGTCGAGTCATGGGCTCTTTCAATTCTACTTTTCTCATTAATCTCTTCAGAGAACCAGATTGGGACGCTGGTCATGGCCTTGCTTTCCTCATTTCACCCAACTTTACCTTACCAGAATCAAGCTATGGTCAGTGGCTTGGCCTCACCAATAGTTCCTCTGATGGTAGCAGAGATAACCTTTTTGTGGCCATTGAATTTGACACCCAGAACCCTGATCAAAACCATATTGGGCTCAACATCAACTCTGTTAAATCAAACAAGACTGTTTCTCTCAATGACCATAACATCACACTCTCGCCACCCAATCAAACTGTCTCTTACAAAGTCTGGGTTCAATACAATGGAACATCACAGTTTTTGCAAGTCTTCATGGACAAAGAAGGAGAACCAAAGCCACCAAAGCCGCTTCTAACCCAGACCATAAACCTGAAAGATTTCCTGAAACAAGAATCCTACTTTGGCTTCTCTGCTTCCACTGGTTTCCCACAGATTCAACTCAACTGTGTTCGCGAATGGACGTTGGAGATAGAGGTTCTACCAAAGAAAAAGGACTGGAAATGGTTGATAATCACAGCTGGGGTTGCTATTCCTACGGTGATCATATTACTCTTGTCCATAGTTTTCTATGTACACAAGAGAAGAAGAAGAAGAGTTGAAGAGCCAGATCACGAATACGGTAACTTGAGATATCTACCAGGGATGCCAAGGGAGTTCAAGTATAAGGAGTTGAAGAAGGCCACGAACAACTTCGATCAAAGTATGAAACTTGGAGAAGGTGGATTCGGCATAGTTTACAAAGGAATACTTCAGGAAAAGGGTGGTCATGATATTCCTAATTGTGAAATAGCTGTCAAGAAATTCTCAAGAGACAACATCAAAAGCAAAGGTGATTTCATGGCGGAGCTCGCCATCATCCACCGTCTTCGACATAAACACCTTGTCCGCTTGGTCGGTAAGTTGTTATTATTAATTCCTCCATCTTCTTTTGCATTTGTCTATTGGTTTATTAATTCATGGATGATATTCGATAGTTATGGGCTGTTTGTTTTTATTTTTTATTTTTTTATTATAAGAATTATTATTGCCCTCTTATATTTTTAATTAAGACAAATTAGTTTGTTTGTTTTTCCGATTTATATCTTATTTTAAGATATACGTATTTTAAATAAAGTAAAAAAAATTGACTTTTTTATAAGGTTGTTATTACGTGAGTACAATTTTGTCCGCACATAATAAAACTCTAAAAATTAATTTTCTAAAAATTCCCAATTTTAAAGAAACCTTAACACAATCTAATCAATTTTACATTTATAATAAGTTATCCAAAATGAAAAAACAAACATATCATAGTATCTTAATTTGTAAGACTTATCTATATGTCTTAAAAATTAAGGTTTTATAAGACTTCGAATTGAAAAACAAATAGCCCCTTACTATCTAGTTGATCATCCACCGTGGACCTGACAAAATTTCACACAACCCAAATTCATTCAAAAATTACAGTTGATGGGGTCTAGTTTATCAAAATGGGTTGATTTTGGGTTCACCTTTGAAAAACCATTAATTCGTTATAACCCATTAATATAAGGATTTTAAATATATATATAGTCTCGATTTGGTCAGTGCGCATATAACTTCATGAGGATATTGAATGTGAGCTACTACTTTTGAAGAAAATCTTCCCTGGGACGGTCCCATACAGGTGGATATGAGACCGTCCAATGAGAGTGTGCCACATATACATTGGGAAATTGTGTTGGCACACATGTGGCACACACTCATTGGATAGTCCCATATCCACGTGTATGGGACTATTCCAGGGAAGATTTTCTCCTAGTTTTGACATACATACTTGAGTCAAAGCATATAAAACTATTGGTTCACCTTCAATATCCTCATATATTTACATCAGTGTGCACTAACTTTAATATATATATATATATATATATATGTTTATGAAATTTATTAAAAATAATCTTTGTATTTACTGACTCAATAATAAATAAGTTATATTAAAGTTGTTGAATTTATAAAAAAATATCTCTTTAATTACATTTAGTATATATTTTAATAATTAATTAAAAAAATTAAATTAAAAACTTTAAAACTCTAAATTGATTGTCACGGTACCATAACTCTAAAAGTAGTCGTCTTCTAACACAAACAATTTAAAAATTGTAAGCGTAAGTGGGGATTGAGATTCTCAATCTCAATATAACAAAGATTTATGGAAGTTATATTAGATTTCATTTTCAAGTTGTTTATTATTGTTTTTCTTAAAATAATATGTTTTCGATAGAATGTTAGAGCCTATGGTGAACTTGATTGCATAAGTTTGATCATGCTTCATTACTATTTATTTACAACTTTTTAATACATTTCAAATTTAACATTTTGTAATGGATCGGGTCGGGTTAACCATTAATTTAACAAATGATTTTGGGTTTTATATTTAAACCCATTAAGCTAACGAGTTATATTCGGGTTGGACAATTTTGACACGACCCAAACACGAAACAACACGAATTTGTAACATCATGAAATCATGACCCATTGCCATGTCTAATCCACCGAAGTACGTTATTTTATCTTATGTCATCAGAAGCACCCTCTGATTTGAATAATTTTAACACGAACTAATCACAAAACGATATGAATTTATAATAACATGACGTCATGATCCATTGCCATGTCTAATCCACCGAAGTACGTTATTTTAATTACAAAGGAGGACTGGACCACGTCTTGTCTTCTATTTTATCACCTTTCATTTATGTTATCAGCCGCCCCCTCCCAACAATGAATTACCATCAAAATTCGAAACCATGTAATTACTACCTTCCAAGTGCTTTCAAGAGTTTGATAAATGAAAGCTATTGCAATTGTCATCAACTTTGCTTGTCAAACGTTGAGTTTGAAATGTCTGCACAAGTCTCTGTCTACGCCTTATCACAAAAGCTATGACAATAACCTAGCAGTTGCAAAAGGAAGTTACAACCCAATTGCTTACTTTGACTGAATTTTTATCTCTTGAAACCAACGAAACTGATCATCAATCATTTTCTCTGCAGGCTGGTGCTATGAGGAAGGGAAGCTTCTATTAGTGTATGATTTCATGCCAAACGGGAGCTTGGAGAAACATCTATATGGGGTTTCAGAGCAGAGTACGCTCAATTGGAGTCATAGATACAGAATACTAACCGGAGTTGCATCAGCATTATATTACCTACAGAATGAGTACGATCAAAAGGTGGTGCACCGTGACCTTAAGGCAAGCAACATCTTAGTTGATGCAAATTTCAATGCTAGACTGGGCGACTTTGGTCTTGCTCGAACCATTGAAAACGAGAGAAATTCCTATGCTGAGCTGGGCGCAAGCGGGGTCCCAGGTACAATGGGCTATGTGGCTCCCGAGTGCTTCCACACAGGAAAGGCTACACCTGAATCCGATGTGTATGGTTTCGGGGCTGTGTTATTGGAGGTTGTGTGTGGCAGAAATCCTGGGATGAGGATCCCTGATGAACAACACTTCTATACATTGGTTGATTGGGTCTGGATGTTGCATCGGGAAGGCCGGATTGAAGATGCTGTGGATGAACGGCTGGAAAATCATTTTGTGGTTGAAGAAGCAAAGAAGGTTTTACTTCTGGGGTTGGCGTGTTCACATCCAATAGCCACTGAAAGGCCTAAAACGGAGGAAATATTACAGATCATATCTGGAACTTTGCCAGCTCCTTACGTACCTCCTTTCAGGCCAGTCTTCACATGGCCTTCTACAGGTCCTGCCACCACTGTCATTGACAGTTTACTAGCTGGCATCACATCGTCTTCTCAAGGTTACTCTAGTGAAATGAGTAGTTTATCTATATCACAGACACCTTCAGCTCCATCTCCCTGTTTCAATCTTCCAGTTTCTGGAATTGTGAGGCCATAACACACTGGTATAGAATATGAAATGTCTGCAAACATATTCTCCCTTGTATCTACAACCAGGAGTTATTCTTGTATACACCCTCTGCTTTTACGTTTTGTTACCACCAATTTATTCCCCATTTTTACCACTTTAGACTTTTTTGCCTGGAATGCTATAGCCAGAAGAAATATGCTTGTAATATAGGTTGCTTAGGGGGCATTTCCAATGTATTTGCCACTCTATACTCTACAAGATTATGGCAGATTCAATGGTCAAATTACAGAGGATTCCTAAGGAGTCTATCCAAGTATCAAAATCCCGAAATGTTGTGGATATTCATAATGCTTGAATGCAATGTCAGGAACTAGTTTGTTCTAATGATTTCTTTCTTAAAGTTAAACCAACAAGAATAGAATGTTTAGGCGAAAAGCTTTCTTGCAACAGATAGATATGCATATGCTCCTTATTTTATGGACAATTAATGGTTTGATATAGATCCTTTGATATAAGTTCGTTCTCTAAAAGATAACTATTTAAACATAGGCATATTTATTCTTGAATCCACTACCCTAAACCTAAAAAACTAACATGCCTCTCAAACAAATACAAGGTTGCAATCAATGAAAGCAAACATAATCCAGAACCTTAAGCATAGGCATTTTGTAGTTTGTTAGATGTAGATATTATGTATTGAACTGCAACAATGAAATAGTAAATGCCCAAATGGATGCTTGAATCAGAAAGATTCATTTTTCATTAATCCACCCAGAAACATATACAAGTTGAATCCACTTGATACCCCAGGCAAAATATAAAAGATGCAAGCAAAAGCTAAGCTAGAGTTTGCAAAAACCGGAAAAAGTTAAGGGTGTGACTCTAATACCTCAAGCAAACAAACCAAACTTTATTTGGAACTTCTTTGCATTACAGTCCAGCATCTCCCTCAAGCTACAAGTTATGTTCTTTTCTTTCAAGAGCTTGTGTCGCAGCTCCAGGCTCTTCTTTAAACCATGCCGAAAGAAGTCAGGACAATCAGCGACTTCATCAATTTGGCGCCCCATTACCTCAACCAAAAACCTTATTCTAGGTTCTAAAGAATTCTTGATGCTCTTGATCAGAATAGGGGGATAAGATGTCACCAAAGCTGCTATCTGTCCATCTTCAAACCCACTTCTTTTCAGAAAATTAAAATTGGGTTTCAAAATCTTGTTCACATCTCTGCACATAACTTCAGGGAATTTCACTGCTACCATTTGAAGATCTAGTTCTTTCAGTCCTAAGGATTTCAAAAACTCTGCAGTCGGCCGTAGCCTATTAGGAACACTATAACCCATTATAAATGGATGTTTCACAAGAACTTTACCAATCATTCCTTCTCTGGCAAGGCCAAGACTAGAAAGAAAATCCACTGTTACAGTGAGCTTAGATTCAATACTGTAGCTAACGAGCCTCGGATTGAGCAATATCATCCTGCCAAGCTGCCTTTCAGGGACCCCTAGAGCTTGAAAGAAAGCCAAAAGTGGACACAGTTTCTCTTCCACACTATGGGAGAGTATATGAGGGAACTTGGCAATGGCGGAAGCAACTTCACGGGGTTTAGTTCCGAGCGTAGTAAGGCACTGAACCATGGGAGCAAGCTTCTCGTTGAGACCAAGAGTAAGGATTTTGGGGCACTTAGAAACAACATAAGGGAGCTTTCTCTCTTGAATGCCAATACTTTTCAAGTAAGCCCAGTTTTCAGAGGCTCTTTCCCTTTCAACACCATGCAGGCGCTTGCACCTTTTTAACATATCATTGATGGTTTTATCATCAAAACCTCTATCTCTGAAGAACCACATAATGCTACTACCATTTTGACTGGTGCTGATTTCCATATCTCCTGAGTGAAGATTTAAAACATATCAAGCTCAGGCTACAATCATATAGGTCTATGTGTTTTCTTTAGTCAAGAACATACTTTAACAAAACAACTGATGTACAAACCGGCTGGTGTAAATGTTTAATTGGTTAACAATAAACGATAAATTGAGTTACTTTTAAGTTTTAACAACTCAAACTGAGCTCAACAAGCAAGGAAGCAGTGCAAATACTCCTTCTTCTATAATTAAAGCAACTAGTTTATGAAGGAAAACACAAAGATAACACAGATATGTAATTATCAATTAAACAGATGACAAAAGAACACACCTTTCGTAGTTTGTTTTAGGGATGGCAATTGCTAGAACAAAAACCGAAATTGACATTTGGAGAAGCAGAATTGGAAAGAAGACATTTATGAAGAACAAAAAGATTGTGATGGGGTTGAAGAAAAAGCTGCATTACCTTGGATATGATCAGGAAATTCAATAGCTTACTAGCTGCGATTAGAGTCTCGAGCTTCACACCATGGAATACAATGCTGTAAATGCTCTCCTATGTGTTGTGAATGTATAAGCCTTATCTAGTGTCTATCTGTTTACCGTAATTGCCCTCACAATCTCACATCGATTGGAAATGACTGATGTGCCCTCCAATAATCTATCTGTCTTGTTGCCTAAACCCTAACTTATTAGTCCAACAAAAACCCTCTTTCTACAATGAAAGACAGTTTTTTGGATTGAACAGGTTAGAAAAGATGAGGCCTTCTCAAGGTGGGATTTTTATTAAGCTAAAAGCCATGTTGATGCCGAAGCACCCAATTTCAACCTCAACTTCAACGTTGCTACAACGTCGTTTCAGCTCCATTAGAGATTTCAATATCAATGACGACGACAGCAACAACAGAAACAATGGCCAGAATCCTCCAGAGCCAATCCCTAATAGGCCTTTGAGAGGCGGGAGACCGTTGAATTCTAATAATCAGCCTCAACGCCGCCCTCAACTGCCCAAACTTCCTGATCATGTTCAATCAGATACCAGCTTCCTTGAAAAATTCAAACTTGCTGCTGACAACAAGATTGAAAATCCCCCACAAAATGACACCGTAACAGCAGCAGAACGCAAGACCGGCAAGCTTGATCAAGCGGCGCCTCAACCTCCCCAGGATGCGGACGAGATCTTCAAGAAGATGAAGGAGACGGGTCTCATTCCAAATGCTGTGGCGATGCTCGACGGGCTCTGCAAAGACGGGCTCGTCCACGAAGCCATGAAGCTGTTCGGTCAAATGCGCGAGAGAGGGACCATCCCTGAAGTTGTCATTTACACTGCTGTCGTTGATGGCTTTTGCAAGGCACACAAGTTTGATGATGCCGTCAGGATTTTCAGGAAAATGCAGACAACCGGCATTTCGCCGAATGCATTCACTTATACCGTGTTGATTCAAGGCTTGTGTAATTCTAACAAGTTGGAAGATGCCATTGACTACTCTATTGAAATGTTAGAAGCTGGCCATTCTCCAAATGTTACAACTTTTGTTGGTTTGGTTGATGGGTTGTGCAGAGAGAAGGGTGTTGAGGAAGCCCGGAGTGTTATTGCAACCTTGACACAAAAGGGATTTCATGTTAATGATAAAGCTGTTAGAGATTTCTTGGACAAAAAAGCTCCTTTTTTGCCATCTGTTTGGGAAGCAATCTGTGGGAAGAAAATCCCTCAGAAACCATTTTAGGTTTTCTTCTTTGTAACTTATTTTGTTGTCCTTAGATTTCTTTCCTCTGTTTGTATGAGATAAAGTGGAAACAGTATCCGATTTCATCAATGGAAGTTTTAAACGAAGTATCTTTTTTTTTTTTTTTTTTCTCTCTCTCTCTATTTGCTTGTTATTATTGCCTTGGTGATTCTTTTTCGTATCAGATACTGGAAAAAAAACAACTTATATTAGTAATGTATATAAAAGGAGAAAGATGCAAACAAGCTCTCCTCAGGAACTGTCAAACTACTTTATATTTGGGATGTCACCTACTGGTTTCAAGTGAAGATAATTGTAGTTGTGGCACAGGTGATCTTGTGAAAGAGGAAGTTTGAGGCTAAGGTAGTGGATCCAAGGAGGCAGAGGAAGCGTTGGTGGAGGTGATTGAAGTATCAGAGGGCATGATGAGGCAGTGGTACTAGACATAGAGCAGCAGCTTGAGTGCATATTGGTATTATTGGCAGGAAGAATTAAGAAGGTTGATGTGGTACTAGTAGAGACTTTCGTTATTATTGTTTGATGATGGTTAAATTAAAACTGTTGTAGCCATCTTAATATAGCATGTTGATTCTTGAAAGTCTGTTGATTCATTATTGAATCAACTCCTTGTACATGATTAGAGACGATTGTTAGGAGATATTGAGAATATTCAAAGGACTAATGGTGTTTGGAAATGACATGCTGAGATATGTTTCTTGTTTATGTGAAAGCTGATGAATTTGTTATATTGCATAGCTAGCAGTTGGAAGCAATGGAGAAACTGCAAAGAAATGCAAAATGCTTGGATGGCAGAGGATTCAGCCGCGTTTTGACAGCTCTTTAGAACATAGAGGAGGTTAGGGAGAAGGGGTTAAATCAGGTATGGTCAGGCTGCCCCTCATGTGCATACCATGTGGTCGGTCATTGTTTAATTGAAGAAAGATACATCTCCTCAACACAAGATATATACCAGGTAAGGTAATTTAAATGTAAAGCACAACTCAAATATAAAATTCTGAATGCTCTATTCTATAAGATCTTTGTGATTTGGTCGGCTTGATTGTTTTATACTAGTTTTGTAGAGAGTCAACCCATGTTAAGAGGTTTATATTAATTGATGATGACTACTGATGAGTTTATGTTGTGACTTGTGATTACAAACACGCGCAATGTTTCAGTGCCCATTTCCCTTTTCCAAAACACAAAACCAAACCAAAATATATATCAAAATCAATTGATCTGAATTGAAAACGATTATGTAAATATACCCTTCATATAATCAAGCTTTTTTTTTTTTTTTTTTTTGAAGGATTGACACAGGTCGGATAAGGAATATGAATCCTTCGGACTTGTAATCACTTAGCCAAGAGTGGATGTGCCTTACTATATTATGGACATTTGACATTAGGGAATTCATGGTTTATTTATTCAATGGAGATATGAAATGTCAAATTTTATTAAAATGGTTAGAGTGTCTCTTGATATTAACAAAAAGAGTCTTTAAACTAATTTGAGTAGAGGATGGAAGGAAATGGTTTAGCGTCAAACAATAAAATAAAGATGTAGGCAGCGTGAAGATTACTTAATAATTGATTAGAGTTAATTAGGAATAAAATAAGACAAGACTAGGAGGATTGTGGGGTCGGCGCCGGCCCTGCTCTCCCGTTGAATTCAAAGTTCGATAGCGACCCATGAATTCATTTGTTTCTTCTTCTCCTCCTTAAATATTAGCCCTCAAAAGTCAAGGTTGACTCTGTAGCCTGCAAGTTCAAGGTTTCTCTATATGACTATATATACATGAACATCACTAGCTAGCTTGCTCATAAACAAACATTTTAGAGAGCAGAAGAGACACCCAGAGAAGAAAAATGATTGGTTTAGTGTATTTTGAATCGCCTTTGTGCATGGCTAGTCTTGTTTTCTACCTTTGTATAATGATGCCATTGCGTCAAGTGAAGAATGCTGTGGTGAGAATATTACTTGGAGGAGCGGATATTGAAGAGGCAGAAGAGACCTTGGACCAGCTGGTTGTACCTTACCTTGAAGTGTGTAAGTTTGATGAAGAGACAGAAGAAGAAGAAGAAGAAGAAGAAATGTGCTCGATATGCTTAGTGGAGTTGGACGAGGAAGATGTAGTTAGCAGACTATCAAGATGTGGCCATATATTCCACATGGACTGCATACAGAGATGGCTTCATTCTAATCACTTCACTTGTCCGCTTTGTAGGTCCTTTCTTCTCACCAACGTCGGTCCACTCTTCCCATGCAAAATGTAAATTCTAACTCAGGCACAGCTTTGTAACTTGTAATTCAATCCAATTAAACATTTTCGTCTTCATTTCAAACATTCAGCCCAAAATATATATAACAGCCCAATGAAAATATCTTCGTCACTTGTTACATATAAATAACACAAGGCAACGGAGGAGAGGAGAGGAGAGCAGAGCAGAACATTCTTATCTTCTTCTATTAGCTCTGTTTCTTTAGATCCACTTGTTTTATATGTTTTGCAACTGCATCTGCACTATGAGATCACACCAACTTCTATATGTGCTTGAAGCTTGATAAAAAAGTTAAGAGTAGTTAGCATGTTGTAATTTGTAAATGTAAAATGTAAATTGGAAGCAGCCCAACAATCCTATGCCATTCCTTTGTCCCTAAGAAGATGTCTCTGTTGATGCTGTTGGTTTAGTTGACTTCTTCAGTACAGTAGGCATTAAACAGTAGCATGCTAATTGCTAAATTGTCTATGAATGTCATTAATGACTTAATTATTTGGATTTTAAGGCGGTAGAAACTTTTAATTGCCAAAGATTCATGTTGAAATTGAAAGAATTCAACCTGGGTTATTGAAATGCCTAGTTGAGTATCTCAGGAATACTATACTCCCTTTCTTGAAAAACACTTATTGCATATGGAGATTTTAGACTTGAAGAGTTCATGACTTGATGGTTAAGGGAAAATTAAAGTTAGATACATGATGTTGCAGTTAGAAAATTTGGAATTGTAGGATTCATTGGTGGAGACTGCGAAAGAGCAGGCTAGTTTATGCAATGTATTCCTTGACTATTTGTATTGATTTTGTTGTTGCATTTCTTGTCCATAGGTGAAATGTACGCCAAGGATCTTTCCCGACTTATTTGGCTGATGCATCTGCACAGCTTATTCCTGTAAAGACGTACACAATTCATTTTGGTACATATCCTTTTTCTTTTTCGGATTTATCAAATTTATGATTGGTGGATGGTATTTAATCAATACGATATATTTAGAACATTTATTGACTGGTTGGATAAGAGCTTCGATATCTACAAGTACAAAAGATGTGAGTAAATAAGTAAGGTTTAGAAAATGTCCATATCCACAGAACTAAGGAGCACTCCATCATCTTCCCAGCTGACATCCTTGGCTTTTTTCAGATCTTTTCCAATCAATTCAAGAGGCCGATCCAGTGGTGGTGGGATCTGCATATATGAATTTATAAATATGAGGCTGAATCTATTGTATTAATTATAAATGGAGAGTATGTTGTTGTTAGTTATTACGTACCATGCAGCGAATTAGAGGCCAAGTAATTCCACGGAAGAAAGGATGGTGTTTGATTTCATTGGCACCAGTATTTGATCCTAAGCGGCATGCAGGGTCTCTGTTTAACAACGCATTAATAAGCTGCCTGCCCGCTAGACTCACCTGCAACACACATGTTACTTAAGTTGAAGAGTTGATCATGCACAACTATTATTGCCCTTAAAAGATTGAAGATATAATTACCGGAATGCTACTTGGAAAAGTGAGGTCTTTGTGCAAGATGTTGGAAAATGTCTTCTGTCTATTTTTACCTCTGAAAGGTGTACGCCCGTAAAGCATTTCATACAGCAATATACCTGAATTCACAACATAAATTTCTAAAGATGTTGGCAATGGAACTTAAGTTACCATTCTATTCCTATTCACTAGGATGAATCCAGCTAGCTAAACCAGGAATAACATTTTAGAACCAGAAACACACATAATGTCATGGCATCATTTGTTCAGTATGTGCTTACCAAGAGCCCACCAATCGATAGCACTGCTGTGGCCTGCACCCGTAATAATTTCCTGAAATCAAGCACCCATAATAACATGTTCTGATGAGGATTATTATGATTGACAATTTAAAGTTTATGTTATGACTAATAAAGAAGAATTACAGTTATGCAATCATGGATGAATGAAAATCCTCTTACAGGAGCAATGTATTCTTCAGTTCCAACAAATGAATTTGACTGTGTAACAGGTTCTGCCAAAAATGTTGGTGGTAGCTGATTCATAGATCTTCTCCTATTATTATTTAATGGATGCTTAATAACCTGCATAACAGAATGTAAGTATCAGAGTAGCATTCATATAAAAGTAAAATATAATCCATCAACAGGAACACAATAACATACTTGTGGTCTGCAGGATGCAATAAGAGATAAATCAAAGTCTGTCAATACGACATGTCCATCTTTATTAAGTAAGATATTTTCAGGCTTTAGGTCCCGATAAATTATTCCTGCACGAAGTAATCAACCATTAAAAATAATAATAAAAGTAACATAGTAAATTCACAAATATAAGCAAGTTATAGCACTGGATAATTAGATAATCTTATGTAATGTTATTCTTCATTTAGTCTACTTTCTATGAATAGTTTGTATCATTTTCTTTAAAACACAGCAACACATCACAAACATGCATATCCACCCAATATGCTTCATCCTCTTTGTCAGTGAATTATGAACACACATCCTGCCATGTTGTCTGACCTGTACGAATGGACAAGTGAGTCTTAACAATTCATCAAAATCATTTTCGGTTTTCAATTTCCTGTCTAGAGTCCTGAATTTCTAATTCCTAAACTAGTCATTAATATCCTTTCAAGCCAAAACTGAGATTGGGATCTACTCATAATGACAACTAGTGAAGCTGATCCAAAGACTTCCTGGATAGGCTCATTTCACATTTTATTATTCACATTCTTACAATTCAGTTTTATTTGTTCTATATATTCCTTATGAACTAAACACGATTGGGGATTGATAATACAATGTGATGAAGCAGCAAAGATGTATGAGAAAATGGTAAATGATAGTCAAACCATTAAAAACTTGCATGACTTATTAGCAATTACCACCCATATCTTTTTTTGGGGTGATTTTAGTTCAAATTAAATGAAATGTGGACTATGATGTGCTTCTAATACCCCAGGATAAAATAAAATATGCTTATAGTTCTGGGAAGCACCGGCATTTTTGAGTTTTTCCAGGTTATTATTTCGAGAAGGTAACATGAAGAAAATTAAATAAAGGCAAAACCAATACAGATGAACTGGACAAAGAAACTGCAATTAATTAGTACATCAGAGTACCTAAACAATGAAGATATTCCAAACCAATAACAACCTCTGCAGCATAGAACCTGGAGGAGTAATAACAGTTAGAATTTTAAAAAGGTTGTACAGCATAACAAGGATATAGATATCTGGAATGAAAAGTAATAAATCAAAAGGTAGTAGAGCTGAAGAATTAGAAGAAACCCTCCTTTTACAAATGATAAAATTCATTTTCTTCAAATGATTAGACCACATTCAACTAACAACTGTCGAATTTGAACTCAAGTAAATGCAAAATGATTAAAAAATTTCTGTCACTCATCTTATAGCAGTATTAGCATAACTTGAGTAAAGTTGTACTAAGATTATACCACAAGCAGAGTTCTAGGTCTTCTAACAACCAACAGTTAGATAACCTTTTAAGTGGTAGGTCAGATGTGGCTTTGACACCAAAAACAAAAGAAAAAATTAAAGAAAGAAAAAGAAAGAAAAGTAAAGGAAAAAAAAAAAAAAAGAAGAGAAGTTAAGAGTACCTGGCAGATTCCTCTTTAAAAAACTTCATAGGTTGCTTATCAAGCAATGCAAATAACTCTCCACCAGGACAAAAGTCTGTTATCAAACATATGTGTGTACGAGTCTGAGGTAATAAAGAAGCATCAGTATAAGTAAGTGGAATTTGACTACTGATAAACATATACCGGACATCAAATAGCAGGATTTTTAAATTTGAACAGAAAATTTAAAATTATCATCTTCACCTAATCAACAATTTTTCTTTCTTCCCTTTTGACCAAAAACATACTTTTTTGTCGCAGCCTGTGTTGTTTAACCTTAATATTAAAATGGAGGACACTTGACAGTTATACCTTCTCTTCCAAGCAATTATTTTCTCAATTTAAAGTTTTAAACCAGGGCAGCAGGGCTATAGAAAGAGATGGTTGAATGAATATGAAGAAATAACCATCCATGTTCAGAAATTAAAAAAAAATGATGCAAAATTTTTCTTCACGCAATTTTTGGTATATATTCTACAAGTCATTGAGTGCTGCAGCAATTATGGTTTATTTGGAACATTCATATAGAAGATTTATTCCCATTTAACTTATGATTGAGGCCTAGCTTATTTGATTTAATATGGAAGCACTTGTAAGTAAGGATGATAATAAAAGTTCTCTTTTCATTTGCATCAAGTAAAATTTTTATAGTACTATGAAAATGAAGAAACAAGGATAAGAATACCTGAAAGGAAGCATAGAGAGTGGGAAGAAAAGGGTGATCCAGTAGCGACATAATTTCCCTTTCAATGCATGCTCGGTGAACCTGTATCACAAAGACAATAACATATCATCCTTTGTATAAAATTAGTACATGAAGAAACCATTCCTTTTTTGCAAAGACTAAAAAGTGTCGTTGTTCACCATTTGTGGAGTAAATTGCATATTCATCGGTGAAAAAAAAGTCATGCATTTTTTATGTGAAATCATTGTGTACACATAGCTAAAGAAATTATTAATGCTTTTAAAATTATTATAATTATTTTTAGAATCAACCTTCATCATAGGTCATAAGTTCTTATTGATACTAAAGTAAATTATGTATCAAATAGGTATACTTCATTCAGGCAAATGCTTATCTGGAACATATTACAGTGCTGATAACAATTTTTGGAACAGAAGAAGCATGAGTCAGCTGTAGGCAGCCATATATAATTTTAAGAGTTCAAATCCAATTGCAACAAATATAATAGGTACGACATATCTCCAATGAAGCAAAATTATGCATGTTATTTTCAGAACTGGATCTCATTATCTTATATATTCAAACCTTGTTGCGATTTAACATTACAGACTTTTCCATTGCCTTCATAGCATACAGTTCACCACCACCTTTCAGTTCCACCAGATGAACACTGTAACAAATTAGACAACATTTTTTGTAGTTTAGTAGCAATATTAAACACAATTTTGAAACCCAAATATACTACTATATTTTCAGATAAAGCAGCAAAAATCCAATCCTGAAATAATTATTAACTTCTTTATTAGACATTTACTTAGTAGTTAGTACTCTTACAAGAACCTTAAAGGAATGTGAAAGATACTAAGGTATTGTGATTAAGATATTTATTTCAAGGAAACTTGAATAGACACTTAGAGGAAGATTAATTATAACATACTCTAAAGTGAGTTTATTATAGAGTTTATCTTTAGGTCATCTAAACAAACAACATGAAGTGCAGGAGAGGGGACGGCTCCCTTCCTGTGTTCCTCACCTCCTTCTTAGGCTTAGATGTAATAGCAGAAGCTAGAATGAGAAAGATGTTCACTGGTGGTACCTGTAAACTTCTTAGGCTTAGTTCGCTACGTTTTGTTTAACTTAAAAATACTGTAAACTTCTTAACCTGCTACAAAGGAAGGAATTATGAACAAAACCAAAAAAGACACTGACTGCTAAGCTTAAACATGAAGTAAAATGGAGGTTATAATGGTTGCATTTGTCAGAAACTCCCATGTGAGGAGACTATCTAATCTATATAATGTGTCAATGAATGCTACTGAGAATAATTAACTTTATCTATCCAAGTGCTCAATGAACAAAAAAATCCTAGCCAGAACAAAAAGAGAAAAAAGCATTACCTGCCAGTATCGCCACAGCCCAACGGTTTGATTGGCTTGAAATGATGGAGCCCAATTTTTTCACCACGTGCAGTGATCTATCAAGCTCAAATGATATTTCCAAAAAACGAACAGAAATTAAGAAAGAAATAGTTAGAGATATTACAAAGGACATGGCTATAAAAATGTGAATCTAACAGCATAATTACAGAGCCAATAAAAATTTCAGATGATTTTGGTAAGATAGTATTTACATTTTCTCTATAGAGGTATTATTTTTTATTTTTATTATTATGTGAATTAGATAAATTAGATTAAACTTGACTCATCAGCATCTACATCCTCTCGATGTAGACTCTAAGATGGAGCAAGAATCGTATGCTTATTTTCTTATTAAACATTTTCTTGTAATTTTTATATAGTCAGCACCGACTTAGAAGAAATTTTTTAAGTTAAAACAGAAAACAAACAGTAGAAAATTGAAAAAGAAATCAACTATGGTACTGTATATTAAGTAAAAAAATTTCAATGATAAACTACATTGAAATGGTATTTTAGTCTTCATTATGCTTCTCAATAAATCAGAAAAGAATTTTCTCTCAACTTCTTAAATTTAGCCTTTATCGTATAAGTTTTAAAATTATTATGATGAGACATGAACCTATAACATGTTACCTTTTGTATTGCTATCCAAGAAGAATTATTCTTCTTATGAGGTCGTGGGAAAACAGGCTGAGAGTGTACTGCCCACAAGTCTTCTGGTCTCTGAAAAATATTGCAAATTCAAAGTTGCCTTAGTTATAATGCCAATTATCTTAGAGATAGCTTTAATGACATAGCAAATTTACATGAATAACAAATGAAGTAAGAAAATGAAAATATGATAGATTATTTAGTTGATTGCTGAAACATCCTCTCGGCGTACACATTTCTTAAGCTATTTGAACTTATTGACATCTAAACGAAACTTCAAACTTCTTTATATTCTGTAAGCAACAATTATTTATATACAGTAGATACATTTGCTTCAAATACCATAGAGGTTGTATTTGTTAATAAAAAGTCAAAAGAAGATAGTTAAGATCTTTTTTGGCAATGATAAAGACATCAGCAATTTATTAGTCCTAACACAGAGAAAAGGAGTAGTACCTTACCAAGTTGGCATCAGGAAGTTCCCGAACAGCTTCATCAACATTTTCTGCAGTAGCTTTAACCTGATAATAAGAATAAATATTGTTGAAACATCATTACCTTTAAAATACATGGTATATATCCATCTCATTCAACTTATAGTGCAATAAAGTTTGAAGATGCCTTTGAACAAGGTCAGTATTTCTACTAGCATATAAACAACCATACTAATCTCTTCTGATTAATTTCTACTACTTTCATGATAGTTTACAGATTATTATATTGATAATTTTGTTTTTGTAGTTATCTACTTCATATTTCTGCAACATTGACAACATAAATAGTAACATGTATAGTATAGCTAATTTTAACAAGTGAACTTCCAGCAATTAAGCTCTAGTATTATTAATATCTCTCTCTATACACATAAATACATTGTAGGGACTTTTCCTTTATTCTCTAGTCAATTTACTAGAGATCAATTAGTTCTGGTATCAAAAAGAATAAAAACTTGATCAATTAAAAGTGGCTCAAATTAACTCTTATGTTTAACTATTTAAATGATTAGCTATAAAAGTAATTTTTAGGAAAAGCTATGATGTGTATACCTAACAAAGAAGCAGAAACATGCTTTTCAGGATTACATAGAGAGAGTTACCACCATAACTAGCATAAATTGTCAATCAAATTACTGAGCGGGCGGTTATTTAAAAGTGACACCTTAAATATAGAAAAGGAAAAGAAATTACATACCAACTTTGCACTTTTTTGCTCTGTTCTCTCTGACAGACGATTCCGCAAGGGTTCCACGTGATCACTTCCATCAAGTTGGACACCAATGAAGTATTGAAGCTCTCCCTAAAAAATAAACATGGAACTCAAGAGTAAGTGCAGCCCATGTGAATAAAAATGGAAACAATAGTCTCAGATAAGAATCTCATATCCACCTTCTGATCACGCATGGGTTGCAAGTGGAATAAATTCCAGAATTTCTTCCCTGTTAAGGCATAAATCATAATGATTCACAGTAAGTTCATGTGCATAAATTAGCCTCGAGAAAAAATTGTTTATCATATGAACTTTCAACTAAACTGCAAGAAAAATCGAAAGAGTTAACAAATTTGAAGTTAAAAAAACCTATCCTAGTTCATAGTATGTTTGCATCATAGGAAAATTGAAAGCATATACAAACCACTCTTAGTGTAGTTGATCAACTGAACAGTAATCTCCCTTTGTTCTCTAATAGCATCTCTTATCTTTGAGACAGTTGATTGATCTGTTTCAGGTCCTTGAAGAAATCTGTAAAATTGACAAAGAAAATCAAAATGGTACTTGGAAATGCTGATTGGATATTTTTCTTAACCAAGCAGAATATAATGTAGAATAGAATAGGATCAAAATCAATGATAGTATGAAACATATAGCTATGCTATTTCGGATAAAGAAAATGACACCACAACTATGAACAAGTTTCTATGCTTATTCATATAAAACAAAATCACACTAGATTTACCAGAGGTATGATATGATAGCAACAAAATGATTTATATAAAGTTCAAGATGCTTATGTTTACTGCTAGTCATATTGCAAATCGAGAAGAAAACAAAAAAAGAAAAAGAAATATAATAAAATTGTAACCCTGATAGCTCTTAAAATTTGAAGTGTCAATCAAAAGAATGTTGCAACATTATTTAGCAGAACATGTAAACTTGAATTCTAAAAGAGGATTTGATCATCCTAATCTCTTAACACTGCATGGTAAATTTATGTCAATAGCTAACATGTTTGTTTAAATATTTATAATTACAGCTTCATATGTGTATTTAATTCCATGTATGATTTATATAAGAACTAAGCAACAAGCACCATCAAAGTGAAATATTTTGGCTGTATCAATATATAGGCACCTGGGTGATAAATTGGTGCATCATTGAATAAGAGAGAAATACAGTACAAGATAAACTTTCAAGCAAGAGGTAGGTTGCAGAAGGCAGAAAATGTCTATACAAAAGGAAGAAGCTATAGTGAAAAATTCATACCTACAGTTTCTACCCAAAATTTCTTCACGTGTATATTCTGTCAATTCAAGAAAGCTATCAGAGGCAAATATCTGCACACAATCAAATTAGGTGATGTCAGAGTAAATTGGAACACAGGATACATTACACTTTGGTGAAGATAAACGGTTGTAAATCAAATATCTTCACAGGGAAAAAAAAAAAAAAAGCAATTAAAATTACTACATTCGAATGTAGAACTGAATTTATATTCATTATGCATAGTACAGAAACATATACTTAAATGGAGTCTTTTGATTACATATGTTTTGAAAGGAAACAAATCATAATAAAATAAACAGATCTTACAATGGGGTTATCAGGAAGTCTTGGATCTGTGATAACAAAATTCTTTTCAATGCGTTCGAGTGTGGTGGCTAGATCAATTCCTTGGCGCATATCCCTCTCTCTTTCAGCACTGTCCCAGCTGTCAGTATGTTCTATTTCTTTAGTCATCAAAACCTCAGGTTCAATACTTGGTTGAGGTTCCTGGTGTCCTGCAAAGCTGTGAGACCTCCCCTTAAACCTGCAAGAGCATGTTACTATTGTATGTAAACTGACAAAAACAAATTGAAGAGGTACCACAACAACAAACAGAGGCGAGCTCAAACTCAAATACTTAATTTTATTAGCATCAATCATACCATAGCAATGCAATGGAAACTTGGACTCACCCCATAAACGAACTGCGAGCTGATTTTCTAGAACTTTTATCGTGCTCGGTCTGAGGATTTAGTCTACCAGGTGTATTGATGTTCCCAACTTCAGCAGATTTAGGCAGAACATAATCGAGGTTGAGTTTTTCATGCTCGTCAACCTTTGGGATCATATCATAACTGAGAGTTTTTTTTTGAGAATGCCGATGTTTCATTGTTTGGACAACCTCTGTAATAGAACCTAAAGCCTCCTCCTTTTGACGGGCTGATTAAGATTTAAGAGAGATGAACAGTTTTTTAGAAATGAACATGTACAAAATTTTTAAATGAAATTGGGATAAAATTAGGTTACCATCATAGCGGATCAATGACTTAGACAACCCATTTGGGCGTAATTCCTTATCATTCACACCTTCTGTGTATTTGCTCACCTCAACCTGCATTCTGCAAAAACGGAATGTTAGGGTTTAAGCAGCTACCTACCATCCATGCTAAGAAGAACTGGAATGATGAATGGACTAACCCTATGAATCTGATGACCTTGCCATGATCGTCTTTGATAGGTGTAATAGTGAGAAGATTCCAGAAAGGAGTGCCATCCTTTTTGTAGTTCAAGAGCCTTCCACAGTAGCTGCTCCCATTCGTCACCGCATATCGAATCTTGGCCACTTCGTTCGCGTCCGTCTCCGCACCCTGAAGAAACCGGCTGCAAACACCACCCAACCATATGTTATGTTGAGTCATGACTCATGACCCACTTACACTTACACTTACCTATTTTTTTATAATATTATATGTATAGGGAACTTTCCCGCCATTCTTACCAGTTTCTTCCAATAACTTGCTTGTGAGAGTAACCAGTCATGCTGAAGAATCCAGAGCTGGCATACATGATAGGACAGTCTGGTTTGGTGGCATCAGACACCACAAATGTTTGCTGGAGAGTAGCTAAAGCTGCCTTTAACTCCTGTGATACTCTAGGAAAGGCACCTGATTCCGATTCCTCTGATGTTCTAGTTGAGTCTACTGCAAATCTCTCCGACGAGTTCTTGCTTCGATCACCTTCTCCGGATGGTGTCACCACATTAACTGCTTTGAAACTACCTTCTCCTACGTCTGACTTCACTACTAGTCCCCATTCTGCTGTCCTTTCAGCTATACTCGCTCCTGTTAAAATCTGCTTGTCCTTCCTTTCACTAGTAGTACTAGACTTTTCAAATGCCATCCACTTGTTAGATTCACTCACACCATCTTCCTGACTTGCTCTTCGCTTCTCTTTACTACTACTGCTACTACTGGACTGATCATTTCCGGATGACATCTTCAAATTATTTATTCGCAAGATCGATACTGCATAATTATGTTAATTATATATACATGCAACTAATTAACATAACTGGTTCTGGAAAATGAAATTGTTCATAATTATAATACAAGACATATATGCACTCGAAATCAGTTATAAAATAAGACTTGAAAAGATGTGATTGTCCAAAGTGGTCTGGTTGGAGAATCTAAAACCATATGAAATGACAAATAAGAGAGGAGGTTGAACGTACATGGAGAAGTGAGAGACAGACAGGTTGAAGCATATATGGATCAGCAAAGCTCCAGATGTTGGATTAGATGTGGTCTAAAGAAAGAAAGGTGGATAGGAAGATAACGTTCATGTTTAACCATAAATACAACTACAGTTCCAGTCCCAACTGTACATCCTGACCTTCCATTCAAAATTCTTGCTTTCTTCAGAAGTTTTAAGGCCGTCCATCATCTTCCATTTATCCAATCTGCTAGCAAAGCCACTGGTAAAACATATGAGGCTACAATATCCCGATGTGGCATGCTTTCACCATCACAAGAAATTTGGAAAACCAATGTTTATTTGCATTACCTAAACATCACACACAGGTGACAGGACCACACAATACTGATACGGTACAATAACCTTCCACGTCTTATATACCAGTATCAAAAGGCAATACACAAATATGGGACCACTATTCACCAACTATCTTTTCATTCCAATACTAACTAATAATATTCTCTCTAGCTACAGTTCCTCCTCATCAACCCAAATGATGAAATTCATTATTTCCCCGTGAATGGATTGAAATCATATTACACTATTGTCTATTGACATTCTATTTAATTACTTTATTCACACGTGTTATTTCGTTTCATATTTCATAGTCATTTAGATGAAACACTAAGTAATTCTGAATTTTGTTAGTCCCTTGCTTTACTCTTAATAAAATTTCTCTATAGAGACATAGGAGTGATATTTTAAAGCATTAATTAGGCCATAAAATGTCTAATTCATTATATGTGGCAGCAATTGCAGCCACACAAGACCTTAACAATCACGTGGTTGCCACTTGCCAGTTGCCATGTCTCGGTCTCAATATGAGCAACATTTCGGGTCTCACCTACCTACACATGACACATGCTCGTGTTGATGTTGGAGATTGATTGCATTTTTTTTTTTTTTTTTTTTTTTTTTTGTCGTCCTTTCCACACTACCATCCGTAGAGATTTTTAAATCAGTAAACTTTACAATTTAAACGTATTTGGGTAGAATATTTTGAAACTAGAAACATGTTTATTAAATTTCATACTTTTCCTTCCTCAATCATCGACATTCGACAATATAATTGACAACAGTACGTAGAGTCTATAGTTTTATTTATCATTGCTGGACTGAAGATAGATAGCCTTGCTTAACAAACGAAGCAATGCAATCATCGAACATCTCTTGAACAGATTTGAACTTGAATCCCAAACTCGTCAACTTTGAGGTGTTAAACTCATAGTATGGTCTGCTTAGTCTCTCAAACCTGAAAATTTGAACATGTATAATATATAAGCCACAGCAGCAGCACAACAACAGAGGATCATATTTAGTTGACCAACCTTTGTGGGAGAGGAAGCAATGGATAACGCGATGACAGCAGGGACACCAACTCATCATTATCCATCACGGTTGAGCTACAAATGTATCGCCCATGACAATCTTTATGCTCATAAATGAGGATGTGGCAAAGTGCAACATCATCAATGTGAACATATCCCATCCTTCCATGCCACTGGAATTTCTCCGTTTCTCCTGTTTGCTTGGAATGATTAAGTAATTAAAATTCTACCACCAATGGTGCGGATATATATACTGTATAACTAAATCATAATTTCAACCTCTACCTTTAAGAAGGCCAAGGACGTCAGATGCAGTAGAACATAACCCAGGGGGCAAACTAGGTCCAACAATGAACGAGGGTAGGATAGTAACTAAGTCGATCCCATTCTCATCACAGAATTCCCATGCAGCCTTCTCTGCCAGGGTTTTTGATAAAGCATACCATATCTTTTACAATGTTCAACCGAATTAATTGTTAGCTGCATGGTTTCATTTAAAGTAACAAAATACTGAGGTGACATGCATGTCTAATTGATCCATGCTACCTGGAGTTTCTCGCAGAGATCCACAGAGCTCCAAGATGACTCGTCAAGAGGTACAGTGGGATCAAAATCATCCCTTGCCCTCACTGTTGAAGAAGATGAGGTAAGAACCACTCGTCTTAGAGTTCGACTTTTCTTACATGAATGCAGCACATTCAGCGTGCCTTTCACTGCTGGTTCTAGGATTTCTGCCTGTTGTGAATAACAAATTATGATCGGTAGGCTTTTGATGCTAAGTGACAGGTTGTAATAAGCTAAATGTACGTGTTAGATATATATATATATAATATATATATATATAAACATAAAACAGAAAACAACATGCCTTTGGATCCGATGAAGGTTTAATTACAGGCGAAGCTGTGTGAAAGACACCTTGACATCCCTTGATTGCCTCGTCAAAACTTCCTTCTTCCATTAAATTGGCCCTTACCAACTGGAGTCTCTCCTTTGCTCCTTCAAGCTTCCAAAGATGCGCTAACTTCTTATCATCTCCTGTCATAATTAGTAAACTAAGCAGATTATGTCTTTTTTCTTTGAGTGAAAATAAAGGGAACAGAGAGAAAGGGAAAGACCTGGATCTCTAACCGTTCCAGTGACATGATAACCAGCCAAGAGAAGTCGCTTGACGAGCCAAGAAGCCAAGAAGCCAGAAGCCCCCGTGACGCAAACTTTGCCTTTTATATTATCCATTGCAGCCTTGCCCTTTGCTTCCAGTTGATGGACCATATAAGTGTATATATATATATATATATACACAACCATGGCTTCCTCTAATAGTTGTTGGGAAGGAAGATGGTAAGCCACTCTAGGCATGTGGGCTATTTTTATAATCTATTTACCATTAAAAACATTACAAGCACAAAGTGTAATGCCACCAGATTCGGTTCAAAATATAAGTAGGTAAAGCTAAAAGGAGCTGCTAGCCTGCTAAACATGTTCATGTGCAAGATGTGCTTACCTGTATTAACTATTATATACCCCTTCTGCTTCATATATTCATTACCCTTAATCTCTTTCCATAAGTTCTCAGTACTATCATAATCAAATAATTCAAAATTAGGATGAAATCAAGAAAACCAAGAGAAACACAACCTATAATCAATCTCAACAATTGGAACAGAATTACAATATCGACAAATTTTATTTATTGTCTGTGTATAATTGGACGACAACTGCAATCTGACAGTAACAAGAAAACACTGGTGACTTCCAAAATGCCTTCAAATCTTTGTACAAGTTAGCAGCCATAAATGAACCTTTATTTGAGGTAAGTATCCTTTGCCATGCCCCAAGTGTGTTACACACAAAAAGGAAAAAAAAAATGTTGTATAAATAGTCAGATTAGGCCCTTTTCAGCACATTGCAATGGATGGAGAGTTGGAGACTGTCCACATTCTTCTACAAGTTCTTGGTAAACATGTTATCCATCTCCACAGATGGTTACTGAAAGACACCCAGATTAATCTCTTTCTTTAACAGAAAAGATCTTCCCCTTCCTATGCTGCATAGGCAACTGTATGCACAATCACAGCTTTAGCGTTTCTGTCAAAAGGACATAACACAGAAACCTGTTAAAGGAACCAATCAGGTAGGTGCCTGCATATAACCTTTGCCTGGACAGGACAGATAGATTACCCATGAATTGGGAATGGTTTCTATCTACTTGTGTTCTGATATGACTCCGAAAATATTACATCAAAAGAATTTTTCATCCTCAATGTAAAGTATTAGCTCAGTGACTTTCTGGTTGCTAGAGCTCTGTATCCAACAAAAGACCAGGGGAAAAAAAATTAAAAGATATATAACGTAAATGTCAGCAAAATAGATCACTATAAATCTGATTGCAAAGAAAAAGTGCTTTTAACGATTTCAAGGCCAAAAAGGGAAATAAAATTCAGAAATTCATCCCTCTTTTTCTTTGGAAAAAAAAAAAAAAAGTCATATAGATAGGTGCTGAAAGAAACTGTTACACCTAAAAAGAAACAAATAATGCATATGATGTAACAAAGAAGTGCATTGTTGGTTGCAATCATAAAACATGCAGGATGGGAAACAGAAGTACAGAACCTGCAAATTAGGCTGATACATTCTCTGTCTAAAAGGCCAACTATGTGCCCTCTTTGATCCTCCATATGCTCCGCAACAACCGGAACTTGACTAACACCGAGCCTATTCATGATCATTAAAGCAGAAAGAAGGTCCATATTTGGAGTAGCTGTCCATGGTACTCGACATTTTTCACCATCCAACAAGCAAATTTCAGATACCAACAGTTCCTGCTACATGGTGATCCGACTAATCAAAACCACATGGGCAAAGCCAGGGGATGAGAAAAAAATCAATTTAATCTCTATTATGGCGCCCCAGAACTCTTGAAATATAGGTTTCAAACATAAACCAGAACCTGCTTAATATTAAAATACATATTCAGGGCTCCGGTCTTTCACTACTCTTCTTTACAAGTGTAAAGAAAATTTGATATTTCCCATATATTGTGTAAGGCGTTTTGCAGGTATCAGCATATTGTAAATTATTCATAGTACCTATTGAAAATAATCAAATAAGGGTATCATACCTTAGATCTACCACTTTTTGGTTTTGCAAATTTGCTGAATTCTTGAATGTCTCCAAGTGTCAGTAATCCAATTAAAAAATTGTCATCATCGACAATAATCACACAGGACTGCTTCTCTTCTAGCATGAGAGTCACTGCTTCTGTAAGTAAAGTACTCATTAGGACAGTCACGTATCTTGTTCTCATGGCATCTGAAACAAAAATTTTCTTTTCCCAATCTTGAATTTCAAAATTAGAGTCATCTATGCAAAGTGAGCTCTCAATTTCACAAAGGTTACTTGCAAGAGGTTCTTCTATAGTAAGTAACTCTCTAGATGTTAACCCATTTGTCCTACTGGAATACATCTGAGATTGTTGATTTGTATAAGTGTTTTCCTCTTGAGATATTTTAGTCTCTTGAACATCTCTTCTCATTTGTCCAGATGTAATCCATGAAGATAACCCAACAGCTCCCAGCAGGGGTAACACTATCCGGTAGTCTTGTGTCAGTTCAAAAAGAAGTAAAACTGCAGTAAGAGGCACTTGACACACTCCTGCAAGAGTAGCAGCCATCCCAACCTACAAATAGAAGATTTCAAATGATCTACATCATGATTTTTGGGATATCTACATGCAAAATATCAGCAGAAAATTACAAATATAACCATCAGCATGCAGGGCATTATCATTAACAATCCATTTGAAAGAACTCAACCAAACCTCACTACAACTGAATGTCAACAAATGAGATATTTTAGACCATACCAGGGGAAATTATTTATCTGAAAAGGAGCACCTCATTGTTCTCAACAAGCTTACACCAATCTGGAGTAATTGATGAATAACTTTGGTTTGGCTGGTCAAGCAAGGGCACGGGTTGTCATATGTTTCTTATTTTGCAACAGTTGAGATTTACTCCTACATTCTCCACTTATCTTTCTCACATTTCCTTTCTTTTTAATGAGAATTGGTGCTGACAAACATTATCTTGTAGTCAGTAATAAGGCAAATTCCTTCCCAACTTAAAATGTGATATCTATTCTTCAAGGTGTAAAACAAAAATTAGATTTGGAATAAAATCCTTCACGTTTTGATGTATGCCAGACCTTAAGATTTTAAGTAAAAAAAAAAAAAAAAAAACTATCTAGTTTATATAATAATGTTATGGAACAGTACCAGGCCATATGCTTGTGGTGATGCCACTTCCAAGACTGAAAGATGAAGAGTTGGATTTGACTGAGCAACAACAAAATTAATGAATTTCCCATATGACATTCCAGTTGCTGCACCAATAAAGAGAGACGGGGCATAGTAACCTCCAACCAATCCAGACGCCCGGCACAAAGAGGTAGCCACTATCTTGACTGCTACCAGTTGAATCAAGAGATTGGCTGAGAGACCATTCACAAATGGTCGAGATTCCAATAGAATGTCAACATTCTCAAAGCCCCAGTAAAGGATTTCAGGATACATCAGGGCTATCAGACCAACAGCTAATCCACCCATTACAGGAAATACAGCCTTCGGTATCCCAATGTCCTCGTGAAGATCATTTATAAGGACCAACATGTAAGTTGTGCATCTAGATAAGGTCAAAGAAACCAATCCGCATAGGACACCAAGCAATAGATATAGAGGAAGTTCTGAAAAAGAGAGAGAGAGAGAGAAATAACTTGAAAGCAAGAATGAGCTAACTTCAAAAGTGATATATGAATGGCATCAAGAAATATTCGGTAGAGAAATGCCTCTCATACCAAGCCAAGATGTATATATTTAAAAAAAAAATTGGAAATTACGTACCACCAGGAGAGCGAAAGTCATATTCTGGGACCTTAAAGGCCGGTTGAGAGCCCAGACCAACTTGTGTAACCACAGAAGCTATGACAGCGCTAAGTATTACAGTGGAAGTAGTATTTGTAAGTGAGGAGGATGAATCTGTTGTTGGTGATGGCCACAAGACTGACTCTACAGCGAAAAAGCAACCAGCAACGGCAGCATTGAATCCTATGAACAACTGGACTTAGAGAATAGATAATGAAAATAATTAATAGACGTGGGCATAAGATAGTAAGTAACTAACCAGAAGAGATTCCAGCAGCGGAACCTGCAGCGAGAAGAGAGAGCTTTCCATGAAGAGTTTTGTCAAAGAGAGAGCCAACCCCCTTAGCTATGGATTTGCCTATCTCAACACTTGGACCTTCAGGGCCCAGGGAATTGCCAGTGCCGAGAGTGATACAGGCAGCCACTGTCTTCAAAAAAGGCTGCAACACTGCCTTCTTGAGAGAATCAGAATCAGAATCAGAATCATCACGAGCTCGAGCTCGAAGCTCGTTTAAAATGCTAACAATGAATCCACCGGCAGCCGGGACCAAAATGACGCGCATCCAGGTGGATTGAAGAGGCTCCTCCCTGAGCCAGGAGGCACCTCGATAGGGCCTACCATCCCAGAAGAAGTCGCGTATTTCATGCACTCCGTTATTGAAGAGGACCACACCTATGCCTGTTAGCAGACCCACTACACATGAACTTATTATTATTCCCGAATTCCCAAGTATAATCGGCTTTTGTTCATTTTCATTCCTTTCAGGCCGGGCAGCAAGAGCTATTTTTGATGATGTTTTGGTTTTGTTAGAAAATGACAAGCAGTGTTGTTGCTTCAATCTCAATTTCCTTTCGGGAGAGGCTGAATAATTAAGTGGAGGAGATGGAGATAAAGATAAAGGATAGGCATGATGCTGCTGCTGCTGCCACTGCAACAACCGCAATCTACCTTTCATCTCTAATTCTGATTTCTCATTCAATCCTCTATACAGATAACGTATCCCGGCCCATCCTCACTTTTTTTATTTATTATTTATTTATTATTTTAATAATTTTTTACACTGATTACATCTCAGTTTGACCGTATGAGGACCTGACCAACCTAGTGGTGGCCACGGTTCGGTTTCGGTTCCGTGGCCACCCAAAACCGAAACCGTAACCAGAGAAAACCGGTTTGGTACACGGTTTCTAACCGGCGGTTTCACGGTTTCGGTTTCGGTTTCGGTTTTGGTTTAAAAACCGACGGTTTTGGGTTCGGTTTCGGTTCGGTTTCGGTTTTTCAAAAAAAAATTCAAAAAAATGCCACGTGTCAGCTTCTGATAAGTCGATTTTAAAAATTTTTTTTTTTTTTTTTAAAAACCTGTGGTTTAACCGCCGGTTTTTGGCGGTTTTTGGAAGTACCCAAACCGAAACCGTAACCGGTTGAACCGGTTTCGGACCGGTTTTGAAACCACCGGTTCCGGTTTCGGTTTTGGGACGGTTTTTGGAAGTACGGTTTCGGTTAAACCGTGGGCAAAACCGTCGGTTTAACCGAAACCATGACCACCTCTAGATCAACCTCATATTATCTAACAATAATTTTGGAGTTAAATATGATTTTATTCCAAAAACTCATGGATACGTGTTTAGTAAAAATTAGTTGTTAGTCATTCTACTTGTATAGGTCTGTCCAAATTAAAAAATTGAAAATATTAAAAACTAGAGCGGTGCTATTGGCACACCCCCTACCAATCTATTTATGCCCCACTTTTTAAAATTTTGACTTAATAAAATAAAATTAAATGTTTTTATTAATTGTTTTGATTTATTTCCAAAACTATCCGATTTACTTATTTTTCAAACTTAATACATCCTATCTTTGATCTCTGTATACATCTTTCTCTCACCTCCATTAAATGATTTATTTTTTCTTCTTATTATTTTATTTTATTTTGAGTTTTTTTCTTCTTCTTATTTCATGGTGGAAGAGAAAAAAAATAAATAACAGGGTTGCTTCAACACAACGATAACTTAATATCATTCTAAAGAACGATTCTTCCATATATTTGATATCTTTCAAAGACTATTTCATAATATTTTTGTATGTGTGTAAGAAGCAAAATTTAGGGTTTAAGAGTTAAGAAATAAAAAATAAAATAAAAAAAGGTTTAAAATAACATGGTTTTATTTTTTATTTATTTTTTATTTTTTTGAAAAGGAATGTGGTGTTTTAATAGGTTTACTTTGTAGAATATTTTTTTCCTTAAATTGTATGTCCTTTTAAGTAATTTTGATAAAGGAAAAAAAAAAATACTGCATTATTAAAAAAATGGGGCATAAATAGACAGGTAGGGGATGTGCCAATAGCACCACTCGAAAACTAAATTAAAGCAACTCATATCTACCTTAGTTAAAAAAGCCAGGAATTCTTGGACGTATCAAAACACATTAACACATTGAGGCCATGTTTGTTTGCATGTTCTGTATTTTTTTTTATTTTTTTATTTTTTAAATATTACATTAATTCGGGTTTTAGGGGCGGGAAGAGATTCAAACCCACTACCTCGTAGTTTGGGTGTGAGAGACTTAACCACGGGACCAATATCATATTATTTCGTTTGCATGTATTTTTTTTTATTTTTTTTTATACTGTATTTATCTATTTACCTATCTCGACCAGATATTTTTTTAAAAGTTTTTTGTCATCGGTAGGATTTGAGTGTTAACTTGGGAGTCATTTGCCTAAACCTTAAACTTGTCCATTTATCAGTTGAGCTATACATCTGAGGGCACGTTTGCATGTATTATATATTAACTAGTAAAATGTACTAAAATAATACAGTACATAGTTTGATGTCCATTTGTATTATATTATTTTAGTATATAATTTTGCACCTAATACATCATACACTAAATTAGGTAATACATATCAATAGATGATATTAGGTTGTATTGTATTGGAAAAATGTTCGACTTTATTGACTTTTCTTTTCAACAAATCAACACTCTCCTCTTTCTTCTGTAAAACTTTTGATCTCATCTCATGCTCTCATCAGCTCTAGTAAAATAAATAAATAAAAACTCTAACTCCTAACAAATATGATATGTATTAATTAATCATCAAGAAATTTCAAAATTTATCTCTAAATCAGGTTTGTTTCCTTTATTTCATAGTAAAATGTGATTTAATCCATTTTTTTTATATATAATTTCTTAAAATACTTTATTCTACCTATGTATCAAATTTAGGGTAATTTAAAGTTTTTGCAAAATAGGTATTTCTATTAAGGTTAATAAGGGAAATTAGAGTGAAAACTTACAATTCAAACATTTAATTGTTTAATGCGATTTAATCCTTTTTTTTATAAATAGAAATTCTTAAAATACATTATTCTACATATGTATAAAATTTGGGGCAATTCAAAATTTTGTGCAAAATAGGCATTTTTATTGAGGTTAGTTTGGGAAATTTGAACGAAAACTTATGATGCATATATTTAATTGTAAAATGCACTTTAATCATATATATATATATATATATATATTTTCATAAATTCTTTAAATACTTCATTCTACCTACGTATAAAATTATGGGCAAATTTATTTTATTTTATTTTTTGTGTGCAAATTATGCATTTTTATAGAGGTAATAAGGGAAATTTGAGCGAAAACTTACGATGCATATATTTTATTATAAAATGCGGTTAAATCCAATTTTTCTCATAGAACAAAATTATACAAAATATACATTTTTGTAGAGGTTTTTATTTATATTTTTTTATGAACGGCTAAAAATTATTTATTAATAAAGGGAAAAAAAAGAGGCCAAGAAGCAAACAAAACAACATCTAACGGTCAATAGCCCAATAATACACCACAAAAGGCAAAACAGCACCCAAAGACATATAACGCCAACAAGAGGCACTAATAGATGACTGATCATATTTGCCTTTCCTTGGGTATTTGTACAGTTGGCACAGTAGGGGGGAAACCCGATCAGTTGATCGAGGAGCCTAATCACCAACTCGAGCTCGATCAAATGATAGAGGGGGAAGCTTGATCAAATGGTCGGGGCACCTAATCACCAATCGGAGTTTGATCAGATGGTCGAGGCGCTCAACCGCCAGTTTAAGTCGCACCAGACAACAATGAACACGCAACAAATGGTTGATCAGATCTGCCCTTCGAGCGTCTCTCTATATCAAGTCCCTTAAGGTCTCTTGATCATCACCATCCTCATTAGAATCATCTATATTAACCTTTTCACCATGAGCAAATAGAGCAGCGCTAGCCTGAGTTGTCCCTTCATCAATAACATCCTTTGGAAGATCAGGATAAAAGGTACTTGATGCAAAAGTCCCAAAAACAGTCTTAGCCACTTTTCCGCCCACAGTCTTTTTAGGTGACCTTCTTTTTGAGCCTTAGAGGGGCACCACAGTTTCCCTTACATAAGGTTCAACTTCAGGATCTAGCGAAGTGTTGAGACCTGGGGTGGTATTAGGATCAGGGACGTAGGTGTGCTCCACCTGATCCTGCTCAGGATGAGCAGCTCCCCTGGCGACATTCTCAACAGCCTCTTTTTAGCTAAGTTTATACAAGACCTTAGCCTTCTCAGCACAATCTCCAGCAACGATATCAATATAGTACAATATAAAGAAAAACCATGTGAGTGTCAGGAGAATAGAAACCCACAGTGAAAACAAGTGATGAAAGTAAAACAAGGACTTACAACACCTTCGACATCCAGAGATAGCCTGGAAAAGGCCCAACTCAATCAGGTCCCTCTCCACCAATAATGAATGACGGTCTCTGTCCTCCCACGATTGAGTGGCTGCGATAACAACCCAAACGGTCTCCCTTTTTGACAAACCAGAGAGAGACCGATTTCAAACCTCCAGGTTAAAGAAGTGTCTCGGGACACTATTCATATAAAAATTGTGATTACTATCAATAAGCACATTCTGACCTCACTCGCCGAAAGCAAAAAACCAACTGTTCTTCCAGAATTTTTTCGATGAAGGAAACCCCCAGATAAAACCTTTATGGTCCTTCTTGGATGCAGGAGGAACACTCTCATCAAACCCTTCAGGAATCCAATAGTTTAAAGAATTAGATAAAACATAGAAGGTACCTCCATAATCTGATCGGCTGAGTGTATAGAAGTGGTAAATTTCTCGGGGGGTAGGTGGATTTGTTGCACCAATCTTCTTTCACAGATGTCATAACCCAATCAAGATTCTGTAAGAGTTTGGGGCCAACTGAGCGGGCGCAATCCCGACTTCTGCTAGAAATATGGCTATAAAAGGCTAAATGGGGAGAGTCCACCACAAGATAACATAGCCTTATAAATCACTATGGCACCTAGTGATGGGTTCCAGATGGCCCGATTACCAACAAGATATATTTAAACCATATCGATAATGTTGAATATGTCCAAAAATTTGTCGGCTTCCTTGGCGGTAACCATGTTTACCTCAGTATCAAAGGAAGAAGGCTGGTCGGCAGTAAACTTCATAAGAAATGCCCGACGTCTCTTCGGGACATCTTCTAACCTGACCACTTGAGAGGGGATCTTCAAGTCCACGACAATGGAGGATTTCACCGCAGGTTTGGTTCCTCAACCAACACACGTAGACCTAGACATATCTAGGCAAAGATCCTAAGAGAAGCATCATGGTTAGTTTGAGGAGGTCGAAACTCATGATGAGCAAGAGAATAATCGGCACTAAGGGCTATGGGACGAATCTGAGAAGGAGGATTTTATGAGCCCCTTCTCAAGATGGATTTGAGCCTATCAGCGTTCTCTTTATCACCAATATTAATAGCACACATAAATAACTCAAAATAAGGATGACGAGTAATAGGATCCATACCTGGTTAATATTGAGAAGACAAAAGACAACGAATGAACATGATGAGCAGGATCACAAGGAAGCAGAAGAATTGACGACGAAAAAGAAAGAGAATCAAAGGTCCTGAATTATGACTTCTCAAAAGTGCAAATGATCACAGAGAAAGAGAGAGGATGAAAACTAGGGTTCTTTATTTAAGAAGGAAAACTTGTGTCAGTGGGAAAATGAAAGATTTTTTAATTTTTAATGAAAAGCAATGTCATCCCACGTCAGAAAGGATTTGAGTGTGTGTGGAAGTTGGTGTGCAAATTTCAAGGAGACTTTCCCACACGTCCGCTAATAGATGGACACGTGTAGCACGGGGAACGAAAAGAGATGTTCGTCAGTCCAATAGTCGTGCCACATTAAGAAGGCAAAACGGATGTTGTGGTTAAAAGTAAATGCTTAGCTATCTAACATAATAACATCATTAATGTGCAAAAGGACAAAAATAAGTGCAGAATTAAATATGCTTCAGTTTTTTCTCAAAACAAAGGTAAGATGCTCAGGCCAGATATTTAAGGGGGTATTGTTATTGGTAAAATTTAGAAAGATGACAAGTCAGCATAAGAAGCGATTATAAGATGTGTCATGTCACCAAAAGTCAAAACCAAGGAGAAAGTCAACCCCGATCATCGCCAGGAGAATCCAACATCCAATCAAGAAAGTCCAAACAGTCAGACTAAGGTTACACGATCGGGGTAAAATGGTGTGGTTGGGATAACTAGGTTGGTTAGGAAAAATAACCGATCGGGAAAACAATGCCTGGTCGGGTGAAACAAGTGGCTCCATAAGCGACACATGGACAGTGTCGTATTCACGACTCGAATACGTAGAGAAAAAGAGGCTTACATTAATAATGCATCTAGAAGGACACTCTAGTAAGGAAGCAACCTTCCTTATAAGAAATAAAGTTCAAATCCAACAGGGATTCATAAATGCCCAGAAGACGTAGAATTGGAAAGAAGACCAAGATGACTCATACAAGTTAGAGTTCGATCAAACCTTATCAACCACCCTTAACTTGTATAGTAAAAATTAGGGTTTCTATGCATGTATAAATAGACCCTCAAAACACCAAAATATGGTTACGATTAAGATAGCTACAAGTATTCAAGAGAGATTGAGTGTGTAATTCAAAAGTTCATAGTGCATTTGTTCTCGCCGTCTTTGGCACCTGTGGTTTTTTCCCTATTTGGGTTTTCCACGTAAAATCGTGTGTTTGCATGCTTTCTTTTTAGTTTGTTCTTTAATCACGTAATTACTTGTGTGACGCGTGGTAGATTTTAGTCAATCCAAAAATCATAGTCAACAAGATTCTTAAAGAATGAAAATGTAAGCAATAATAAAAATGTTTTAGGGATTGTGTTTACGCCGTGTTTGGCACGCTGTATTGTATAGTATTGGATTAAATTGGATTAGACTGTATTTGATAGTATTGTATTGGATAGTATTATTCTTGTACAATTTTGTATTTAGTTATATTTCGTATTAGACTGTATTAAGTTATACAACGTCTAGATATGATTTTTGTTTCCAAATATTTTGTTAACTAATAAAATTAATATATTTTTAGAATAAAAAACAATATTATAAAGTATATATTTGTTGCATTATACTTTAAAATAATATTTAATATTCTTATTATAAAATTGAATTTTTTAAAATTGAAAAATTCTATTATTACAATTAAATAAATTAAATAATGAATAAAAATTATTGAAATTAATCTTCCTATATATTTTTAATATCTATGAATTAAATAATTATTTATATTTCATGATACAACACAAGTTTTATTTATCTAATATAAACATTATTCATGATTTAGTATTTAATATTTGATTTGGAGTTTATAATAATAATAATTGTTTTATTTTATACAGTGTCTGATGTGTTTAGAAACACTTCCTTGTATTACTTAATACAATATAATATGATTGGTCAAACACATATATTGTAGGGTAAATTGCACTAAAATACCTTGACATTTGCTAATATGGCACCTAGATTGCACTTTTTTAAAAATGACAGATTAATACCCTTGACCAAACTGATGACTGTTAACATTAACAGTTGACCGGTCAATTTAACAAAATGTCCCAATTACCCCTAATAAAATCATAAAGTAATTAAAAAAACAAAAAAAAAACAAAAAGTAAAATTAAAATAAAAAACAAAAAGTAAAGTAATTTTACTTTTTGATTTTTTTTTTGTTTTTTTTATTACTTTATGATTTTATTAGGGGTAATTGGGACATTTTGTTAAATTGACCGGTCAACTGTTAATGTTAACAGTCATCAGTTTGGTCAAGGGTATTAATCTGTCATTTTTATAAAAGTGCAATCTAGGTGCTATATTAGCAAATGTCAAGGTATTTTAGTGCAATTTACCCTATATTGTATTATGCAATACATTTTAACTCTCTTTTCCAATACTATACAAGGAAACAATCAAGCCTTGACATACCGTATTGGATTGTATTGGACAGTATTGGATTTTATTGTATCGTATTGTATTGGACTGCATTATCATTAATACAAATATGTGTTTGGTGATGCACTGTATTATATCGTATTAGGTTATTCATATATGACTTTATTGTATTTTATTATATTATAAAAATATAAAATTTTTTTTAAAAAATACTTAATAATTATTTTTAAATATTCTTACCATGAATAAATCAATAAATATTTTTATATAAAAAATCAATAAATATTTATTTTAATTGAAACAAAAAATATAAATTAAATTTTCCTATGTATTTTGAAATTATAAAAAAATATTAATAACATAACACATATTTTATCAATCTTCCATATTCATTGGAAAAAAAAAGTGTTTTTTCTAATACAATACAACCTAATACCACCAAATATAATGTATTAGTTAATACGATGTTTTCTGTTTTAGACAATTAAAATGTACTAAAATAATACAATACAGTGTTTGCACCAAACAATGTATTGTATTATTTTAGTATTTTAATTATCTAATACAATATAATACAACCAAACAAACGAGACTTTAGAATCTAACGGTGTTTAGAATCTTTTGTTATCTTTGATTAGGATAAAATTAGTAAATTACCTTATAAAAAAAAATTGAAATGGAGTGTAGAGAGATATTTAATGGATGGTCAATAGCCAATTATTTTTTCTATAGGTACACAATTTAGTCATACTAATACATATCATTACACTTTTTTCATGTATATTATTATTATTGAAGTTACTTGCTTACATGACAAAAGTGTGAGGATATGTATTTTTTTTTTTTAAAGATGTAATAACGTGTATTAGTATGTTATAAATATGTCTAAATTATGTGTCTATGGAAACAAAATGAATCAATATCACCCCTCTCTTTTTATTGAAACTTGACAAGATAAGGTTGGACCGGTAATAAACCTCTCACACCGGCACCATGAGATTGTGGGTTAGAGTACTCCTCTCCAAGAAAACCCAATTAATGTAATACTTCAAAAATAAAATTGAAACTTCCAAGAACACCCTTATTGAAGGCCAATATAGAGGTGATCCCAGAACCGAAACTACAGGGAACCGATTCTGGTTTAGTTTCGGTTCCCTCTAATTCCACCGAAATCGGAACCAGACCTTTTATTAAAAGAAATTATAATTAATTAATTTTTTTAAAAAAACTGAGAGATAATTTGAGAATTGGAGTGAGGAGAAATGAAATGGGTGGAGGTATTTATATTTTATAGGAAAGGGTTTGAAATTTTTTTTTAAAAAATACATGTTTACAACAGGACTACATACATCGATGAACCGATAATTCAGACTGAACTTACCATTTAATAGATGAAAATTAAGTACACTTGAACCCAAGAACAAAATAAACAAGAAGAACACTTTTTCGTTTGTATTATAGGAAGAATTGTATTTGTCTTTTGCTTTGATTGTCTAGTGTGTTGCTTTCGAATAAAAAAAGTCAGACAATTTAACAATTGAAATAAGGTGACAAAACGGAATTGGAAATCAATTGGTAAAAATGAGAGAATTATTCTCTTTTAATTGTAGCGATTAAATCTTTAATTCTTTTGAATTAAAGATTTAAGTTTCCTTTTAATTTTGAAATAAAACTAAAACATTGATATCATTATATTCAAAAATGGAAATCAACCGGCAATAATAAGAGAATTATTCTATTTTAATTGTAGCAATTAAATCATTTGAATTAAGAATTTAATTTTCCTTTAAAAAAAAAAAATGTTTCTGGAACCGCTGGTTCTAAACCGGCTTGAACAGCCGATTTGGATCCATCAGTTCCAAACTGGTTCTGCAAATTGAAGAACCGAAACTAGATTTTCAGGTTCTGATCCAGTTCTAAAAGCCACGGTCATGGATATAATTAATTTAAAATTTTAATCAAAATAAATCATTCACCTTTTTAGAATCGATCATATTATTCCCTCTTATGGGCTATGTCGAATTTGTGAGAGTACATTGATACTCCTAACTTGTTTTATCTGAATATAATTAATATAAAATTGTAATGAAAAAAATGAAAAAATTATATTTTTATTGTTTAATAAAAAGTAATATATTTTTTATGTTAACTAATTACTAATTATTAGATGGTTTGGACCAGTATAATAATTATTTTTATGTGAAAAGTAATTTCCGAATCAATTTTTTAATACTAATTATTATATGGTTCAATGCTAACACTACTCCCAATTTTCCGAATCAATTTTTTTAATTTTTAATTTTGATTTTGTTATACAAAAATCTAATAAGTTGATCGGGTAGTAAACCCCTCGAGTCCTCCCCTTAAAAAAAAAACCAAAATTTTGTAATACTTAGAAAAAAAATAATAATAATAAAATCTAATTGAATTCTTTTGTTTTCTATTGTAGACTTGTAGGCTTGTAGTTGATAACTCTTATTTCTACACGAAGTGTAGACCCTTTATTTGTATATTTTATGCTCAATTCCCAAGTAAAACTGTGTTTTTAACGTTTAAATAAGTGTTTCAGGATTTATTCCAAGAGAAGGGCTTATGTGCAAAAAGGTTGAAAGTTTGGGGCAAAAGTGTAATTTCTGGTAGTTATTCGGTGCCCTTGCTATTGTGCGGTTAGGGGCCGCATAAAAGGGACCAAAAGATCACATTTTTTTCACCGTTTATGCACCCTTATTGTGCGGTTAATGGCCGTATAACAGGGCACCGATTGCTTGGCAGAATCCTTGATTTTCTCGATTATGCGCCCTATTGTGCGGGCAAGGGCATCGATAAGGGCGCCTTTTCGGCTCGATGATGCCCATCTTGGTCTTTTCACATGGACTCTTGAGCCTCTAAATGTGGGCTAATCATATCTTGTCTGGGATTTTTGTGTTGGCTGAGAGAGGAGAGGTTGATTATTGAAGATCTTGGTGTGCCCTCTTCATTTAATGAGCATGAGTTGCTTGTTCAAGTAAAGATGGTTAGGAGGGAAGAAGAAGACTCATTCATACACACTTGACACACAACACAATCGAAAACACACACCTCCAGTAGAAAAACCTCTCTTTTCTCTTAAGCTTTGGTGGTGCACAATCATTCTTGGAGCTTGAAGGAGTTGATCCTAGGAGAAGGAAGCCATTGGAGACCAAGCATTGTAAGAAAGAGACCATCTTCTTAGTTTATTTCTATAAACTTTACCTTATCTCATCTTGTTTTTGTTATGGTTTATGTTTATTACAAATCTTGTATGGTTTTTATGTGTAATATGAGCTAAATATTCTTGTTCTAGAACAAAGATGAAACCAAACCTTTGATTCATTGTTAATGACTACTTAGTTTCTGTACAAGTGCTTGTGTAGTTATATGAATGTTTTGTATGCTTAATGATTTTGTCTTGATTGGCCATTTTGTTGAATGATCACTAGATAAACAAAATATTCACTATAAATGACTAGAAAGTAAGAGAGACACTAGGCTAGCTTATAGGGTTCATGTGTGTGTTCCATTAATCTTAATGAGTTCATACATGTTTTATATGCTTGGATACAACCTCTAAGACATCAGAGAGATTAGAGATTGATTTAAGGAAATACGAACCTATAATCTATGCTTGCACAAATGAGAGATTAAGCAAGTCAAGGGTTAATTAGAAGGGTGATGTGGATTCATGTTCTAGCACACATATCATCATATTATCACACTCATTTTTAGTCTTTACATTTTCCCTTTCACTCGTAATATGGGGAAGGAGTGGACTCTAGAGATACTACGAATTGAGTTAGGGAATCAAATTGTATCACTTTTTTATAGATTTTTTATAGATTGTTTTGCAAAGCATAAATAATCTTTATTAATTATTTAATATATTGAATTCAATTAGATGTGAATTGTTAATTAAATGAACCATAACTATGGAACCCTATTCCTAATAGATTGACCCCGAAATAACATATCCAAATTATAACAAAGCCCATAGAAGCCACAATTGCGGAATTAAAACCTTCCAATTTTTTATTTGTTCGAGTATGGAAATAAATCCCGAATATAGTCCAAGTAATAAATGCCCAAGTTTCCTTTGGATCCCAATTCCAATATGATCCCCATGCCTCATTAGCCCATACTGCGCCTGAAAGAATACCTATGGTTAAAAAGATAAATCCTAGACTAATAATATGATAACTCCAACGATCCAATTGTTGAATCAATTGATACCTGTAATAATTTCTAGCAGAAAAAAAATAAGTATTTAGTAAAACATTTGTTTTTGCATTCATGTATTGTATTTCACCGAAGGAAAATGACTCAGTTACAGTTCCATTTAATAATTTATTGCTTTTACCAAAAATCCTTATCACTTTTCGAAATGTAATGACTAGAAGAGCTGTGGATAATAATGATCCGCATAAAAGAGCTGCATAGCCGAATACCATCATACTTACGTGAATCGAATGACGACCGTAACGAATGTCAGCTCAATCGGAAGGAAATTATGCGGAAGCTTTATAGAATTATTATGAAGCTATGCGACTAGAAATTGATCCCTATGATCGAAGCTATATACTTTATAACATAGGCCTTATCCACACAAATAACGGAGAGCATACAAAAGCTTTAGAATATTATTTTCGGGCACTAGAACGAAACCCGTTCTTACCCCAAGCTTTTAATAATATGGCTGTGATCTGTCATTACGTGCGACTATCTCTACTATAGAAGGAAGAAAGAGCAAATACACTAATAAATACTAGAAAAAAAATAGGCTTTCTACATATGCTTCGTGCAAAAAACGATTTTTATCAGCTGTAGAAAAGAAAGAAACTTCATAGAGTCGAAATATGAAGAAATAAATATGCCTAGATACTTTATTCTATGGATAAAGGATCTAATTGATAGAGGAAGCACCGTAAAGACCAATTAGGGTTTAGGGTTTAGGATTGCGATTTAGTCCAAATTTTTTACAAGAACTCCTAA